>CM031237.1:7324143-7380218 GCA_018340775.1 Taxus wallichiana var. yunnanensis
AATGGGATGAAAAGGAAGGTGGGCATGAGGGAAAAGGGTTAAAGGTCTACTTGGGAAATCTAGGTAATGGGTTAGGGTCAAAGGTAGCAATAGTCAAATGCACGCACACGTATAAACTACAACACGCTACCAAGTTGAAGAGCAGGAAAACTCTACATTGTCTAAGGTTGATAGGTTTATCCAAACAAGGTTGAAGTGATTCCGGTATCCAAGGTATAGGATATGGTTAGGAAACACAACGTAGGTTAGGTGTAGGAACATTTAGGTATGTTCCGGTACACCAAAGGTAGGGTCAGGATAAACGGTCATGAAAATAGGCTAGGTAAGGTCATTAGGTCAACAACACAGGTAACAGTGCCGCAAGGTATAACAAACACATGAGGTCAAAGGTCACTAGCAATGGTCCAAGTCCAAATATCTAGGTCACGGCATGGGTAAGGCCAAGGTAGGGGTAAAATAATGAGTCCCTAAAGGAGGACAAAGAGAGGTAGTAAATGATGTCATCAAGAAAGGTGATGTAAATGGGTAGGGTAAAGGTGGGGTGAGGTAAATGATCATGGTGAAGGTTGGGTGAGGTAAAAAGGAAGTAGGGGAGGGTAAAAGGGTAAAATTTAGGGCAATGTGTAGGTGATGGTGACTGATGCGGTCATGGATAACCGACATCGGTAGAGGTAAACCGATGATGGTTAAGTAGGGCATGTGGTGATGCCGGTCAAGGGTAACTGACATCGATTAGTTCAGGTTTGTTATAAAAAAAATCTAGATTTTTTGGTATTCATTTGTTATTTCGTGAAGTGAGAAAATGAAAAAAAAGAGAGAAAAGTGTCTAGATGAAACATAACGAGATAAGTTGGCGGTGTTTTTATCGAGTGATTGGTTAGTGAGCAGTGGGTCCACAGGATTATTACAAGGCATTTGATTGGGCGGAGGTTGCGGGTAGCTAGTCGGTGATGGCAGAGGCCGTTAAGGGATTAGATAGGCCACTAGTACGACGACCAGATGTGCCTTGAGAAGGTAACAACACAATGAGGTAAGCGCTCTACTCTACGTGTAGTTGATTTGATAGATTAGAGGAGTTTTTATTGTTGTTTGTAGGTTTTGTTGGTTTTTCATTTTTGTGGGTGGTTAAAAATGGAATTTGGGAATGGGGGGAATAGCGGGTAAAAAGAGGAATGGGGAGGGTAATAAATGGGATAGGGGGTGGGTGGAGGTCCAAGGGTAGTTTAGGTCATTGTAGGTGGGTAAAAGGGGGGGAGGTTTTTTTAGAAAGGGGTTTTAGAAATCCTAGGTTTTTTACGTGATAGTGACCGGCGGCGTCGCTCACTCAAGTTTGTTGGCGTTGGTTAGGTGGAACCGATATCGGTCACCAAATAGGTGATTTATGCTTTGGTTAAGGGGTAATCGGGGTTGGTAAGGGTGAACCGTATTGGTCACCAAATAGGTGACCGATGCCGGTTGAAGGGTGACCGGAGTCGATTAGGATTAGTGGATTTTAGGCACAAGGTCCAAAAGTGATGTGGGCTAGGTAGTTGAGATGGGTAGGGTGAAAATAGGGTGTAGGAAAATGATAATTGTTGAATATGGAATGATACATGTAAATTAATGTTGTGCTTGTATTGGATGTAGGGGAGAGTGCAACTACATATGCGGGACAGGGTTCCACCTCTACTGGTGACAGCGTAACGCAAAACAACCTCGGAGGAGTTGTAGCATGTGGAGGTAGTGGGCTTGAGTGGGGTTTGTCACTATAGACATGTAGTCGGTAGCCCAGTTTGATGGTCGCGCTCATTGATAGATGGGACTCCACGACCAACACATTCCACCTGCCGATGGGTGAGATGACTATCACCCTAGAGGACATGTTAGATTCTTTGGTTACCCATATTGGGTGCACAAGTTTATTCTATCTCCTCCGAGGCCTTAGAGGAGCTGATTGTGTCTATTTTTGGAGAGGGGATGGCGATATGAGATTCCATAGTGCCAACTTGAGCTATGGAGAGATGTACCTAGCCCGTTTGGAGGAGACGAGGCTAGTGGTTTTGTTGATGGAGGCCATGTGTTTCTATGCCTTTGCCGGATGTAGAGGGTGGATGCTTCCCCGATAAATAATGGGGGTACTTCATGACATGATGGTGGATGAGACCCGCTTTTCCTAGGCACCAACATTCTTGGTGCATTTGTACAAGGAGTTGTGGACATATGGGCAGCTGCGAGGTTTAGCTGTTGTACATTTTAACTACATTCTTTGGGTGTATGAGCACATAGTTTGTGTGTGTCCTATAAGGATGCCCCAAGAAGATGCATTCCCAACATGATTTATGTAGGTGGGGTACAGGAGATAGGTGCTGGTGATTGGAGAGTGGAGATCTGAGAGGCCCACACATGATGTGGCCCATTTTTGGCGATTCTTGGAGGGATTTATGCAGAGTGGACATCATATGGAGGCCATATGTGGGATTCCCCTCATATAGGCATATGCATGAGGAGCTAGTTGAGCTCCAGGTAGAGAGATGGATACAAGGTCGTCGTGCCAAAGAGGATGAGATGATCCCAGTAGATAGAGTCTGGTGGTAGTTTGGGCTAGTACAGGACATTCCTCCGCCCTTCCCATAGTATCGAAGAGATGACATGGAGAGGCCCTTACCTCTACCATAGCCTACAGTGCCCACAAGGAGGAGAAGCCAGTGGATCAACAGATAGATGACGTCGGGTGTATAGATAGGTACAGGTAGTGGTGGGTGGCTCAGTTATGAGCCATACCACCTAGACTGGGGAAGTCGGATCTAGCTACCATTATAGTGCAGAGAGACACCCTACAGGGGTAGGTAGCTATGTTGATTACCCAATTGGGTATACTACAAACATAGCTAGAGGGTTCTAAGGCAGAGGTAGTAGAGCTACACGGATAGTGGACCATCTGCAGGCTCTAAATGGTTAGTGGAGGAGATGGAGATGGAGAGGAGGGGGATGGTCAGGTGGTAGCCTTACGAGGCTTAGGTGGGAGTTTACAGAGCCGATTGGCCATAGCCCGGACACATAGATTGGGGTCTTACAGGCCCGGATACGGGCATAGGGCAGGGGCACCACCATAGGAACCACTATCACGAGGCACGGGGACCGGGTCCTAGTTCACGAAGGGAGGCGGACAGGTCCCGCATGTCGGTATAGGGGCAAGACCTATGGGACCACCCAGAGATCGTGCATATCTAGGCTACAGGATGCCCTAGGTGAGGTGAGATACTATCAGGACCATTTGATGGTGGTTGAGATTGAATTCATTCCTATGCCGAGTACGGGCACAATAGGCATCTAGTGAGAGGACGAGATCCTACACTCAAAAGTGTGGAGAGCACGGGGGTCGGCGAGCTCGAGGCCTGATCAGCGGAGAGGCTACCAGTGCATGGAGACCAGCTCCAGGTGAGGCACCAGTAGGGACCCAAGAGGCCGAGGGAACAAGTGATATAGAGATGGAGGACATCATTTGAGATGCTGATATGAAGTCACCTGATTTTTGATGTATGATAGTTATTTTGTGATTATATACCAACTGCGTGCCGAGACATAGTGAGGATGTATGAGTGACTTTGTATATTTTGAGCATATATCGGCCTGCGTGCCAAAGAGATTTTGTATTGATTCATTATTTTATTGTATATATGAGAACGACCTATGTGCTGATGACATTTTATATTTATATATCGGCCTACGCATGCCGATGATTTTGAGATGATAGACATGATGAGATAGCCATGTATATTTTAGATACACATTGATTTATTTATATGATGAGATACATGATATGATTTGATTTGTTGATGTGTTGATATGGATGGAAATTAGGTGAGTTAGTGATGGAGTCGGGTTGGTTTAGGAATGGATCTAGTTAGGTTAGGTTTGTTTAGGCATGGATCAAGTCATGGTTGGTTAGGCATGGTTGAGTCAGGTTTGTTTAGGCATGGTTGAGTCAAAAGTAGGTGAAGTGGTGATTCATTATTTTATGTAACAAATGATAATATGGGTCATATGTGAGATGTGGTATAATCTATGCATAGTGATGATAGAGAAAAGGTAGGCATAATAAATGTATGTTGTGATAATGTTTAAAATATGAAACAATTGGTTATGTATGTGGTTTAATTTCCAATTTTGGGTAGAAAAGGTAAACTAAGTGAGGTATGATGTAATGTGAGGCACATGGAAGATGAATTGTTTAGGGTAGAGATATCCAAGCTAACCTCCAAGGGCCCCATGCCCTCGAAGTGTTGCCTACATAGTCCGGTGAAAAGGACCTCAGGCCCATGTAGTTCTCCCATAAGCTAGGGAAGAATATGTGGAGGTATGAAAATGAGTTGGTAGGTTTTTAGGAATGTTATGGGTTTAGTTTTGTTAGGTGTGGGTAGATTATAGGTAAAATGATGTAGGTGAGAGTGATTGTGGCTAAAGAAGAATATTACCCAAAAGTAAGCGTCGAGGACCAAGTCCTGTATAAGGTAATCAAAACATAAACAAAGATGGTTAAAAGATAAGAGGGGGCAATAAAGCCACTGGTTGGGTAGGATCATACCGAGTAAATCACACCTTGAAAGAGGTGATGAACGTAAGACCCTAAAGACATTGCATGATTGATTGTTCTACGGTGAAAAGTAGTCACATGATCACCAAATGTCTAAGTTCCAAGAAGTCCCTTGAGGCAATAGGAAATGGGAGTGGGAATGGTAAAAAGGGTGAAAGGTAGGTAATTTTTATATGGTATAGGTAGCATGTGCTTTGGGCAAGAGAACCTAGGTCACAATGGGAAAGTCCATGACAAAAGGTTATTGTTTTGACTTATAGTTGAAATAGATTGATCGATGTGGGAAGTCTATATGGGATGAATAAAATTGAACTCCTTGAGGTCTTCGTGAAGCTGATCGATGCGGGAAGCTTTGGTTGCTCTCATTTTTTTAAGAGCTTTACATAGTTGTCCTTCGAGGGAGAAGTCTATTTATAGCAGCAGTTGTCGAGAGGAAGATGTCCTTTTAAGGGATTCATCTTTTTAGTAGAAGTTTGACTCAAGGAGTTTGATCCAAGTGAGGTCTTTAAAGTCATGGATAAGACCAAGGTGGAGAATAAGACTCTTGTTCAAAAGGAAAGGTGAAATGACCATGGGATCTCATCTAAAGGTAGATGAAAAGTATCCATGAGAATCATGTTATGTGTAGTGCCGTGGTACACATATTCAAGAGAAGATAATAAGTGACGGGTACTCACATGATTCTTGTTTGATCATTAATGAGGTGTATGAAGTGAATATCACTCAAGGGGACGAGCATGGGAAGATACAAAAGATGAGGTAGGACAATGAGTCAACAATATAATGGTGAAGATGTAAGGCATTAAGGGACTCAGGTTCGGGTTTACCATTGAGTGAAGATAAGCGATAAGCACCTAATCCATAGGTATGAGTCACGATGTATGGTCCAAGATAATTAGGAGTAAATTTGCCCCGTTTAATTTTTTCTGCTTTGGTTACATGTTGATTTTCTTTAGGACAAGGTCACCGACTTGGAAGGTTCATTCATGGACACGTTTGTCGTAGGAAAGTTTAATACGCTTTTGGTAAACTTAAAGGTGATCTAGAGCATTAAGATGACATTCGTCTAATAACTCTAGCTATGCTAAATGGTCTTGATGAAATTCATCATCATTGAGCATGTCATGGAGAGAAATGTGGAGTGAGGGGATCTAGACTTCGAGAGGTAGGACTACCTCTGTATCATAGACTAGAGAAAAAGGTGTGGCCGCAGTGGAAGTGCGAATACTAGTGCGGTATTCCCATAGGGAAAAAGGAATGTGCGTATGCCAATCCTTCTCAGTATCGTCAACCACTTTCATAAGAATTTTGTTTAAGGTTTTGTTAGTGGATTCGGCTTGGCCATTGGTTTGTGGGTAATAAGGTGATGAGAAACTAAGTTGAATGTCGAAGGCATCACAAAGTTTTTGTAATGTTTTGTTTTTGAATTGTTTTCCATTTTCAGTGATGAGGCGATGAGGAACACCAAAGCGAAAAATGATATGGTGGTTAATGAACTCACATATTTTCTTAGCTTTCGTAGAGATGAGTGGTATGGCTTCCACCCATTTTGTGTAGTATTTGGTAGTAGTGATGATCCATTGATGGTGTTGGGAAGAATGAGGATTGATTTCTCAACAAGATCCAAACCCCATTGAGAGAAGGGCAAAGGTCTCGAGTGACCTATAAGGCATGACTGGATGTATGATGAAGATTGGAATGTTGTTGGCATTTTACACAATGTTTGATGTAGTTCACAACAATCATGGTTAAGGGTCGCCCGATAATAGCCTAGGTGAAGGATACACTTAGCAACAAAAGGCCATTAAAGCTCTAACCTCATCACCTAAACCTTACACAATTATTTATTAATTACCTTATAATTGATAAATCCACATCACCTTACCCGCCACCTCACTTTGCCACCTCATCATGACCTAGCCCTAACCTAAACTAACCTAATTAAGGACCCATGACTTGGTCAGACTCACATCCATAACTAATGCCTCCTTACTCGCACCAAAAAGCCGACCTTCTAGCCACTTGACCAAGCCCAACTGATCTCTCGGGAGAAAAGCGGGGAAGGTGGGCTATTTTACTAAAAATAGCCTACTTTTTCCTTACCGATGCGGTTCTACTCGCCCGCCGTCGGTTACGTAACCGCCATCGGTTCCCTGTAAATGGGCTCCCCAAACCAAAACAACGGATCGGAATTTCATTTTGGAGATCAGTCGAAGGATTTTGGATCAAGCGAGAGCATTGCGAGCGAGGAGCGAGTCGAGATCTTCACTTTAATCAAGCGAGACGAGTAAAAAGAAACCGGAAGTGCTTGCGGTAGAGGAGATCAACTTGCATCTTTGCCAAAACCAGTAAGTCACATCTTGCATGTCCTCTGTTATAACATTTCTTATGCTTCTTGAATCTCAGTCCTCCTAAATCCGTTTCTGAATCCACTACCCAACGTGCCATTGCATCTAACTGTCATTCTTTTGCTTCTAATCATCCCATTTCCTAATATCATCCATAAACCAGCCTTACAAAACACCATAGCTACCAAGAAGATCCTAGAACCCACCGGTATCGGTTATCAGTAACCGGCATCGGTTATCAGTAACCGGCATCGGTTATCAGTAACCGGCATCGGTTCCTCTGATCAAAACCAGAAAACCAGCCTTTCCCCTACCCAGTTCAACGAAACAATTTAATTGATATTTTGCAGTCTTTTGTGTTAATTCATATTAGAGAGGCTGACCACCTTCGAAAGGAAGTTTTATATTTCTGGGCCCAAGGCGAGTTTCCTCATTTATTGTTTAATCAAAATCTTGTGGTCTTGTGTTCTTATTTGCGAGGTAGTCCTTCCAAGACAAAAAGGAGTTCTTCGCGATCGGCTTTGATCTTTCTCTGATGTGCGCGCACACCATCTCGACATTCACGGGTATTCCTCCTAACCCTAACCTCATCTGTTTCTAAAAGGAATGAAAGGATAGAAAAACTCTATTCCCGAGCCGAAACATTCCGAGTGAAACATTAAGTGAAACATTTTTTGGCATGCCGGTGGGACCCATTTTGGGTTTCTTTCTCTTGCTTATTTTCATTTTAGGAAGCATATTTCTTTGTTCTTTGCTTTTGTTATATATTTCGTAAAGAATTTGTCTTGCTTTCCTAGTTTCGCATTAGTGAAAGTCATCTCTCTTGCTTCATCGAACATAATTTTCGATTTGGGTTTAAAACACATGCATTGCATTCCTGCTTGTTGTTCTTCAATTCTAGTGAACATAGATTAAGTAACAGGTCGTACACGTGGGGGTGATATCCACGGTATTGACAGGAAATTAACCCTAGTTTCACTGCACAACACATACCGAATCACTTCACAATTAACACAACAGCTCAAACATCCCCCTTTTCCGCGGTATTCCTCTGCCCGATTGAGGTAACCTTATAAGCCAAAACAAACTTGACATTTCCCCTAGGGCTTTTTGTTTAGGATTTCGACAACATCTTACGTCTAAAGGCATAAGCCCCCCATAAATAAAATTAACCCTAGGATTAGTCTACTGGATTTGCGTGTGCATCTTGCTTGTTTTCAAATTGTTTTCTCTGTCATACTTTGTCTTACGTGATCAATAAGTTGATAAATATACTCAACGTTGCTAAAAATCAAATTAGCGAGCCTTTTATATCTTCTTATCCTAGACTTTTGACACACGGCATCGGTTAAGGGACCGGCGTCGTTTGCTCTGTGTGACCGACACGGTTAGTAAACCGATATCGATTCTTGTCTGTCTTCATCGACCCACGACAAATGACAACTTGCCAAATTCATCATACGAGGTTGTTTTTGTTCTTGATAGATTGAAACTTTCCTGTGTGTTCTTGTCCATGGTTGTCATCACTCGGAAGCAAGCCGCCGCCATGGTTTCACATGCCTGCTCTGTGTCTTTGCCTGAATCACCCCCTTCACATTCTATAGGGAACCCTACGGACACCGGTGAGATCCCCAAATTCTGTAGGAGACAAGGACTTTGCCAAATTTACGGATGCTAATCCCAGTATTTGTCTGATACTATTTGTCTCATGCCCCCGACCGTACGCTTTGATGGTCGGCTCCTTATTGGCATGCCTATTAGTATAGCTGCTCATTTAGCTCCCCTCCTCCACGATAACTTGCCTTACTTCTGCATCTCTAGCCCCGTCTCCCGATCCGGCGGCTTGAGAGGTTCATACGACCCGATTAGCTTTCCTTTGGTTAATCTTGGACCCCACGTATCGTTACCACCAACTGCCCCTACCTCATCTCTCTTTCAGACCACTCCATTCATGACTTACTCTCTGCCACCTATTCACACGAGCTTTCCTTCTCAAGCTCCGCCTACCTTTTCATTCCCATACACGTATCCAGTAACCTCAACACCTTATATGGGACATCCCTATTCTGTGGCACCATCATCTCATCCAACCACAGATTTCATCAAACAAATGATGGACAAAATGCAAAACTGGAGGCTTCTGTTTCGGGAAGTCGTAGCGCCTTGACATACGAGCAAGTTTGTCGGGAGCCCATTCACCCTTCTGTCCCCCTTCATTCATATCCTCCTCAATGGGAGTTGCCAAAATTTACTCGTTTTAATAGTAAAGAGGATCCTCAACAACACTTGCGATCATTTAGACATGCTTGTTATTTGATTGCCCATGATGACGCCTTGTTACTCCGCACCTTCCCCATGTCCTTATCAGGACCCGCCTTGGAGTGGTACAGTGCTTTAACTTGACACTCGATCTTCTCTTTTAACAACTAGCCCAATCTTTCTTGGATCATTTCTCCATTAACATTGCCAAGAAAGTATCTATCACCGACCTCTATGCCATCGACAATTTGAAGGCGAATCTATCGCAGATTTCGTTGGACGATGGCGGGGCCTTATCGACCAACTTACGTATGCCTTGCCTCAAGCCAGAACTTATCGAACTATTTACGCGGGCTGCGCTAAGCTCATCTCCCCTACCCTCAAATTCAAACTTTCCGCACATTCGGCGAGGCCTTTACCATGGCTCGGAAACTAGAAAGTCGAGCCTTAGAAGAAGAGAAATTGCGGTTGCGTAACAAAAACCCCAATTTCGAACTCTGATTCTACCAACAAGCCAAACACCACCACTCCTCACGCGTCCACTTCTTCTAAATCAAAAGGAGCTGTCCACGCGGTAATGGTCAAATCTCAAACACCGTCGATACTCATGAAAACCACTTATAAGTACAAGGCCAGAGCCCACCAATTACACTCCCTTGGGAGAAACTTATGGCGTCATCTGGAGAAATTGCTCAAAGTGGGGCTATCACCTTGCCCCTGTTAAACCTCACTCTGGGTTTGACTCCACCCATGCAATACCTTCTGAGTACAAAGAAAATGACTTTTGTAACTTTCACCGCGTAAAAGGACATAGTCATGAAAACTGCAAGATGTTGAAAAACATAGTGCAGGAAATGGTTGATGTGGGGGATATAACCCTCGATAATCCTAACGCCCCTGCTAACCGAAATCTGAAAATTTTCAACAAGCCATTCCCGAATCACTCGTCCAACAGTAACGTAAACCAAGATATCTTAGCGAGGAGAGTGTTCATGAGATCCATGCAGTCTTCGATTCTCAGCCAAAAGCCTCTATTGAAATTTTTTTGAATCAAGCCTCTCCACCAACACAGGAGTCTGAACCTCCTTCACCACCATCAAGCCAAAGTGAAATCATTCCTTTACCCATAGAAGAGTTAACTGCCCGGACTTCTCTTCTCATCGATGAGTCTTCTTACACCACATCCCTACAAGGCGTGGCGGATGTTATCTAATTTATCTATTTCCCAAACGTCCCCTTACACCGCTCTTTGCCTGAGAGGAGGCTCGCCACTCCTTTTGTCATCCTTTAGGCGAGAAACTCTTACACCGACATCACCACTTCTTTAACCATAACGGACCCCCTCAAACACGCCCTCTTACCTATTAGTTCTCATCGCCTAAATCTTTTCGACCGGTTGACCTCTTAACATCTATTGATACGTGCCTCATCTACCCCTGTGTCATCACACCCGCGGTGGTGGAATTACAACCCACCTTTCTTAGTACAAAAATTACAAATCACACTGGAAATTTGTCATTCCACGAGAAGATAGACGAGGCCCTATGGGAACGTTTGAGTACCCCTTTTTCTACTCAAATGCAAATGGTGATCTGATGTCTCCACCATATACCCGAAGTGTTTACTGAAGCTTAAAATGCCCCTGTTCTCACCTTCACCCCCTCACCTCTACCAAATGCCCGTCCACTTCTATCAACTTAACCGAGATCTTCCCCTACGCTTGGGACCTCACGATGCCCGAGTCTAAGCACCCCCTAAGCGACTCGATCTATCCAAAAATAAATCCGTCCCGCCACCTAGGAGACAAACTCAATCCGTGCCCCTATCACAATCAAAACCATCATCGTCATACCTACCTTCCATATTGGGACCCCATCCCTCTACCTACATCAATATATCATACCTCCTGCGTTTTCTTCAAAACAACCTCGCCTTCCGCACCCTATACGAGAAATTCGAGGGTATAGCAACACCGTCACTCGCGTATCTGTCCACCTATCGACCCTAAACAAATTCCATCATCAAAAGATTTGTTTTCGGTCACTCCTATTTCCCGTGGTTGTTTTACGATACCACATCATCTGTGGCTCATCATCATCAACATAGCCTGCGCCAAAGAAATCACGTTTAGTGAAAACCACGTATCAACACACCCCCTCGGCTAAACCACCACCCGTGCGAACCAACCATGCCCAAACATTACCAAAACCCGCACTGACCAATACCCTCATCCTCTTCCGATTTTGACCCACTCAAAGGATCTTACGCCAAAATCCTTGCTATGTTGGTGGAGAATGCGACCATTTCCCTACCTCCACTTAGACCTTATGACCCGTCTAAACCCCGACCTATGGGTTACGATGAGTCTAAAATCTGCGCTTATATCACGCACACCGAGGACATGATGTGGAGGGATGCAAAGCTCTAAAAACCATCCTTCGTCGAGTCCTCTCCCGGATAGAAAGATTAAGAAAGACAACTTACGAAGGGAGAGACCTTTAGTTTCCATTCCCTCTCTATACCATCTGTCCCGCCTCACCAAGATCTATCATTATTACTGACCCCACCTCTTGAAGACCATGAGTTATCCGACCATCTTCCTCATCTCGGGTCTACGAGATTAATATGATTAGTGTCATTACTAGAGGCGAGAAAAACAATGGGAAAGCAAAAGAAAACACACTGCGGCATCTCTTTCTCGTCAAACATCCCGATTGCACCACCACCTAAAGTGGTCATTCGCGGACCCGCCTATCCGTCTCTAATGGCATTGCCCACCGAAATATGATTAAACGGCTTCACCGATCGCAGTAAAAATGACCTTTGTATGATCTCATTGGACTTACGAATCTCATCGACAAGCTCTCGTTGAGATCCTTGAGGATAGAGGTTTTACCTAATGAAACCCACTGTCGCCTCCATTCTAACACCCGATCACGTTGCTTCTCTCACCAAACAATCCATCTCCCCCACCCATACGTCTCTGTACAACAATTTTGCTGCGGTTAGTTTCTCGGAAGATGAAATTGTTGACTTTAGTACGAGAAGACCACGACCACTGCCCTTTTCATCTCCGCTTACGTCGGGACATTGAGTACGTCGGGTTATGATTGGCGGGCGCTAGCCTAAACATCATCTCTTGAAAGCCTTCCAACAAATGAATATCCCTTCTAGTTGCATGTGTGCCCGACCCCATCATGTTGCGGTCATTGATAATGCGCTATTACTTCTACCTTAGGCACCGTGATCCTCAACATTCGGGTAGGACCACGTACTTTACCCGAACTCTTCTATGTCTTGGAGGAGAGTTCGATATAATATATTCTTTGGGTCGTCCTTGGATCCGAGCCATGGGATGCGTTCCCTCGACATTACATAGATGCATAAAATTTGAGTACGGGAAGTCCTACACAGTAAAAGTGACCCTCCCCCTTTAAAACCTGTGATATGTTATACCGCCCTAACGATGTGCTTATACCAATCAAGACACCCATACATTCAATTGACCATCCTCTTCAAATGTACCTCAACCATCCACCTCAACCGCGCCTACGCCTTGGTGATGAAACCACCATCGCAAAAACCACTTCCCTTCCCATGACTAACATTCCAACCTCAGGCCCCTTAGTAGATGTTTTCGGCGCCTTCTGTTTGGGAGTACCGCCTATATAACGTTAGTTCTTTCCCTACCCGCGAGAGTACGGACAATTACATGCACATCCCACCTACGGCCGTCGCGTGGGGAGGTAATCTCTTACGGACCACCCCATTGCCGCACTAACCTAACGTATGGGGGTGTTGCGCATCCTCCATTACCCCTGAACCTCCTCTTGGTGTGGTTCCCTTCGATCGATTTTCAATACTTGACAAATCGTCGTTTCATCCCTCACCTTCTTGACTCATGTGCGTGGAAGGCTTTGGTTTTGGCCTTCTGAACAAGGCCGACATACACTCATTCCGTGACTACCCGTAAACATAATGATCGCAGTGGTCTCGGTTTTCCCGAAACACCTACACAGGAGACACCTCCTGTCAGCTGTATCCTGGAAGAAGAAGACGTCGCCCCTACCAAACCATCATCACCCACTTTGCCATCATCACCCACAGAATCTATAGACCCTGAATCCATCCCTCCTAACTTTTTTTTTCATAAATGCTATCTTCATAGGTCCTCTCACTTATCAACGCGATAATGAGGACCCATCTTCTCTTCCCCTTCTGTATCCAGACATGATCGAAGAGGATTCACCTTTGATTAATGTTGTTGAATGCCAGGATGACGACTCCATCCTCACTTACCTTGGCGCGGATGATTCTTATATTCAACGAGCCTTACCATCGAAACCCAAACCATCTTTGAGCAGATCTACCATAGAAATCAACATCCACACGGAGAGGATCCTCACATTGTGAAGATTGGACAATCCCTTAACACATCGAGAACAAGCCGCCTTTACTACCTTTCTCCGTGCTCATGATCAAGCTTTTCGCATGGTCTTGTTGACATGCGAGGAATTGATCCTACCATTGCCGTCCATAACATCACCCTAAACCCCGATTCCAAAGCAGTCAAGCGAAATTGAGAAAAATGCATCCACGCATTGCTCTCTTGGTCGAAGGAGCTCAATGACTCCTTTCTGTTTCCTTCATCTACCTATTGACTATCCTCGATGGATTTCTAACATCGTACTGTCACTAAAGCGACAGGGGGACTTGGATATGCCGCAGATTTCCGGGATCTTAACCTCGCTTGCCCTAAGGATGACTTCCCCTTACCTAGCATTGACCAACTTGTTGATCTAGCTGCGAGGTCATGAGATGCTCTCTCTCATGGATGGCTTTTCGAGGATCTGACCAAATTTTGGTTGCCCCTGCCCGATCAACACAAAGCTTGCCTTCATAACTCCTTGGGAACCTTACATTATCGTGTCATGCCATTTGGCCTTAAGAATCTTTGGTGCTTTACCTATCGGCGGGCTATGACCTACATTTTCATGACATTATGCACACTATCCTTGAAGATTATGTCGGCGATCTTCTCGGCAAGTCTAAACATCGTAGTGAACATCTCGATGTTTTAACCATTATTTTTGATGCTTTGTTACAATATTACATCGCCTTGACCGAAGAAATGTGTCTTTGGTGTTCTTTGGGAAAACTTCTTGGCTTTATCGTCTCTTTGCGTGGCATTGAGGTCGATCCATCTAAAGTCAAAGCTATCCTAGAAATGCCCCCACCCAAAAATCTCAAACAATTGCGTAGTTTACAAGGTAAGCTCGATCTATCCGGCGTTTCATCTCCCGACTTCGGATCGATGTCGACCTTTCCATCACCTCCTTAAAAAGGATATTGCATTCGATGGGGCGAAGAATGTCACCAAGCCTTGAAGCTCTCAAATCCTATCTCTTGCCACCACCGTGCTTATCCCACCCCAAGGCGACCGCCCTTTCTACCTTTACCTTTCCGCCACCGACCCATTTGTAGGAGCCATGCTTGCACATCGTGACTACGAGAAATCGTGAACAAGCCGTTTATTATATAAGTCGTACTTTGGTGGACTATGAGACTAGGTACACACATATAGAAAAGTTATGCCTAGCCCTATCATTCGTGGCCACCAAACTCGACACTACCTTCTAAATCACAAGACTTTCGTCATCACCAATCTGACGGACCCCATCCATTACATGTATGCCAAACCTCATCGAACCAGCGCATTGCGGATGGCTCATGCTTCTCGCCGACCTCGACCTTGAGTTTGTCCACGAGAAATCAATCAAAGGACAAACCATCGCGAGACCAACTTGCGAAGCTCCTTTACAGGGAACAATTTACCAATTTCACATTTCTGAGCGAACTCATCGCTACTCTTTCCCTCACGGAGAGTCGTACCCAATGACCCTCTTCTTGATGGATCTAAATGCCATAGCGTGGCGGGAGGAGCTGGCGTTGTTTCTCATTCCTCTCGGCCATTTGAACCTATGCCTCTTTCATTCCGACTCGATTTCCCTTGCACTAATAATACGGCGGAATACGAGGCCCTTGTTGCAGGTCTCAGTTGCGTTACACTTAGGCATCAAATCTATCAACATTTTTGGTGACTCTCGATTGGTAGTCAATCAAGTTATGGGCGTCTACCGATGCAAAAATGAGGAACTTCAAAAATACAAACACTACGTGGATTCACTTCTAGCCTTATTTACTCACTATTCTATACAAACCATTCCACGCTCCACTAACAAATTTGCGGACACTATGGCTTGCCTAGCCTCGCAAATTCCCTTGCCTGTTGACTCTGAATTATTCGTTGTGGTCCGTGACTTTTTGCCCCATCTATTCAACCCGGTAGTTTGTATGATAAATACGTATGTCTACTAGTTCGCGAGGATACTTGGTACCACCAATTTCACGACTACCTTACAATCTCTGTCCTCCCACCTGACCTTACTAGTAACGGCAAACGTGCTTTTCTTAAAAGTGTTTCGCGTTATGTTGTCATGGGGGGACTCCTCTATAAACGTGGCTTTGATGGCATCCTCCTTCTTTTGTCTAGCTGGCGCGCGGAGGCCACTCATACCATCAGCGAGGTCCATGCGGTATTTGTGGTGGACATTTTAGCGGCCTTGCCGTGGCCAAGCGAATCCTTCGCCTTGGTTATTATTGGCCTACTCTCAATAACGACTACTACGAATATGTTAAGCGTTGTGTTATGTGTCGACAACATGCCTGACCTTGACATACTCCTAGCCACCCGCTCTCGGGTCGCTCGAGATCTTTGGCCCTTCTCACTGATGGGGTTTAGACCTTATTGGTGAGATTCACCCGACCTCTTCACAGCGTCACCGTTGGATAATCACAGCAATGACCGAATATTACACAAAATGGGTGGAGGCTATTCCACTCATTTCAATCAAAAAAAAGAAAAAATTGTCGAGTTCATTAACCACCACATTATACATCGTTTTGGTGTTCCTCATCGCCTGATAACAGATAATGGAAAATCTTTCAAAAACAAGTTGTTGCAAGACCTTTGCGACAACTTTGGTATCAAACTTAGTTTCTCATCACCCTACTATCCACAAGCCAATGGGCAAGCCGAGTCCTCTAATAAAACACTAACCAAAATCCTCATGAAAGTTGTCAATGAATCCAGAAGAAATTGGCACGATCACATTCCCTTTGCCCTTTGGGCTTATCGTACTAGCATTCGTACCTCTACTAATGCCACACCTTTTTCTTTGGTATACGGTACCGAGGCTGTTTTGCCTCTCGAAATACAAATACCCTCCCTTAGAATATCTCTTCAGGATATTCTCACCAACGATGATTTCCGCCAAGAGCGGTTAGCCCAATTGGAGCTTCTTGCGAGCGCGCCGTCTTACTGACTCTTGATCACCTTCAAATCTATCAAAAACGCATTAAACGTGCTTATGATAAGCGACTTCATGAGCGTACCTTTAAGGTTGGTGATCTTGTCCTCAAAGAGAATCAACATGTAACCAAACTAGAAAAGAGCAAAGCGTGGAAAATTTGCTCCCCGATTGGATTGGGCCTTATATAATCACTCACACCTATGGATCGGGTACTTATCGTTTAGCTTAAGCAATGGTAAGCTGAGCTGACCCATAATGCCTTGCATCTTCGACCATTCTCCTGTTGAAATTAGTGTTATATCACTTCTTATCTACCTGCCGCTCGTCCCTTGAGCTCACTTACCACTACATACACTCTGTTTCCTACACCTCATAATAACAATCAAGCTCACATAGTTTGATTCTCACCTCCCCTTGATGATGCCTTCCCCTTTTTAGTCTAGTCCATGACTTCAAAGTATTAAAATAAGCCGTATTCTTATGGGATTTTCTTGAGTCAAACTTCCTACTAAACTAGATGCTTCACGCCAAAAGAACATCTAGTCATCTAAATTAAATATTTGCTCCCTCGAAGGACGGCTATATGCCAGAACTATTCTTCTTTATATATATATATTTGCTCCCAGAGAAGGACAGCTATGCATTAAAATCATATCTGCTACTATAAATATTTGCTCCCTCGAAGGACAGCTATACACAGTCGACCTTTATCGAAGCTTCTCGCATTGATCGGCCGTGAAGACCTCAAGAATAATACAATCAATATCCCTTGTAGACTTCCGCATCGATCGAGTCTACATTGATAAAATAAAAGCCTCATTCAAAAGAACTTTTGAGTCATGGACTTGTCTATTTAGGGTAGGTTCTCTTTCGTTAGAACACTCACTTTGTAATAAGTTCTCTGTACCTCAGCTATATCATCCACCTCACCTCACCATTTGTTTGACTCAAGGGACGTAATGTACGCTCGATATATTGTGATCACACTGACTCTTTTCACCTATTGACTTCTCGTCATGCACGGTACCTAGGGCTCAAGCTCGTTCTACGTGGTGTGGTTTGTTTAGCTCTCTTCATCTACGGAGCACTCTTTCGCTTTGCCTCGCATCTAGGATTGTGTGTTGATCTTAATCAGGACATGATTCCCTACTACTTGGGTAGGCTAACTTTCGCTTCCCTTATACCTTTTACAACATCACCAATTCATTACCAACACCATCCACCTTACCTTTACTAATCTTAATATTTTTACCAACCAACCAATTGCCTAAACCGTACCCAATTGCCTGAATTCGCCTCTCCACGATCCTAAGGAGAACTACATCGATCGAGGCCCCTCCTTGCTTTGTGCAATGGGCTATGTAGGCAGCACTTCGGAGACATGGGGTCTCCCAAGGTTAGCTCGACCATCCCCTACCATAACCTATCATGTGTGGTAAATATAAATATTTTTGTGTATTTCTATTTAATCACATTCCTCTTTATCCTTTTTCAAAAACACAGAAAGTCAAAACGAAAACATTCTTATTATTATAACTCAAATCAACATACATATCTCGTTTTATTTAGATGTTAAACAAATACATCTTCTCTATCATCGACACACGCAGTCGGTACTCTTATTTATTCTTATACCTTGCTAACATTTACTCAGACCCTCACGCCTCATCCCGAACTAGGTGATGATCGTGATCGTCGACCCCTCTCGCCGGGCCTCTCTGTCCTCAAAGGTACCACGGCTATTGGTACCGCCTTGAGCGATCTGCCGATCTCTCCTGTAACATATGAATACGCCCTCTCGCATGGAGGACTCCAGCCTCTAGTCTCTCCCTTAGTGACTCATGACCACTAACAATCCTCTTGTCTCATTCACTGCGTTTGGAGCTCTTTGAACCAAAGCGCTGAGGCGATCCCTCTCTGCTTTGTAATCACGCTATGTCGGGCGCTCACGTACACCTCGCGATTCTGCTGCCCACCATAATCTATAGGCCTCTGTCGTTCTGCATCCATTACCACCGATGCGATCGGCTGCTTTACCTCTTTGGGCCCTTACGGAGGTGTTGGGGGGGAGGTGAGAATCTTTGCCTCTGCGTCGATCCTCATATATGGTCTATAAGCCGGGGTATATCTGCACAAATCAAATTGTCGCGCACGCGATCTATAGGAATCCTCTCATATTCACTGCTTTGTGCCTGCGATCCACCTCATTCGCTCTACACCCCTTAACTCCTCGGCTATGCTCTCTGTTACCATATAGTTCCGTAAGGCCTCAGCGAGATATCATGCCGTCGTCCTCTCTCCCATACACACTGTAATACTCAATATCACCCGTCACGGCTTGGGATCTTGCCTCTTGTTGCATCGGACCCATCGTCGAATCCCGACCTCGTACTCCGGTCTCTCTGCTGGAGGGATTGGCTATTATTGGTCGCACACAAACAATGTGCTCATAGGCCCAACGAGTGTAATAAGTATGAACAATCCAGCGTCGTCTGTGATTTCACCTCTGAGCCCCTAAACCCCTGTATAGCTCCGCCAAATATGCGGTGCCCATGCAAACGTAACGTTCCTTTCTACCATCTCCCGGATAACACACATCAATGCCTTTGGAAATCTTCCTCCATACGCCTCGGTAATGCATAATACCCTACCATTATCATTAATATCACTTGCTAACCTTGTCTCCTCGGGGTGTCTTTGCATACATTACCCCATACGTAAAGGATAAACCTCGTTGTGTCAAATCTCGTGCGTATGGACCAAATCTTTTGTTATCGCTCCCAGTGCCGTGTTAGGTAGTGCACGATATACTGGTTTCTCTGTAATAGGGAGTCTCGAAATCGAAACACATCTTCGATATTCTTGTCATCTCTCCCTGTTGGCGGATAGAAGGTATTTGTCTCGGGATTCCATCTCTCGATCAATGCTGTAACATAGCATGGTTACGTGTGATTCGTGAATAATAGCAGATTCCACTTAACCCCAAAGCGATTTATCAATGTCCATTCATTTGGTGTTACATCCGCGCTCGGATTTAAGTGACAATGCTTTGGCACACTATCATTCATCCTCGACCACGCCTCTGCTGCTGCGTACACCAAAACAACAAACAACCATTCAATCCGTCGGGAGTTTTTCAAACATACGGAAATTCCTCCGATGCTTAGGTATCGGTTATACATAACGATATCGGTTGATGGCAAATACGGTTACTCTCTAACATTTACCGGTCCTTTATCGATTACATACATCTTGCCTAAAACAACCACCTACGACGATAAATTGCTCGTTTATTCCTCTTTATATACACAGACATACCCGAAACCCTTGATTACCTACCACGTAACACTTACCTCACCTATAACCCTTTTATCATGTTTTCTTCTTCATATCTACCCACTTAATCTCTTATTCATAACACATGCAAAAATCAAATCACAACAAAACATTTACCTCTTGGGTTGCGGTAGCTTGAGGTGGCCCTTGTCTTCCCTCTTGTCCTGCTCTTTGGATGCTTCTCTCGTCATTACCTGCCATTATCACCACCTTTTCAAATTCACCTTTCTACTTTCTGAATCTCAGATCGCATTCACCTTCCCAGTCTCTTTTCTTATCACCCAAATCTCTCATGCAATTTCCTGTCTCTTTTCTCCTTATCACTCAAATCTCTCATGCAAATACCTGTCTCAGTCGTCAAAAAGCGTCGCGTTCGCGTATTTAACCTCTTGCATGGCTCTAAAATTAAAACTTAAGTTGCCACCCTAGCTTTTCTATTTTTAGAAAAGCTCATACCTAAATAACCGGTATCGGTTACTTAACCGATATCGGTCTATCACGATCGATATCGGTTCTTCCTTAACCGATATCGGTTACACACCTATCTTTTCTCAACGAGCGTTCTTTTCTTCATTTCTCACCTAAATTTTTTGTCGCGCCCGCCTCTTTTCTGCATAAACAACACAATTTACCACATTTGTTCATCCACCACACATAGCATTACAATTTCATTAACATCATTTATTTTATACAAATACAAAACCATCGACTACGGATATCAAGAAACTATCAATCTATACATCATTTGGATCGACTCATCGATTACATATATCACAATGTCACAAAACCAACAATTCATCACATAACTTTGTCATTCATATATACGTGCAAAAAAAACAAAAACATCAACATCATCCATCTATCGACATGTCAACTAAAACTTATCATACATTATATATTACCTGACCATTAACAAAATATTTAAACACATTTTGAACAACTTTGCATGTGGATCAAAACATCGTCTCTATATATATACAAATTTTCAAAAATACAATGTGCCCTACATCGGGGCCTCTGTGATCTCATAATCCACCAAAGCCGGCACGCAGGCCGCAATAACTGTCAAAAAAATCTCGACTCGGCTCGCAGGCCGGTCCCTCGTATCAAAAATAGATATATACTCGGCTCGCGAGGCCGGTATCCACTATCTGACCCCTACTCGGCTCGCGAGGCGGGTATCTGATAAATGAATAAATGAATACATGAAAATACATAGGCACATGAGGCCTCTATCAATACACCGGTTCGCGAGGACCGGTGCCCATCTATCAATACACCATATGCAGGATCTCTCGGCTCTCCCCCCCGCCCTCGGCACCTCTCCCCATTGGTCCTGTGGTGCCTCTCGCCTCCTGCCTGTGACGGACCCACCGTGTGTGTGGCTGCGCCTCCACTGAGACCTCGGCTCAGGAGGTCTACGCTCTATGTGCCGCATAGGGTGATAATCAGCCCGGTACCATCGAGAATATCGATAGTATCGGGCCTCGCTCTAGCCTCCATGTAGCGCTCTCGAGCCACCAGTGTAGTCTTGGGGCTGGTCCTGACACCTACTACCCGGTGCCCCCCCCTGTGCTGTCTTTGGTGCATTTGGTGGTGCTGTGTTGTGGTACTGTGCACATGCACTGTGTGCAGGAAATTTTGTGGCATTTTGTCTGCATTTTGGTGGTGGTCTTTATGTACTGTCTTCTTTGCACTGTCTGCACACTGCTTTGTGGGTGTGGTCTTTGGTGGTGGTCTTTTTACTGCACTGTGCTGAGCTGGGCTATTTTTGCCCTGTAAGACACCTATACGTACTGTCTTTGTGCAGCTATTGCCCTGTGTAAAAAGCTGCACTTTGACCCCTGGTGATCTCTCTCTCCTATCACTCACTGCTGGCCAAGTGCAGGTGTGCGGGCGGGTATCTATCTGGCTGCTCTCTGCCTGACCCACCACACCTGTATGCTCCGTGCACCCGGCATCATCTACACCCTCACTGCTTTGGCCTCTCTGCTACCCAATCTGGATCAAAGGTGTGGTGCGGGCGGTGGGGCCTCTCATCATCTCTCTGTCTTGAGGACGGGAGGTGGCTCGTCTGTCGCGGCCCCATGCTGCTGCGTACCCTCTCGGGGTATCGCTCGTACTCTCTGGCCTCGATCTGCTTTATCCAGAATGTGTCTTGGATTAGGCTTGTTGTAAGCGGGCTCCTCTGCCGGGATGGTGACCTCTGTAGGGTCTCCATCTGATGTCTCTCTTTGTAAGGCCCTCTGTGCAAAATGTACATAGTATGCCACATCCCGACCTGCCATATAGCTGCTCGTGGTGGCCCACGACCCTGACCACCCTCGAAAGCCATATCGGTATATGACTGTGGCCAGGCTCTTTGGGGTAACCCTCTTGGCTTTGATGCATACGATGTGCTCGTATGCCCAACAATCTGACAAAATGTAGAACAAATACCAAATCGCCTCCTCGGCGTGATAGCCCCATAGCTCCTGTATAATTGCACCGGATATCTTTGGTGCCCGGGCGTAACAGTGTGCTCCTCCACCATCTCAGCAGTACCCCATCAATGCTCGTGGGAGCGGCCTCCCTCACGAGTCGGGAGGCGAAGCGGGTGATCCCGACCATCATCAACCACGGCCGGTCGTGTCTCGTGTCGATGCGCACGGTACATGTCACCGTACCGATACTCGTGTTATGGTAGGTCGTGGCGTGTGTGCATCCCCAAAAACTGCGGTATCTTTGTCCATGGTGATCTGAATCTACGGAAGGCTGCCTCTCCCTCGATAGGTAACCGAAGGATGCGATACACATCCTCGATGTGACGGTCATCTCCCGGTCGGGAGATGGAACACATTGGTCGCGGATCCCATCTCTCGATGAGGGCGACCATCGGTGTGATCTCTCTCTATCGCTCTGTACCTCTGGACTCCACCAGAGTCCCACCTCACGCATGATGGCCCGATGAGCCGCGGATACGTGTGGCCTCATCCGCACCAACAGCGGGGGCATCTATCCGCATCGTCAGCTGGCGCGTGCTGCAAAACCAACCCACATCCTTAGACCTACTCTTTATTACAACATCTACTTTATCATCTAAACACCCCTTTTTATCCCCAGACCATGCCACGACTCTCTCCCCCCCCTCAACTGACCTACCACCCCTAAAACCCAAAACCATGACCCCCCAAAACCCAAAAAACCCAAAACCCACCCCCTGACAAACCCTGACCCAACCCAAACCCCACCCCCAACCCAAACCCAACCCTGACCCAACCCAACCCCAAACCCCAAACCCTAAAACCCCAACCCCAAACCCTTCCCCCAAAAACCCCCCAAAACCCCCAACCCAACCCAACCCAAAACCCCAAACCCACCCAAAACCCAAAACCCAAAACCTAACCCCACCTAAAGACCCTCCACCCCTAACCTGACACCTGACCCTGACCCCACCCAACCCCCAAAACCCAACCCCCCAAACCCCAACCCCAAAAACCCAAACCCAAACCCAACCCACCCCACCCAACCCCCCTGACCCAAAAACCCAAACCCCCCAACCCCCCCACCCAGACCCCCCAAACCCAAAACCCAAAAAACCCCCAACCCTGACCCAACCCAACCCAAAACCCCAGATACCCATGACCCAACGGCCGATACATGACCGCGCCGGTCACCAACAAGTCTCCTTTCCCTAAAATTGTGCGGCCGTCGGTCGCTTAGTGACCGACATCGGTCCTTTGTCTCTCCGGGCCGAACCCGCGCGGCCCCCAAAACCCATTTTTACCTATTTCTACCCATCTACCCACCCAAATACCCTAAAAACTTACCCACCTACCCACCTTAGCCTATCTAGCCTATCTACCCTCTCCCTTTTTCAAATCATTTCCATTTTCTCATTATTTCCTAAAAAGGTTAATTCTACCCAAACCCCCAATTTAGCATAATCTGACCAAATCACCAAATTAAAGAGTTTGAATCTACGACGCGACGACACGTCGTCGTGGTGGGATGGGTGGTGGCGGTCGGTGGTCCGGCCCCTCCGGCTCCTCTGCTGTGCCATGGCTCCGATCACGATCTGCTTTGGGTCCCGACCCGATCAGCTGCTTGCCTCCTCCTTAATCGGGCCCCTATCGACTCTCTCGCCAATCTGATAGCTCCACCTCACTCAATCAAGCCTCTAATCCCAACTCTCCACGTCGGACAAGTCGATTTGGTTTGCAAATAACAAAAGTGACAACAAAGCCGTATTTTTTCTTTTTATAGGTTTTTCGCCTTTCACGCGATATCGGTTTCATTTTGCCCCTAAGGCGGTATCGGTCCCTTGCCGATATCGGTCATGCGAGAATCGACATCGGTTCTCTACCCAACTTTCACCCCATTCTTTGCCCTTATTTACTCCTTGCCTCTTTTTCACCAATATCGCCTCTATCCACCTTTCTTTGCACACCATTTGTTCACTTGTCGGCTGACCTAAGGCCTCGACCTACCTTCGGCCCGACCTAAGGCCTCGGCCTACCTATTGGCCCGACCTAAGGCCTCGCCTACCTATTGGCCCGACCCTAAGGCCTCGGCCTACCTGTTGGCCCGACCCAAGGCCTCGACCTACCATTTGGCCCGGCCGAGGCCTCGCCTACTGGCCCGGCCGAGGCCTCGGCCTACCCTATTTGGCCCGACCCAAGGCCTCGGCCTACCTATTTGGCCTCGACCCGAGGCCTCGGCCCTACCCATTTGGCCCACCCGAGGCCTCGCCTACCCATTTGGCCCGACCCCGAGGCCTCGGCCTACCTGTTGGCCCGGCCGGCCCAAGGGCCTACCATTTGGCCCGACCCGAGGCCTCGCCCTACCCATTTGGCCCGACCCGAGGCCTCGGCCTACCTACCTATTGGCCCGGCCGAGGCCTCGGCCTACCCATTTGGCCCGACCCGAGGCCTCGCCTACCCATTTGGCCCGACCCGAGGCCTCGCCTACCCATTTGGCCCGACCCAAGGCCTCGGCCTACCCATTTGGCCCGACCCGAGGCCTCGCCCACCATTTGGCCCGACCCGAGGCCTCGCCCCCATTTGGCCCGACCCAGGCCTCGCCCTACCATTTGGCCCCGACCCGAGGCTCGCCTACCCATTTGGCCCGACCCAGGCCTCGCTCTACCCTTTTGGCTGACCCGGGCCAGCCACCACTTGACCACTTGGCCCGACCCAGGCCGTATCACTTGATACCATACCCCTGATCAGCGTTTTATTTTATCCATCCATCATGTACCTTTTGTTGATCGAGCTCACTGTTCGTGTTTTAGCATGATTAGGGTCCTTGACTTGATCGTCGACCAACTTTGCCTGAGACCTAGGCCGTGCGTTTATCTCAACCAAACCAACCATTTGAGTGCTTGCCGAACATGCCTAAGCGTTCTGTACCTCACTGTTATATACCCTGGAGCTACTTCCTATGCCTTGGATACCAGGGATTATATCACCCTTGTTTGGATAAACTATCGACCTTTGCCTACACATTCTTTGGTTTGCTTGTCGAATCATGTACCCTCGTAAATCTTATTGCATTTGACATGTAAATGCTTCCTTGGACCTACCCCACCACCTTACCATCCTCTCTACTGACATGTACCCTTTATCGACCCTATCCTGATTTCCCGTTCACTCAATCTGCGATAGATTTGGGGGATTACCTATATCTTAACATGAGAAACCACTTCATATTATTGTCGCGTGACTTTCTGAGAACAAGCTACGACGATGATAAGGGGCTAATGTAGACACCAAATTTGTGTCTTACGACCCCTTGTGACCCGCATCTCATCTCATGATCTAACCTCATCACCTAAACCTTACACAATTATTTATTAATTACCTTATAATTGATAAATCCACATCACCTTACCCGCCACCTCACTTTGCCACCTCATCATGACCTAGCCCTAACCTAAACTAACCTAATTAAGGACCCATGACTTGGTCTAGACTCACATCCATAACTAATGCCTCCTTACTCGCACCCAAAGCCGACCTTCTAGCCACTTGACCAAGCCCATGGTGATCTCTCGGGAGAAAGCGGGGAAGGTGGGCTATTTTACTAAAAATAGCCTACTTTTTCCTTACCGATGCGGTTCTACTCGGCCGCCGTCGGTTCGCAACCGCCATCGGTTCCCTGTAAATGGGCTCCCCAAGGCAAAACAACGGATCGGAATTTCATTTTGGAGATCGGTCGAAGGATTTTACGGATCAAGCGAGAGAGCATTGCGGCGAGAGCGAGTCGGATCTTCACTTAACAGCGAGCGAGAGGCGAGTGGAAAAACCGAGAAGTGCTTGCGACCAGAGGAGATCAACTTGCATCTTTGCCAAAACCGAGTAAGTCACATCTTGCATGTCCTCTGTTATAACATTTCTTATGCTCTCTTGAATCTCGGTCCTCCTAAATCCGTTCTGAATCCACTACCCAACGTGCCATTGCATCTAGCTGTCATTCTTTTATCCCTAATCATCTCATTTCCTAATATCATCCATAAACCAGCCTTCTAAAACACCATAGCTACAAGAAGATCCTAGAACCCACGGTATCGGTTATCGATGCTTAACCGGCATCGGTTATCGGCATCGGTTGGCATCGGTTCCTCGATCAAAACGAGAAAACCAGCCTTTCCCTACCCGGTTCAGCGAAACAATTTAATTGATATTTTGCGGTCTTTTGTGTTAATTCATATTAGCGAGAGGCTGACCACCTTGAAAGGAAGTTTTATATTTCACAGGCCCCAAGGCGTAGTTTTATGATAGGAAACTTTGCGTTCATGGAATTATATTGGTTATGAGAGTGAATGATTCTATTCTATAACTACTTGGTTTAATATATATAAGGTGATAATCTTCCATCTATATTTCCTTAAATTATTGTTATGTTCTTCGTCCCTCCTCTCTTCAATTCTTCTATCCTTTCATATTGATGACCTTTGGGCATAAAACATTTCAAAGTATCGGGACTCCCGCTTTGAAATTTGTACATTCGTATATAAGTTTGTTGTTTGCTTTCAATAAGGGAACCTCTCCCATTAAAAAGGAGGGACTTTTATTCCCGATGTGGTTGTTAAAGAGCAATTTTAAAACCCAACACTATGAAAGACTAAGAAAGTATGAACTTATATGTTTTAGTGTGATCAAGTTTTGGTTGAGACCTTACTTGAAATTGGATCTTATTATGACTGAATGTAATAGGAAGTAATTCGATTTTATGTGTTGTATTAAAGATTATACAAGGCTGTAAGCTGAGTTATGAAGTATATTTTTCCTTCATTCTTACAAGTTATTACTGTATATAACTTAGAGATATATGGTGGTAATATTATTATTCCATCTTGGAATCTTTTTGAGTTAATGGTAAGTAATGATATTAGAACGAACAAAGTATAACTCTGTGGTGACATAAGTATGGGCTAATATGGTTGTGATAATATTACTCTGGTTTTGGTATTACTTGGATTGGTTGTGGAAAATGGATTAGATAAAGAATTCTACTCAACCACCTTGATACTAGTAGATATTGAGAAAACTAAGGTTGGATACTTACATGTCTTATTCTACTTATTACTTGTAAGTAGTGATTTGATTGGAATATGTGCAACTGAGTTATTATAATATATACTGGATGGGTATTATTTATTATAACCAACATTTGTATGGTTTTAAGGTTTTTGAATTGTTTGGTTTGTAAAATAGACCATTGAGTAATGACATTACTCAAACAAATGAAACATAAACTAATAACCTAGAGGTATAATTTATGTGTGAAGGATCTATTTTTCTTTATATATGCGGTTAAGAAAGGAAAAAAACCATTTTTGTTTGGAAAAACTAGCTTTAAAAAGGAACACCAGCTAGGAGAAACCCTATAAAAATAGTAATTACACAGGAAAAGACTTGGGAAAAACAAGTAACAAAACAACCCACCTTGTAATACTTGGGAAAATAGAAAAGAGACAATTTTTCCTTGTTTGTTTCAGCCTTATAAAAGCTTGTTCTTGACTTCATTTTTGTATTCATTACATAATATTGTATAGTATGAATGGCTGTAATGACAAAATCATGCCATGTATTTTTTTGTGTGAAGATTTTTTCTAGCAAAAGGCTGCTACAACTGAGGGAATTAATTTTCAGATCTGAAAATTGCAAGATTTTGAGGAGGATGATGACTATTCTCCTTAGTAGAAGAGTATAATTTTGTGTTTGATTTGATTGTGATTAATAGATAGAATTCATTGGGATGATGATTCATTAGAGGGGAATAATGTCACACCCTCAATCCCTCATTCTCTTTTGTCGTAAAATGAATTGAAGCATTAAAATAATTTATGAGTAACGCGACAACCTAGTACCGCTTAAGTTTTCTTGTACACCGTTGTGGACACGTACGCATAGCCAAAAGGGTATGCATACACATGCAAAATTGTATGCATGACATCACAATGGATCCTATTGTCACACAAAGAACAAATTTTGTAATGTCGTAATTCATTTTATGTATCGGTACACTACTTTTCTGCTAATGATGGTTTTAGTAATCATCACGGATGGCTTATGGTCATGTTGTGTGTTGTGAAATACCTTCTAGTTAGAGAAGATGAATTTCATTATGGGATGCATAACTGGCATCTGTACCTTCATGATTATTATTATTGTTTTACTTTTGCATGTTGGATGAGTTTAAGTTGTAAAAATATGGTTGAACTTATACACAACTTCTATACTTTAGTCATTATGAGGAAATAATGATATTAAGTAAGGTATTAAATTGTATATTGAGCTTGGTTTCTTACGACCATTATAGCAAGTTTGATCAATTCTTACATTAAGTAGTATGGGATAAATGTTTGATTAATTTTTAGTGAGCATGGTTATGAAGTTGTTGTAATCTTCACCTTGACCTATCCGAATATCCTCCATGAAAACTTTGTTATGGTAAAATTCTATAAGTTTATGTACTTAATTGAAGAACATTTTAAGTTATAATGAGGCATTCAATTATTAAGATAATCGAGAGGCTATGAGATAGTGTTTAGATTAATATTACTTATATTTGTAATAAAATCAATTATTTTTAGGTATCTTTATTAATTATATGGGCCATGCATGAGACTTTAGGATCTATAAGTCGAATGTCAACATTGAAGACCCACCAAGTATAGATTAATGCAATGGATGATTTTTCTACCAGGCTTAGTTAATCACAAACCTTGATTTTGATGAAGGTGTTCACCATGCAAAAAGATAGTTATACACCTAACCATGCAAGTGGTTAAATTTGGAAAAAGAATATAAAGTTTTCTAAATGTGTGAATCCCGCCTTTTGTGGAGGAGAAATTGGAGGCCAACGGTGATGGTTGGTTGGTCATTAATGGCATTGAAAATATATTAAATGCACTTAAATGAGCTTGGGAAACGGTGAAGCTTCTTGAAGAAGCTATCAGACCTGCTGGAAATCTATTTTTCTTTCTGTTCTTACATGTCAACTACGAACTCTTCTTCTTCTTTGAAAGCTCCACTTTTGGAACAAAATTTGCATGCAATTTTTGAAAGATAATTCATTGGAAATTATGGAAGATAAAAGGAGCTCAAGTATTTTGTATAGAAGGGGATACGTGAGATAGATGAGTTTTTATTTATTTGGAACTGTGTATTGTTCAGCCTTGTGCAAGGAGCATTAGTAATCGCATCTCGGTGGTGAGGAATAGTTGCTGGGACTGCGAGGTGGAAGGATTTTAGTCTTAGCAAGCATGGATCACTCTCTCCCCCTCTTAATATCTTATTCAATCTGATATTTGAATAGATAATCTTCTACAACATTTTCTTTGGTTTGAATATGTATTTGAGGAAGGTTATTACTATGTATTGTATGCTTCTTGCAAAAATATGAGTGATTGTGATTAAGCTTTCAAGGAACTGTGGTATTAACTATTAATCTGGGTATTGTTATACTACGTGAATATGGTGTTAATACTATGTGTTGTTATACTATTGGATAGTGCAAACTCTTTTACCTGAGTTCTATTATTCTCTATTTGAACATTAATTCATTAGCTCTGGGTATTACCCAGATGCCTGAAATGTTTATACGAGTAAGGAAAATACCTTAAGTGGTATGCACTGTAATTTTAGTACTATGGAGTTAATGCTTGCTTCACAAGTATAGCTAAAACCATGTTTAGTTTTGGGTTAATTTTCCTTATGGAACATGGGGTCATTTACAGGTTAGAGAATCCAGTGATAATCTTAAATAAAAACCCATAAGGGTATTTTCTATTTTTGTTCATTTCTAAATCAATCAGTTTCATCCAAGTAAGTATGGGCGCATTAATGATCGATACACATATATGTCATTTTGATCTAACTGGTAATATGATTAGCATGTTGGAGCATGATTGATTGACTTGTGAGCTTTAAATTTGGTATATGTTGTTAGCTATATTTTATAGGTCACTGTAATGTGAATAAGGAGACCTCCTGGCAATGCAAATAAGCCAAGTAATAAGTTATTCCCCTTGAGTTGTCGATTGGTATCAATGTTAGCTAGGACGAGTTTTGATTAAGTAAGAAGGTTGTTGGTATTTTTGAAGGCTCTTGATTCAGTTAAGGTAATTAAAAATTACCTTATTAACGTCTATTTTGGGAATTGGGTAATATAATGTCATATGTTGAGTTTAGTGGTTTTTATATCTAATAAGGATTCCCTAGTAAGATATATTTAACTAGGATTAAAGAACAATAAATAAATATTCTTATAAGAATATATACATATCAGCCATGCCTGAAAGGTAGTGTATATTATTTGCTTAAAATAATTACCGACCTATTCTAGTAAGAGATGTCTAGTGGGAAGTAAGGAGGAAGAACGTGTTTTGGGTTGATGTTCTAAATACCCATTTCTAGTGAATTTCACTACGTGCATTGAGTAGCACACTGAGATCAGTCCCTATGGACACTAGGAAGAATACCTTAAGGATATAAGGATATAATAGTATAATTACATGTTTAGAAGTTTTGCTACTAGGGCTCAATTCCATAAGTCTGTAGCATCTACCAATTACGCCATATCCCTTTATTATTGGCGTGAACGAGATCATGAGATAATCAGATCTCATCAATTTCATTTCAATTGATTTGGTGGATATTAGTTCTAGTTCAAGGGATAGATACCTTCTGTTACTTCTTTATCTTTTTACATCTCCAGTCTCATCGAGGCTGAAAGTCATTATACTATTTCTATATTTTATAAGCTAGTGTTTTATTTTCCACTTTTGTATGTTTCAGACTAGTGAAACTATTGACAACAATTGATTTAGACTTATAATTTATCATGTTATTGAAAGTGAAATGAATGCTATGAATGCTTTAATCCTATGTTGTTATATGTTCTATTCCGGTGAATTCCTTTTATTAAGGCATTTAAAATCTATGATAGTAAATAGTTTTCAGATGGATGAAAAGAAATTATTCTAAACATATGATGATTGATTCTTTGCATTATTGTGTTGTTACTATGATCTTAATGTTGCAGCATATCATTTAATCAAATATTATATTACATAAGTCATTAAGCGGGGAAAAGGGCTATTCATGCCAGTCATGTTGGACTGACCATGTGTAATTTTGTACATCAACTTTTAGTGCAGGGAAAAAGGAACTTTGTGGCGATTAAAGTCTAGACGATGCATTTTGTATTTGCCTTAGAATGCATGAGTGATTGGATTGTATTGAAACCGTAATTTTCAGTCCAGATTTATTGTGAATATGATGGCTATTGAACTCACTTATGAGCTTCTCCTTGATCATGTTTTTTACAAAACATGAGACAATTGATGATGTGTAGAAAAGGTTTCTATTTTAACCAGAGGTAATAAGCCTATTTCAAAATTATGTTCAAGTTTGATTAGACATTTTGACTTCTTTATCTTATTATTTAATTGTTGAGATGAAATCGAAGATCTTTATAGATCAACTACTCAAATAAATATAAAATATGATTATATGATTTCCATTTGGGTGCAAGATTCATTTCATATTATGGTTTACAATAAATTTTATACCTTGGGAAATATTATTGGTTATGTTAACCATTGTCTATAAATTGCAAAATATGTAGTTATTATGGACTGTTTACCAAATAATAATGTTGAGAAAATATTCTATTATGTATCACTTTAACAACGAGGTAAATAAAGAAATAACTCATATTATTTCAAGTACTATTGAAAGTAGGTTGGCATCACAAAGATAGGTAATGATGCATGCAACATTGTTGCATATCATCAGAATATAACTGAGTGCTATTTGCTTAAAACATGTTGGTATATCCAGTGAAGTGACTTCACACCATAGGGATCTTAAGAACTTGACCAATTAGCTTAACTGAAAAGATATGAATATGTATTGGTAGCATGTATGGATACCCTAAACACTCTAACCTCAACTACTATGAATTCAATTAATAAGAATAGAGGTAACTATTAATAAGATAAAAGGTAAATATCAATAGTTTCGGCCAATAGATAATAGTATAATATTCTTAAGTGATGGATCATATCTAATGCCTTGAAAGGTCATGTAATATAATCCAACTTAAATAAATTATGATCTTAAAGTTTAACCATTATCAATAATGGTGGAGACCTACTCTTATTTGGATTAAGATGTGATGCCATGTAAGAAAACAGTAATGGAACAAGTAGAATGACTGGCATTTGGGAAAGATAAATTGCAAATGAAGTAAAAAGGACTTCATGGATAATATGATCCATGTTGATGAAACAATAGTTTAAGAATTTATATCCAAAATGGTATAGTAAATCGTACGCGGTTGACTATTGTTCTCACGGAAACATTTTAATATTTTATGGTAGAGTTGAGTTGTTAGGTAGACAATCTACGTCTATTAAGTATTCAAGTGAAAGAGGATACGACTCTAAATAATCAAGTACTAAGGTACGTTGATACCTCTATGAAGGTTTAGGAACCACACTTATATAAAGATAAGTTTAATATAACCATAAAGAAATTCGGAGGGTGTAGACTTACTTCAAATTATAGGAAGAGGGTGTTGGTACTATAGCTGATTTACATTGTCATACAACTACGGTCGCCAAAGATGTTGACATGAAGATGTAATAAGATTGGTTTCATTGTTTTGGAATAGAAGAATGTGATAATTTTCTCTAGGAGATGATAACATTTTAAAAAGGGGGTTGTCCCATAATGCATCAGTATGAGCATACAAGTATGATATCCATTTACAATGGAGGTAAAATGGGAACACACCTACTAAGTTGGAAAGAACATAGTATCTGAACCCTAACCCTAGTCAACTCTGCTATTTTCTCTAATGAGGATTAGTAAATGATCATTACTAAAGGAATCAAATACCTTATGTAGAAGGCTATGACAGGAGTGGATGAAAAGGCTAGTAGCCCATCCAACCTATCATAACATATACTCTGATATATCTACTTGTTGGACATAATAAAACAAATGAACGATCTTGATTAAGCTGCCACTAAGAAAAGTGGAGTGTTTAAGCTTAAAATGTGTATTGGCATCAATAGTCTATGACTCTATAGTACTTGATAAAAATTATGAGTCATACTTAAATACATAGTTTTATGTAAGTATATATCCCTAAGATGAAATAAAGGAAACATGGGCTTAATTGATTAAGCAGGGACATATTTTAATCTGTAATGTTGGTCTTAGACCTAGATAGTATCATTCTCCATTTATAGTTAACTTAAGCATGAAACCTAGTAAGGAAATTAAGTGATATGGAGATTGAAGTCCTAGGATCAACTTAAATCGGATCTTAGGTACATGACCCATTTGTGGAGAAGGTGTCATAAAACCTAGACTATTCTTAAATGATAATAATTACCTTGAAAACATTAGATACCATGCCCCATACCAGTTTCTTGGTGGGCTAACTCATTACAATTTCTACACAGTCGTATCCCTATAATGATAGATGTCATTATTAGGATACTAATGTTTAGCAGTTATACGAGTTGTCTCATCAAGAGGTGGAGTGTGGCATGGTGTTGTCTTAAGTAAAAACCTTGATAGAGTTACAAAAATAGTTTGGACCTCTGGGTACACACCTTATATCAACTTATGATGGCTATGGGAAGGGAAGTGGTCAAGTAACAAGGTGAATTGTTACGATAACACTTACTTTCCCATAGGCATCATAGGATGACATAGAGGTACGTCTTCATGTAGGTTAAACTAGATTTGTGCCTTGTTCAAGACTTGTAGCTGGTTACAACATTAACATTTGTGAATCCATATAACTGAATAAGTGATTAAGGTGAAACAACAATTTCCTAATGATGAGTGTGTCGTCATGGAATTGAGCATGGCATACATGACTAGAAACTTTGCGTAAAGTGGTATAAGTGGCTGATTACATGATATTTCACCATTATCTAAATTTGTGACAAAGTGGATTTCACTGGTGGAACCTGTACACACTTAGGGGTTTTCACTTATATATCATATCCTATTAAAGGAGAACCAAAGGGATACATTTTATGTATGGCTCATACAGAGCATTGAGGGAGAATGAGTAAGTTTAGTATTCTCTCATACATGCACATGGTTCATGATAGTTATCAGAAATGGATTGCATTAAGGTTTATGTAGATTTAAATATATGGGTATTTAAGTCATAAAGAGTTAGAAAAATAAATCCTAGATAAGAAGTGTTAAAAGTGGATGTTACAATTTCACATTAAAATGCTTACATTGATATTTTCATTTACTCAAAGATGTTGGGGTAATCATATGATTTTGTAGCAAAGGGAATGGATTTTCCTTCCTCATATTAAATTAGTGGTTTTTCTCTATTATATGTTAGAAATTATACATTACGTGGGTCCACAACATTTTATAGAGTAATCTTTGCGTGTTTTCTATATTATGCAAATCAGTCTGAAACCTAAAATTATTTTAAGTCACATGGATTTCATGATTTGAGCATTGAAATAGGAGGAATAAAGGGTGGAATGATTATTTCCACCTACCTTATTTTGAAGTGTTCGCAGCCATAGTTGATGAATGTCTTGACCAATTTCCTATAGTTGGTTGTTTCACCGTAATTCCTCCATTTTCTAGTTTATAAGTGAAGCATCACTTGGTGGTATTTCTTAAGTAACCTCTTTTTTTTTATTTCTCTTCTTCTCATCCTTAAACCTAAAATTATTTTAAGTCTCTGGTTATGTCTTATAAGAAGGCATCATTTTACAATTTTAATGCATGTTTTAGAATACCATTGGGGCAAGTTGCATGTTTTGGTTATGGGGAAGGTTGTAAGGGAAACACCATTCATAATCCACACCATATTATTTTGTACTAGAACCCAAGCTTTAGATGAACTAGTTGCATTTGGGTTATAGGATTGAAATGGTTTTGCAAGAGTGATTTTATCCCAAAGAGCCTCTTGGAATAGTGGTTTATTTGGAAGATAAGGAGATTTTTCGGGTTGGTATGGGGGCTAATTAGGCCGAAACTTTGAGCTTGTTGCCTTTTACAGGATACCAACTCATTTCCAAAATTTTATAATTATCTCATAAAATCTTGTAACTCACTTGAAGGACTTATAGAGGTGGACGCTTGATTTTATATTTGTCTTCTTAGGGATGGAATAAGATATAACTTAGAAGTTTGATAATGTTTGGGTGTCCCTAAATGGAAATATGAGCGTTGGAAGTCTGCTAGAAGTAGAGGAATCCCTCCGATAACCATACCGAAAATTTTGTTTCGATCCCTCGTTAGGGATCCTTCGCGTTCAAAATATTGTAAAATCCCTTCCCGGGAAATTCAGTTTTTGAACTTAGTCTTTTTGAGCCTTTTTGGCTGGGCGCATGGTTTTGCCTTGCAACATCAATTTTTGATGCGCCTCCTTAAAAGCCTTTGGCGCATGGTTTTCCATGTTAGCACGTCTTTCGGTGCGCCAAAGGATGTTGAGTAAGTTTTTGGTGCGCCAAAGGGCGCACGTAATATCTTTGTTACATCAAGTTTTGGTGCGCCAAAGGGCGCACATAGCTTCGTGTCGACAACTCGTTTGATGCGCCAAAGGCGCGCTCATTCTCCTGTTGTCATTTCCTTCCATGCGCCAAAGGGCGCACGCTTTCCCCTGTCGACAGCTGTTTCCATGCGCCATTTCAAAAGTTGGTGGCGCATTAATGACAAGTTTTTCTATATATACCCGTGCCCGCCATGTCATTTTCATTTCATTTTGACAAGCACGTGATCGCTCTGGATTTGTCACCGCCTCGTCATTATCTCGCCCGTGGACCCGCTTTCCGATTTTAACATATATTTAAGGTAAGAGGTTCATCCTCTTTTTCATTGCATGCTTTCGTGTTTTGGTCTGTGTTTGGTCTGCTGGTCTGTGTTTAAAAGAGTATGTTTAGGTTCTTCTCTCCTCTTCTTCCCTTTTTCCAGATCTGCTGGTAAAGGGAGCTTTCTTGAATGGCTTGGCTTGATTAAACCTTTTATAAAACCTTACTTGCCCAAGTAACTATTTAGGTGGAGGAAATGAGTAAGAATGATTTGAGTGGAGAGTCTTTTTTCAAATGGCGCACTGGCGCGCCTTGTTACAATCAAGACAGTCGCGCCCCTCGGCGCGCTTACCCGCCATGCAACATGCTCAAGACCCGCGCCTAGGGCGCACCCGGCCATCCTGCTGCAGTTTAAATTCATGCGCCCTCGAAGCTGCCCCTTTTACATGCTGCAAGTTTAAATCCCGCGCTTCCATAAAAACTTTGGCGCACCCTTTACCCCTGTTGCATCCCTCTTCTATGCGCCAAAGGGCGCGCCCAGCTTCCATGCAACGCAAGAGTTATTTGCGCAAGTATAAAACCTCCAAGGCGCGGGCGCACCTTCCGTTGCAAGTACATGATGTTGTGTAGACCCTCCATGCGCCGCGCCATATACCTTTGGCGCGCCTTTTTTCCATGTTGCACAATCTGCCCATGCGCCAAGGGGCGCACCAAATCTCAATGTAACATGCATTTCCTGTGCGCCCTTCTATATAATGCAGTCTGCTTCATCCATGCGCCATGCGCCTTTGGCGCCAACTTAACCTCTGTTGCACCCTTTTCCTGTGCGCCTTGACTATTCAGCCTGTTATATACATTTTTCATGCGCCCTGCGTCCCGAACCTTAAAAGTTCTAACTCTTTCTTCTGCTAGTATTCCAATGGAAGATCAAATGACTAATTCAAGCTTCTTGGATTGGGTTTCGCCTTCTACGTGCGCAGATCATCGATAAGCCTCAAGAACACATGTCTACGCTGCAAGCAAGAGACCCATCAAACCAAGAGGGAAGGCAAAGGCAAAGCTAATGTAAGAAGAAATGAAATACAAATATCAGAGGGTCAGGATGCCCGAATCACAGGCAGAGTGTAATATGGATGTCAGGGATTCTGAATTGGGCCACATTGACATAGAGGAATTCTGGGTAAGGACTCAGAAAGTGACAAGGAGTCCATGGATGGATAAATTGATAGGCAGCGCCCTGCACTTCGCCGGTGGGATTCCCTCACAAGCTGCGTTAATAACGAGTTTATGATGGTTGTTGCACAATCCTTCAACAAAGACACAAGATGTGTCGAGAATAGCAAGGGCGAGGTAGTTATAAACCTTACTGCCCGTCGCTTTGAGTTGATGCTTGGCATCCCTCACCACCGAAACTATGTGGCTGTTAGCCAGCAAGAATGCCTCAAGGCTTGGGAGGACAACGAAGACAAGTGCATGCAATTGATGAATGAGGTCTACCTCAAGAATAAGAAGGTAGTGACCCGGTGGCCTCAAACTATCCACCGGAGTGATTTCTCAGAGGAACTCAGTGATACAATCACCTTCCTGAGCAGAGTCTTCGGTCTTTCAGATGCTCACTACTTCCATAAGTGGATGCTGCGATACCTGGACACAATGAATAAGAATCTGCCCGATCGCGCTTTCACTGGGGGAGATAATAAGCAAAGACAATATCCGAGCAATCGCAATAGCCACACAACAGAGTGTTCCACATGAACTCCTACGTAGTGTATGCCGCGCGCGCTCAAAGGGATTATCCGTGGCTGCACCAAGTGGAACTTGGCCTCGTGCCAAAATATATGAATACTATCAAGAGTCAAGCCGAGAACAAAGATCCAACACTTCGCTAAGATCAATGATGTTTTCTTCTATCACATCATGTGCATATCATGCCAAATTTGACTCATGGCCGGACAACCAAAAACATAGTGGCAGCCACAGAGAAGTGGGGGCCTTGTTCACCTGGGGCTTCCCACATTCACCTATCTCGAGGGCGGTCAACTTTTTGGGCGAACCAACCAGTCTGCAAGGTATGCCGGACCAAAGCTGATTTTACTGAACTATCAAGACAGCCTCGTCACATACCATGAAAAGTGCCTCAAGAGAAAGAAGGGCGGAACTCCTTTCCCCTCACAAGAGGCCGTTACACATGCTCCAGCCTATCACAAGGCGAAGGAGATGTTTCACTGAGCTAGAATTGCTCAACCTAAAGCATGATTTCCCAAAGAAGGCCCACATTCGACCCTAGGGGCCGTCTACCAAGGGCTAAGCTTGATCCGATTCATGTCCTCGATTGAGGATATCTACATCGACGTTCTCCATGAGGTAGAACTAAGAAAGGATCACTCGCTTAGCATTAACGGAAATCATCCATTACGAGTGGCCATTGTCCCAAAAGGCTTCCAAACCACTAAGACGAAGTAGACAAAGTGTATAATGACACGTAAGGGGATGATTGGCCCTTCCCGGACATTGACAGAAGCAAGGCTCCTCAGACAATCGAGGAGAGGGTCAAGGAGACTATGCGGAGAACAGAGCATTGGTGCCGCATGAATGGGTTAATCTACCTCGGTGTAGATTTTACAACTTCTCCTTTGGGTAATGCACCTCCAAGGTCAAAGAAGCAGCTAAAAGGCAAAGTCTCATGGAAGGTGAGCCTAGCACCATTCAGAGGAAGCCCCCGAAAGTCCTCTTCCTTCAGAGCCTGAACAAGTAATAACCCTGGATTCGCCAGAGAAGGAATTGACAGAGGATAGTCCTATACGCCCATCCACCCAGGATGTCGGCATCGCTACAACTACAGAGGTCCCTTCTATCCCTTCTTCTTCTCTTCCTCCCCTTCCTCGTATGTCGGCAACAACCACCTTTGGTTGTGTCCTCTCCTTCTTCTTCTACTCTCTCCCCCCTCTTCGTCCATCTTCTCCTCTCTCGCTGATTTGTCTTCCTCCATTTCTTCCTCATTTCCGGCTCCCTTCCCTTCCCATGTCTCTCTCGCACTGCGGTTTCCCTTCCTCCCGTGGGCATGTCTTCGGCTATTCTTTCAATGCCGCCGCCGCGTGTCTCCACGTTCTTCCCCTCTTCTACCGCTGCCGCTCTCCCTCTCGCCTCTCGGTCCTTCTTCAATAGACCAGCTGATCTCTCAAAACTGAGCCAACCAAAGAGGAAAGTCCCCATCGCTCCGATGGACTTTTTCACCATTCCGCTAAAGGAGCAAAGAAGCACAAGCCGGTTACACGCTTCTCCAAGAGCGCCGCAGTGAGAGGGTTATGGAAATTGCCTACCCCGATCCCACCAAAGAGAAAGAAGATCTGTCTCCAAGCAGATTTCACAAAGCTGACCAAGTCACAATGGGGACATCCTCTCGAAAGTCTCTGTGGGGAAGCTCTTTCCGCAGCTTGATGCACTCGCGAAAAGCTTCAGAAACAAAGGAAGAAAAAAGGCTATCAAGGAGCAGTAATAAATACCGCTTCAAGCCCTACGTAAGATGGGAAGTGCACCTCCCACAATCGCCGCCGAGACTCCCGAGCTGCGCTCACCAGAGAAGATCAATGAATATTCAAAGATCGGCGAAAGGTGGTATGGTCAAGTTTCGCATTGAGGAGCCAAATCCTTAAGGATAGTGAAAAGGTGATCGCCGAGTATATCGCTTATACCGAACATCGAGAAGGCGAATAAGGAACTCCAAACATTAGCAAGTCCAAGATCGAAGAGCTCGAAAACGCCGACTCCAACACGAGGCCTTCCAACAAATGTTCGACTGCTCACCAAGATTTGGTCAAGTTTGGAGTATTCGGTCATCCAAGGACCTCAACAAGACCATGTCCACTGACTATCTGATAGATCAGCTCGAATTTGTGTTAGAGAAGATAGACAAGGTGAAGGAAGAGGCCCCGGATGCGATGCATCAAATGGAGAAGATTGTTCTATCTATGACTCGTGTGGTTGCTCACTCCTTCCCTCACCTTGAGATCACCGACGATACTATCCGAATTTTCAAGGAGTTAGCTTCTCAAGGACAGGCCGTAAGTCACTTTCGACATCGAATCCATCAACAACCATCGCCCGTCAGAGACTTCATCGGGTCCCTAATCGAGGCGGGTAAAGACTATTCCAAGGTCCCCGAAAAGCTCATTGATGAGCGGGAAACTTCATGGAAGCAATCGCTGAAAGGCACAAGGATCCATCACAGGATCAATTTGCGCCAATGATCAGCAAGTTCTTGGAATACCGCGCTCAGTTCCACATCTCATCTCCTGATCAGCATCAAAAACAGGCGACCCCTTTTAGGCCACAGGATGATGATGATGAATAGCTTCTTCTTCTTCTTCTTCTTCTTCTTCTTCTTCTCCTCTCTATTCTCCGACTTTCTCTTCGAAATATCTGAAGTGTGTTGGCACAAACGATGACATCATCCATGTTGCATCATGGGATGATGTCATCCATCCAAGTTGTCAAAGTCAACATGACTTTTGGATATTTTGTAAATATCTTGTGAATAAGTGGTTGGCTCCATTTTGCCTTCTCTCTCCCTCACTTTCTATAAATACTAGAATACTTGTTGTATTCAAGGGGTGAACATTTTTCAGATAGAAATAGAAGTGAGGAGAGAAAGACTTTGAGCTTTCAGAATGTATAAAAACAATTAATACAATTATTCAGACTTTGTGCTCAATAACCGTGTTATACATTAAGATCTTTCTTATGTTAGGTCTGCATGTGTTTATTCTGTTGAATTCATATCTACTTTTCCGTCACTTGTTTATCAGTATTGCTTTGTTTATTTATGCAAGTAGGTTTGGCTCATGTTTATTACCAAGCCCAAAGCATAGATCTTCCGACCCTTCCGCTTTGGAACTCATTTCTTTTCTTCCTTCGGATCTGCTTCTTTCTCTTCTCCTTCTTTTATTCCTTTCTTCGCAGCCTAGAACACTCTACCGGGATGAGATCCCAACCCCCAAGGCGTAACTGTGAGACTGTGCATAGGTTCCGCTAGTAGAAGTAGCAATAAAAGCTCGCATTGCCTCAAAGAGGGGCTAAGCCCCGCACACCGCTGGCCTCGTGCCTATCCAGATCCGCCCACGCGATGCATTTTCTGACCAACAGCTTTTGGCGACTACTGGGATCGGATTTTCTAATGATTTCGCCAATGTAAAACATATAAATCACGATCTATGCTGCGGTAGTAAAATAAAAATCAGAGAAAATCAAGCAAAGTCACGCGCTTGCAAATCTAAACCTTTTTGTTAAAAATCCTAAAATTTGCAAAAGTACTCAAATTGAAAATTTTCTTCTGAGAATCATAGATCTGGGCCTGTTACATATCTTTAGTTCGCTGAGTTTTTATCAAAAATCATCATTTTCCGTAGATCTGAGTTTTTAACTATTTTCTGAAATGTTCTAAACCCTCTGAAAATTAAAAACCAGATCCGAAAATCAGCTTACTATCTTCCCTGCCATCTTATCCTCGCTGTTATTTGTCATTTAACCGCAATCGGTTTCTGAAGAGGATAATTTTCAAATATCCAGAAAAGTGCATGCTGCTGGTTTTTGTCAGAAAAACCAGAAAATCAGCAAGTACACCCAAAAATAAAGTTTAAATCTGCGCTGTAATATTACAGATCCGAAAGGTACACCTGCGAGTGAACCTTTACGCGCAGCAGTAGAAGAGCCCGTGGAGAAGCTGATCCTACTTTCGATCCGCTTCGTGAGGCACAATTTCAGCGTAACACCGCACGCTTTTTCAGCGCTAAGCTAAGCCTAGCCGCAGCTGGCTCATCCAGAGTGTCTCGCCTTCACGAAGAAAAAGTCTTTTGCCCGTGTAAGCATCCACATCCCTTTCAGAGTGCTTTGCTACTCGGGCCGAACTACACTTCCACTCGTGTTCTCTTTCCGGCTTTTCAGATGGCGGTACCATGGGGAAACGCTATGGGTCCGTTGGCTTTACCACATCCAGTTCACGCACTCCCTCACGGAAATCGAAAGAATTTTCCTAAATTCGACGGGAGCGGAAATCAAAGCACGGATTCCCACATTTCTGCTTTCATTATGTCATGCAGTATTTTGGATGTGACTCATGAAGATGTGTCGGCCGCCTTTTCTAGAAACTTACAAGGGCCTCGCACTGAATGGTTTCAGATTTGCCGGCCGGATCTATCACTAGTTGGGCAACTTTCATGGACGCTGAAGACAGGTATAAGCCTTCAGAAGATGCATTTACTTTATTGTCACGAATCACTCATCTGAAGAAGGAGGCAAATGAGACCATGCGCGATTTTGTCGCCCGGTTCAATGCGCTAATCAACCGTGTCCCTACTGCCATGCTTCCAACACCGGAGAACCAGAAGTGTTTTTTCGTAAATGCCATGAGCTCAAAAGTTAGCTTCTTACTCCTTCAAGAGCGAGTAGCTACTCTACCTCTCGCTCAGGCTGCTGCCATCCGTATAGAAGACAATCTGATAATATCTGGCGAGTTAAGAAAGGAATCAGTAAAGCCTAAGTCTTTGGGCCCTTCGCCTACCACTTCGCTCCGATCCAAAGATTCCAAAAATGGCGAATGATTTGCTTGCACTAAAAAGCAAAACTGCCCAGCCTCCTGGGCTTCCTCAGACGGATATCCCATGAGGAATTTTGTCCTAACAACGCTTCACAAAGGCCGCGCTTGCCTCGCAATGCTCCACGGTTGGCGCCAAGCTCCTCCGGCCAATGCTCGCCGAAATCAAGAAGAAGAGCAGTACTATGAAGAACCTTCGCTCCAAGGCGAAGATGATCAAGATGTCGGTGAACCGACTGGCGACTCCACAATTGGATACATGGAATTTGATGAGGACGAATCTGATGAAGAAGAGAGTACGCAAGGCTATGCAAGCGGACAATCCTACGCTGTTTTTACCCGCTCGCAAGGAAAAGAAGCAGAAGTTGCTGCCCATACGCAGAAAGAGAAGGCCGTGTCAAACGCGCCTCCAACCATTGTTAAAAGAGGTAATCCTCTTCCCGCTCAACTCCCTGTTAAATCTTTTGCAAAGAAGTCTTTTCCACCTATCTCTCCTCCGAGTCAGCCCTCTCATATTCCTATCAAGATCAGTAACCCTATTCCATCATCGCGGGGTGAAGGACTCATTCCTTTACCAACGCAACCCTTGGCCGCATTTGATATAATAGATCATGCAAAAAAGACCAAGATCCAAATGTCTGAAGCTGAGTATCTTCAGTCAAACCCCGAACAGCTTGTAAGATTGACTAAGTATATCCAAAGTCAAGCTGTTATATCTAAGTCAGGCTTCCCTAAAGGAATCCTTTCCACTCCTCCTGAATCCCACATAAATGTTGCCTCAACATCGCATCGTGCAAGATAGAGCCTTTCTATCTCTCCTCCTAATCAATGGCCATAAGTTGAGCAATCGATAATTGATTCCGAGCTTCGATAACGCCATGCCAAACAAAGTCGCCATGCTTGGGCCTCACTCTTACCAAGCCTTTCGGCAGATGCTACTCATTGGAAACCAAGCAAGTGCCATTGATTGGTCAAATCAAAGACGCGCAATTCGCGTTCGCAGCATTCCCTGAAAAGAGGGTAAAAATGACCGTCCTTGTCGCTGACATTCCGGCAGCCTATGGAATTTTGCTGGGAAGGAGCTTTTGCAGCGAAGTTGGTGGAGAAATTCATATGGACTGGTCTAAAGCTAGAATTCCAGTCAAAGGCGTAATGCAAACTTTGGAGCCGGAATCCCAAAAGAAATACTTGGTCACTAACTCTGAAGACCCCAAAGCCCAAATCCTTTTCGAATCATCAGGGATGGGGAACTACTTCTTATCCACCGAGGCGGATACAAAGGAAGTTTTCATTCAAGAAAAGGACCTTAATAAGGTCTGGACCTTGCAATTTGATGGCAGCTGCGCAACTAGTGGATGTGGCGCTGGGGTTGTGCTAATATCTCCTGAGGAGGAGGTCATTCCTCTCTCTTTCAAATTGCAGTTTTTCAACACTAACAATACTGCCGAGTATGAGTCTCTGTTACTCGGTATGCAAGCCGCAAAGGAAAGAGGAATAAAAAATCTAAAAGTTCAAGGTGATGCCGAGCTAGTTGTAAATCAGGTCAAAAGGATTTACCAAGTAAAAAATGAAAGGCTCAGCACTACCGTAATGCAAGATGGGACAGCATTGAGGAATTTGATGCCTTTTCAATAGAGCGATTCCAAGAGCTCAAAATGACATGGCTGATTCGCTGGTCTCGTTTCAAAGATCTCTCATGCTCCCGCACCCGGTTTGAAAACAAACAAATACACCATCAAGTGGTTTTCCGCCAAGCGTGCTGCATAACTCTCAAAGATTGGAGGTGTATTCAACGATGATAATCACCTCATTGCTTTCTAGAAAAATCAGAAAATTTTGATGAGTTGATTTGAAGGATCCACCTCTCCATGCCGTGAATCAATCAACAGCCAAAACCACGAAACAAAGGAGAACGATGGCATTTGTCAGCTTAAGGGAAATAAAATTCCAAAGGGCCTGGTTTCTCTGGAGCGCCTGTTTGACAGGCATGACCGTTTTGTGAAAAAGAAAAGGCGAGATGATCCTAGCTCATCTCCGCAGATGTAACTACCAATATAGTTCTGAGGCACATCCACAATTCGTGAACATCGGGAAATGTTGCACGCCAGAAGAAAAGCGGAAATTTGTCAAGTTGCTGAAAAGATATATGGATGTATTGGCATGGTCCTATGCAGATTTAAAGTCCTTCAAGCCAGAGGACGTTCAGCATAATATACCACTGAAAGAAGATGCCAAAGCCTTCCGTCAGAAGCAAAGGCATTATAATCCCAAGGTTTCGGGCACCATTCAGGCCGAAATTCAGAAGATGCTGGACGCAAGAATCATCTTCCCTATCCATCACAGCACTTGGGTGGCAAACATTGTGCCGGTACGCAAGAAAAACGGTGAAATACGATTCGCAGACTTCCAAACTTGAATCAAGCTTCACGAAAGACAACTACCCTCTTCCCATAATGGACCAAGTTCTCGCAAGCAAGAATCGGGTCGAGATGCCGTTCTATGCTTGACGGTTTTTCGTGCTATAATCGATTGAAGTCTCGCCCAAGATCAATTCAAAACAAAGCATTCACTACTCCATGGGGTACATTTGCCTACAGCAGATGCCTTTCGCCTAACTAACGCCGGTGCCACTTTTCAAATGGGCCATGGATTTCGCATTTAAAGGCATGATGGGAAAAGTCATCTGTAGTTTATCTAGATGACTTAACCGTGTTCTCCAAACGACGAAGTGATCATTGTGATCACTTGGAGCAAGTATTGGCCAGGTGTCGAGAACATGGGATTTCCCTAAATCCTAAAAAGTCTGTTTTTGGGGTTACTGAAGGGAAATTGCTAGGCCATGTGGTTAGCAAAGAAGGAACGAAGATTGATGCCGAAAGAGTTAAGGCTATCCAAAGCCTTACTCTGCCTACAAGCAAGAATGGTGTTCATTCTTTCTTCGGAAAGGTGAACTTTCTTAGGCGTTTTGTCCCTGATTTTGCTGAGAAGACCCGCCACATACTGAACATGATGAAAGGGTCACCCACTTTCAGATGGAGTGAAGAGGGGAAAAGGTCGTTTGAAGAGATAAAAACTTCTGTTGCTCATGCGCCGGTCCTGGTATGTCCAGATTTCTCCAAAGACTTCGTTATGTATAGTTACGCCTCCGAACATACTGTGTCTGCAATCCTAATGCAAAAGAATTCAGAGGATATTGAATCTCCGATTGCATTCATGAGTTCTCCCCTCAAGCCCCACGAGTTGAAGATGACTCAGCTGGAAAAACACGCCTTTGCCGTTGTCAAAGCAGTGAAGAATTTCAGGTATTATATTCTGAACTCGCATACGGTGGTGCTGGTTCCTGACACTGCGGTGAAGTCAATTCTAACTCAGCAGGAGTTAGGAAGCTTGAGAGGGAATTGATCGCAAAGGTCCGTGAATATGACCTAGATATTAAACCCACCAAGCCGGGAGAGGGGCAAAGGCCTCGTGTCGCCTAATGGCCGAGAACAAGGGTTCGTAAAATCCCGATGAAAGAGAAAATTGTACCAATGAAGAGCAAACCCTCTGAAGGGCCCGATTCTCTCGCTCCGGTTTTGTTTGTTTCAACCAGTGACGAATGGTACTCCGACATTGCTTTCTTCCTTACCTACGGCGAATGCCCGATGCACCTAACTGTAAAGGAGAAGCGTACTGTAAAGCTCAGGGCAGCTAAGTATGTCATCTGGGATGACGGTTTATATAAGCGCGGGATAGACGGTGTCTTTCTGCGATGTGTTGACAAGCCCCAGCAAGTAAAACTGCTGGAAAGTTTTCACAACTCGGCCTGTGGAGGCCATTTTTCTTCTTCCGTGACAGCGCACAAAATCATTCGAGCCAGGTACTACTGGCCGACGCTCTTTCAAGATGCGGCTACCTGGGTGGCAAAATGTGAACCCTGTCAGCAATTCGTCGGCAAGCCCAAGTTGGCTGCCCTCCCCCTAAGGCCGGTCATTATCAATGAACCATTCAGGCAATGGGGAATTGATTTTATTGGTGCACTCAATCCTCAATCGAGTGCTGGACATAGCTATGTCCTCACGGCAACAGATTACTTCACTAAATGGGTGGAGGCCATACCTGTCAAGCATGCCACTTCTGAGGTGGTTTGCAGTTTTATCAAGGAAAATATCATTGTCAGGTTTGGCATTCCAAATAAAATCGTTGCTGATAATGCTTCTAACTTCTCTTCCCGGGAAGTTATTAGTTTTTGCTATGAATATGGGATAACTTTAGCACATGCCTCAGATTATTATCCTCGTGGAAATGGTCAGCAGTAATCCAAAGAATAAGAACTGGTGACCATCATACGGAAATTAGTAGATGAAAATCAGCGGATGTGGCACAAGTTCAGACGATGCTTTGTGGGCGGACCGCATTACCCCCAAGAGATCCTCGCATGTCACCTTTTCAAGTGTTATATGGCACCGATGCCGAACTTCCCATTTTCGCGGAACTTCCCGCTCTACGCGCTGGCACGAGTAATCGAAGATGAAACTTTTCAGAGTTCTCTAGAAAAGAGAATCATGTACTCATGGAACTTGAAGAAAAGAGAGTAAGGGTGGTCGACAGGATCACTGAACATCAGAATCAAGTGAAGAAGCTTTTCGACAAGAAGGCCAAGCAGAGGAATTTTGAAGTGGGAGATCTCGTCCTTCTCTGGGACAAGCGAAGAGAGCCAAAGGGTATGCACGGAAAATTTGATTCCCTATGGAGAGGGCCCTTCAAAATCAAGCAACTCAATGGAGAGAATAGTTTCTATCTCTCATATCTGGATGGAGCCGAGCTCCCGCTTCCCTATAGCGGGCAACATCTCAAGATCTTCAGGAAGTAGAGCTTGCTCTCTTCTTTGTAGCAGCTTTATTTTATTTTAGTCGTGTGTTTGCTTTTGTTTTTGTGTGTTTTTTTTCTCCTCCGGTCCCCCTTGTTTTTGACTCCGTACTCAAATGGATAGGCACATGTGATCTGGGATTCTCTACCCCGAGTTTGCTCAGAGGATAGTCCCCAGAAAGAGCCAGCTGTTATCCCGTAAAATTGACAAGGGCAATTTTACCGATAACCATACCGAAAATTTTGTTTCGATCCCTCGTTAGGGATCCTTCGCGTTCAAAATATTGTAAAATCCCTTCCCGGGAAATTCAGTTTTTGAACTTAGTCTTTTTGAGCCTTTTTGGCTGGGCGCATGGTTTTGCCTTGCAACATCAATTTTTGATGCGCCTCCTTAAAAGCCTTTGGCGCATGGTTTTCCATGTTAGCACGTCTTTCGGTGCGCCAAAGGATGTTGAGTAAGTTTTTGGTGCGCCAAAGGGCGCACGTAATATCTTTGTTACATCAAGTTTTGGTGCGCCAAAGGGCGCACATAGCTTCGTGTCGACAACTCGTTTGATGCGCCAAAGGCGCGCTCATTCTCCTGTTGTCATTTCCTTCCATGCGCCAAAGGGCGCACGCTTTCCCCTGTCGACAGCTGTTTCCATGCGCCATTTCAAAAGTTGGTGGCGCATTAATGACAAGATTTTCTATATATACCCGTGCCCGCCATGTCATTTTCATTTCATTTTGACAAGCACGTGATCGCTCTGGATTTGTCACCGCCTCTCGTCATTATCTCGCCCGTGGACCCGCTTTCCGATTTTAACATATATTTAAGGTAAGAGGTTCATCCTCTTTTCTACTGCATGCTTTCGTGTTTTGGTCTCGTGTTTGGTCTCGCTGGTCTCGTGTTTAAAAGAGTATGTTTAGGTGTTTCCCCGAGCTTTTCCATCGCTTTCTTCTCTCCTCTTCTTCCCTTTTTCCGATCTCGCGGTAAAGGGAGCTTTGAATGGCTTGGCTTGATTAAACCTTTTAAAACCTTACTTGCCCAAGTAACTATTTAGGTGGAGGAAATGAGTAAGAATGATTTGAGTGGAGAGTCTTTTTCAAATGGCGACCGGCGCGCGCCTTGTTACAATCAAGACAGCCGCGCTTCTGCGCTTACCCGCCATGCAACATGCTCAAGACCCGCGCCTAGGCGCACCCGCCATCCCGCTGCAGCTTTAAATTCATGCGCCTCGAAGCGCCCTTTTACATGCCTGCAAGTTTAAATCCCGCGCTCCATAAAAACTTTGGCGCACCCTTTACCCCCGTTACAGATCCTCTTCTATGCGCCAAAGGGCGCGCCTAGCTTCCATGCAACGCAAGAGTTATTTGCGCGTGTAAAACCTCCAAAAGCGCGGGCGCACCTTCCGTGCAAGTACATGATGTTGTGTAGACTTCCTCCATGCGCCGCGCCATATACCTTGGCGCGCGCTTTTTCCATGTTGCACATCGCCCATGCGCCAAGGGGCGCACCAAATCTCAATGTAACATGCATTTTCGTGCGCCCTTCTATATAATGCCGCTTCATCCATGCGCCACGCGCTTTGGCGCCAACTTAACCTCTCGCTGCACCCTTTTCCCGTGCGCCTTGACTATTCAAATTGTTATATACATTTTTCATGCGCCCGCGTCCCGAACCTTAAAAGTTCTAACTCTTTCTTCTCGCTAGTATTCCAATGGAAGATCAAATGACTAATTCAAGCTTCTGGATTGGGTTTCGCTCCTTCTACGTGCGCATCATCGATAAGCCTCAAGAACACATGTCTACGTCAAGCAAGAGACCCATCAAACCAAGAGGGAAGGCAAAGCTAACAGAAGAAGAAATGAAATACAAATATCAGAGGGTCAGGATGCCCGAATCACAGGCAGAGTGTAATATGGATGTCAGGGATTCTGAACTGGGCCACATTGACATAGAGGAATTCTGGGTAAGGACTCAGAAAGTGACAAGGAGTCCATGGATGGATAAATTGATAGGCAGCGCCCTGCACTTCGACGGTGGGATTCCTGTCAGTGCTGTTAATAACGAGTTTATGATGGTTGTTGCACAATCCTTCAACAAAGACACAAGATGTGTCGAGAATAGCAAGGGCGAGGTAGTTATAAACCCACGCCGCCGCTTTGAGTTGATGCTTGGCATCCCTCACCACCGAAACTATGTGGCTGTTAGCCAGCAAGAATGCCTCAAGGCTTGGGAGGACAACGAAGACAATTGCATGCAATTGATGAATGAGGTCTACCTCAAGAATAAGAAGGTAGTGACCCGGTGGCCTCAAACTATCCACCGGAGTGATTTCTCAGAGGAACTCAGTGATACAATCACCTTCCTGAGCAGAGTCTTCGGTCTTTCAGATGCTCACTACTTCCATAAGTGGATGCTGCGATACCTGGACACAATGAATAAGAATCTGCCCGATCGCCGCTTTTCACTGGGGAGATAATAAGCAAAGACAATATCCGAGCAATCGCAAATCAGCCACACAACAGAGTGTTCCACATGAACTCCTACGTAGTGTATGTATGCCGCCGCTATCTCGAAAGGGATTATCCAGTGGCTGCACCGAGTGGAACTTGGCCTCGTGCCAAAATATATGAATACTATCAAGAGTCAAGCCGAGAATAAAGATCCAACACTTCGCTAAGATCAATGATGTTTTCTTCTATCACATCATGTGCATATCATGCCAAATTTGACTCATGGCCGGACAACCAAAAACATAGTGGGGCCACAGAGAAGTGGGGGCCTTGTTCACCTGGGGCTTCCCACATTCACCTATCTCGAGGGCGGTCAACTTTTTTGGGCGAACCAACCAGTCGCCAAGGTATGCGGACCAAAGCTGATTTTATTGGAACTATCAAGACAAACTCGTCACATACCATGAAAAGTGCCTCAAGAGAAAGAAGGGCGGAACTCCTTTCCCCTCACAAGAGGCCGTTACACATGCTCCAGCCTATCACAAGGCGAAGGAGATGTTTCACGAGCTAGAATTGCTCAACCTAAAGCATGATTTCCCAAAGAAGGCCCACATTCGACCCTAGGGCCTGTCTACCAAGGGCTAAGCTTGATCCGATTCATGTCCCCTCGATTGAGGATATTACATCGACGTTCTCCATGAGGTAGAACTCGTAAGAAAGGATCACTCGCTTAGCATTAACGGAAATCATCCATTACGGAGTGGCCATTGTCCCAAAAGGCTTCCAAACCACTAAGACGAAGTAGACAAAGTGTATAATGACACAGAAGGGGATGATTGGCCCTTCCCGGACATTGACAGAAGCAAGGCTCCTCAGACAATCGAGGAGAGGGTCAAGGAGACTATGCGGAGAACAGAGCATTGGTGCCGCATGAATGGGTTAATCTACCTCGGTGTAGATTTTACAACTTCTCCTTTGGGTAATGCACCTCCAAGGTCAAAGAAGCAGCTAAAAGGCAAAGCTGCGGAAGGTGAGCCTAGCACCATTCAGGAGGAAGCCCCTGAAAGTCCTCTTCCTTCAGAGCCTGAACAAGTAATAACCCTGGATTCGCCAGAGAAGGAATTGACAGAGGATAGTCCTATACGCCCATCCACCCAGGATGTCGGCATCGCTACAACTACAGAGGTCCCTTCTATCCCTCCTTCTTCTCTTCCTCCCCTTCCTCAGATGTCGGCAACCACTCCTTTGGTTGTGTCCTCTCCTTCTTCTTCTACTCTCTCCCCTACCTCTTCGTCCATCTTCTCCTCTCTCGCTGATTTGTCTTCCTCCATTTCTTCCCTCATTTCCGGACTCCCTTCCCTTCCCATGTCTTCGCACTGCGGTTTTCCTTCCTCCCGTGGGCATGTCTTCGGCTATTCTTTCAATGCCGCCGCCGCGTGTCTCCACGTTCTTCCCCTCTTCTACCGCTGCCGCTCCCCTCTGCCTCTCGGGTCCTTCTTCAATAGGACCAGCTGATCTCTCAAGAAATGAGCCAACCAAAGAGGAAAGTCCCCATCGCTCCGATGGACTTTTGGGCCATTCCGCTAAAGGAGCAAAGAAGCACAAGCCGGTTACACGCTTCTCCAAGAGCGCCGCAGTGAGAGGGTTATGGAAATTGCCTACCCCGATCCCACCAAAGAGAAAGAAGATCGTCTCCAAGAGATTTCACAAGCTGACCCAAGTCACAATGGGGACATCCTCTCAAAGTCTCCTGGGGAAGCTCTTTCCGCAGCTTGATGCAACTCGCGAAAAGCTTCAGAAACAAAGGAAGAAAAGAGGCTATCAAGGAGCAGTAATAAATACCTGCTTCAAGCCCTACAGAAGATGGGAAGTGCACCTCCCACAACTGCCGCCGAGACTCCTGAGCTGCTCAGTCAGGAGAAGATCAATGAATATTCAAAGATCGGCGAGCAGGGTATGGCTGTTTCTGCTTGGAGGAGCCAAATCCTTAAGGATAGTGAAAAGGTGATCGCCGAGTATATCAGTTTATACCTGAACATCGAGAAGGCGAATAAGGAACTCCAAACATTAGCAAGTCCAGTATCAGAAGAGCTCGAAAACGCCAGACTCCAACACGAGGCCTTCCAACAAATGTTCGACTGTTCAGTCGAAGATTTGGTCAAGTTTGGAGTATTCGGTCATCCAAGGACCCTCAACAAGACCATGTCCACTCTGGACTATCGGATAGATCAGCTCGAATTTGTGTTAGAGAAGATAGACAAGGTGAAGGAAGAGGCCCTGGATGCGATGCATCAAATGGAGAAGATTGTTCTATCTATGACTCCAGGGTTGCTCACTCCTTCCCTCACCTTGAGATCAGCTGACGATACTATCCGAATTTTCAAGGAGTTAGCTTCTCAAGGGACAGGGCCAGAAGTCACTTTCGACATCGAATCCATCAACAACTACATCGGCCTCAGAGACTTCATCGGGTCCCTAATCGAGGCGGGTAAAGACTATTCCAAGGTCCCCGAAAAGCTCATTGATGAGCGGAAACTCATGGGCAATCGCGTGAAAGGCACAAGGATCCATCACAGATCAATTTGCGCCAATGATCAGCAAGTTCTTGGAATACCGCGCCGCTCCACATCTCATCTCCCGATCAAGATCAAAAACAAAGCACCCTTTTAGGCCACAGGATGATGATGATGAATAGCTTCTTCTTCTTCTTCTTCTTTCTTCTTCTTCTTCTCCTCTCTATTCTCCGACTTTCTCTTCGAAATATCTGAAGTGTGTTGGCACAAACGATGACATCATCCATGTTGCATCATGGGATGATGTCATCCATCCAAGTTGTCAAAGTCAACATGACTTTTGGATATTTTGTAAATATCTTGTGAATAAGTGGTTGGCTCCATTTTGCCTTCTCTCTCCCTCACTTTCTATAAATACTAGAATACTTGTTGTATTCAAGGGGTGAACATTTTTCAGATAGAAATAGAAGTGAGGAGAGAAAGACTTTGAGCTTTCTTGTAACAGATAAAAACAATTAATACAATTATTCAGACTTTGTGCTCAATAACTGTGTTATACATTAAGATCTTTCTTATGTTAGGTCTGCATGTGTTTATTCTGTTGAATTCATATCTACTTTTCCGTCACTTGTTTATCAGTATTGCTTTGTTTATTTATGCAAGTAGGTTTGGCTGTTTACTACCAAGCCCAAAGCATAGATCTTCTGACCCTTCCGCTTTGGAACTCATTTCTTTTCTTCCTTCGGATCTGTTCTTTCTCTTCTCCTTCTTTTATTCCTTTCTCTTCGCAGCCTAGAACACTCTACTGGGATGAGATCCCAACCCCGAAGGCGTTTAATCTGTGAGACTTGCATAGGTTGTGATACACCAATACTAAAATAGGATCCAAATATGACTATAGGGATAATCAAAACTACCATTCAAGAAGCTAATGAAAAACAAAGTTTTGCAAAGAGTAAGTGAATGAATTTAAATAGTGATAAGCGAACAAGGAGTTTGTGATATTGGACTAGGAGGATTAAACAAAAGTACATGCACATCAAAAATATTTCACTCCAACGAGAATTAAAAATGTTCCAAGTAATAAAAAAGAGTTTAATCGAGAAACAAAAATCATGCATAATGGAAAAGCGTCTAGCATTATCATAGATCAAAAAATAGGATACATATGGGATTTGTGTGTAACTCTAGTGCATGTTTAATCATTATCCCATTAGAGAAAAGGAGTTGAAATTACCAAGATGGAATGTAACTCTCATATGACATGAATGATTTATATGACAATGGTTGATTCTATGATGGAATCTGTTATGTGTCATTTAACTCCTAAGGACCTATGATCTCACCTAAGTGAGATGACTCACCATGTGAGGTGGAAAATTTCTCAATATGACAAATGAAATAACTCTCACAAAAATCCCTTCATCGAATATGAGGTAGAGGCATGAAAATCTATAAAAAGAAAGAGAAATCCCCTAGACAACTAATAATGATGTGTCATATGGGTCATGACAATTAAAGGCCCAACGCGGTAACCATGTTAAACTATAATTTTTCTAGAAAATAATAAGAGGAGAGGACTAGAAATCCTAAAGAAGATGGGAGGCTACAAAATATCTCACCCTAATAAGAGATCGCAAGTGAAGGAAATTGGCTTCAATGAAGGGCTTAGTAAAGATGTCTACAACTTGATCATAATTTTGACAATACTACAAGTTGATGACGTCTCCATGAATCGATCTTATATGAAGTACATATAGATCTCAATATTAATTATTTATTGATGCTAAAACAAATTTTGGAAAATTGATATGGTGCTCATGTTGTCTTAATAAATGGTAATAGGAAATCAAAAGTGAATACCAAACTCTTTTATAATTCCTTACAAAAAAAAACATTTCATGGTAGCATTGACTACTCCCCTTTATTTTTCCTTTGTACAAAAAATCCAATCACATTTTAATTATTTATCGACCAAGTGAAATGACCGAACCAAGAGAGAAACTCTATCCTAAGGTAGACTTCTGATGATTAAGATCATTGGCCCAATAAAAATTTGTAAAACTAACTAGATCAATCTTTGTCCCTCCTAAGTAGTGAATGCCATCAATATGAGTTTTAAAAACATAGTGAATGATCCACTTTGATTTTCTCCAATAGATCTCATGAGGCTCTTACATAAATTTAGACATGATCCCAATATCATTTGAAAGATCTAACTAAGTTTGTGTCAAATAGATCAATATCCCCACCAATTGGTGATAAAGGGTACCATCAACTAAGGGAGTGGAGAAATCAACAACTAACTTAACCCCGGAAAGGAAAGGAGTAGGATATGGCTTACAATCAGTCATGTGAAATCTCACAAGAAAATCAAGGGCATACTTAGGTTGCACAATCAAAATTCTTGAGTCAGATTGGGTAATTTGTATCCCAAGAAAGACCTAATTCAGTCAAGGAGACCTTGTTGGACAATGAAATCTTCACAAAATCAATGATCGAGGAAGAGATACCCATGAGAAACAAGCCATAATCATACAAAATGAGGATGATCATGGAGTTATTCTATTGTAGAATGTAAACAATAGGATCGAGTGACACCTAGTTAACCCCGATACAAGAAGAAAGGAGTTCATCTTGGCATACCAATCCTAAGGGGCTTGTTTAAGGCCATATAAATACTTATTTAACTTGAAAACAAGAGAGGAAACATGGATATAACCTTGGGTTTGTTCCATATATATCTATTCCTCTAGGTCCCCATAAAGGAAGACATCCATATAACATTCACTCAAGGGACAAGGGAGTGTATTTTTTCATACACGCTTAGAGGGGAAATTAATTTTTCATCCAAACATCTATCTACATTGCTTCATCTAGTTATTTCTCACTATCAAGTGTATCTTGCACAAGAGATTCCTAGGGTGAGATTTATACACACATGTAAACAAATACATAGATTCTAAAATGAGTCTAGTTCTCAGTCATAAGTTCACTCTATGGGGTGACCTTCGGGGTAGTTAAAACTCCCCATTAGCATATTTTTTAGGATTTGATGTGTTTTTTTGTTTTACATGTTATCATTGTCTTTGTAGCCTATAGGAGAACTCTACTAAAATAGTGTGACATACAAGATACGAACAACGAAGGTTAGCAACCATCTTACAACACAATAAAATCCCATTTCCTAGCTCCTACATGGTCATAGGCACTCAAAAGAGATGTATGATGCCTAGGTTCCCTCACCCCAATACAGTGCCCTAGTCTAGGATCATCTGGAAGTTCTAGAATTTTCTAAGTGCGATTATAATGCAGTCTCCTCCTCATGTTCATCTATTTCTAGTCTATAACACATCATGATTTATTGTGAAATCATCTGAGCTATTATTCCTATATCTCTTTCTTATGATTTCATACTTACTTGCTTATTTATTGTGTCATATTAGATTTATAAGTTGTATATCATTTTTACATCGGTTAATCTATAATTAGGG
>CM031237.1:7380318-7701855 GCA_018340775.1 Taxus wallichiana var. yunnanensis
TTTGCCTTTGGGAAAAAAACACATGAAGAACATGTTCGGTTCGAGATAAGGTTCCGGCTGGATAGGGTGTCCTGGAGGGAATATACCTTGCGATAGAAAGATCTAACAAGTTAATCATGACATGGAGAGGCATGTGCAGGGTGACCCAAACCTCGACACTTGGGGCCAGATTCGAGGTGTAGAGGAGTTTGTTAGAGCTCTAGAGGCCTATTTATACATGTCCCTTGGCAAAGAAAGGGAGACGAAAGTGAGGTAGTGGAGCTTTGTAGAATTATTGTGAGAACTATGGGATGAAAATGGGTATAGAATTCCAGTAAGGATGTAATGGGAAAATGGGGAATGAAATTTTTGTCTTGTGAGAATACATGTATGGATCCACATATGGTGCATGACTATGGTCTACCTTCTGTAATATTTTATAAGTAAACACTATGAATGAATGTGATAAGGTTTGCCATGAAAAATGTATCAAGACTCTTTCTCTGTATTATCTACATATTACTATTACACTTCAGTTCTTATATAATCATGAATCTTGCTTAAATGGTTAAGTATAGTAGTAGATGTACAACTCTTAGTTCTATTATTTTTGTTGTGTGCTTTGGTTCTATTATGACTGAAGGGGTGTAGAAGCCATCCTGAGCTCTATAGCCCTTCATGTATGTTAAATCACTAAGTCAGAATCACGAGCTATGCCTTCCACTAGACTCACATAACGAGGGACTCAACTCCCTCTCATGCGCCTTGGGTGAGCACCCAACACCCGCTGGGTGATAGGTTGACACGCATGAGGTTCCCTTGTTCTTAGTGGGTGTAAAAGTGACTACATCTGGTTCCATTGTTCGGGACCTCTTTTCGAAGTTGTAGGGGAACATGGCATATATCATGATCTCTATAAAAATTGATGGTGGAGCACTTAACACTTGAAGGTGTTGAAGATTGTTTTAAGAGCATGAGAGGATGAATTTGCTTAGAGATTTAGTACCGGATCTGGGTTTGATATGAAAAGATGGGTGGAAGACACTCTTTATCATAAGTTGTACAAAACCTTCTTATGTTGTTTCAAGAGAGTTATTTGAATGGATCATGGCTTATACATCTAGATCGGGGTGGCATTATAGATGATACCCATGGACCCAAGAAACATATAAAAACTTGCAAGATGTTGATCTAACGTGGACCCATGCTGTAGATCATTGGTGGAAGGGAGTACTGGCTAGCTACACTCTGGAATATGACATTTCCACGTATTCTTATCCAAAGGTTGCTGAGTTTGAGTTCTTGTGAGATCCCAAGGGATCATTTTTACGTGTTATTCCCCTTGCAATCAAAATCTTGATGGTAACCATGGGTTTAGAGGCATTTCCTATGGCCGGCTAAACCACCCTGAGTGCTAGGCGAGGAAGCCAGGTTGGGGAAGGATGGCTGATCTAATGACTGAATAGGAAAGGGAGGAGAGGTGGCTCAAGTATAACAAAGCATGTGAAAAGGAGATCAATAGACAACGTGGGATTACAAGTGGGTTATGGAGCCAAACATGGTGGAAAGGAGTTGAGGTTCACGTGGAGGATGTCGAACCCAAACAATCTGTGGTACCCCATCTTGGTAAGTGCGGAAGAGAAAACCTTGTGGCTTCTAATGAGAGTCTATCACGTAGAGAGAGAAGAGTCGTTGGCATGCATCTGACCCCACCTAGCGACTAGACCTTGGCACTTGGCTTGTTCGAATGAGGGAAGAGTACAGTTGATCCATTTGATATCGGTGGAAGCAACCGATCGGCACCTAGAACATACAATTTCTCATTTGGGACTTCTATGGCTCCACACACTATTCCGGTATTTGGTGGAATGTTTAAAAAAGGCACATATACAGTTGGTTTTGGAAGCACGTTAGGAAGTGGTAGAGGAACTACGACTGGGAGTGGTACTAGTTCAAAAATTGTTGGTGTACATTTCGGTGGGATGGCATGAGCACTCAACATGACAAACACGGGTCATGTACCTAATACAGGAGGATCTAGAGGTGGAAGTGGTGGAGCTGGTGGCTCAGGATCTAGTGGATCCGGAGAGGAGGAAACACCGGATGAAACCAAGGGACTGGATCGGGAGGGCAAGGGCCTCAGCCACCTCCTCAAGTCTTTTTCAAGATGTCTCTACACTTGCCAGATTATAGTGGAATAGAAGATGTTCATGGAGCATGTGCATAAGTGCGAGCTGCTATGGCGCGTAAAGGGAATCACGACCCAAGATCGAAAGGCTAGTCAATTTGCGATGACTATGGAAGGACTAGCACATAGTTGGTATAGAAAGTATGATCCTCATCAACAGTCTACACTGAGAAATGCATTCCTGGCGGAATTCCACATACCTAAGTTTGAGCAGAAGAGCATTAGCTCCCTCAAAGAAATCTAGCAAGGAATGGCAGAGAGCGTGCGGGAATACGTTGCATGCTTTAAAACTCTTTTATCTAAGTTCTCTTATGATATCCACCCTTCACAACATGCTCAGTGGTTTTTCGGAGGGTTGATCACACCCTTTAGGAGGCCCTTATCTCATAAAACATTCATGGACCTGCGTGAAGCTTTGGAAGCTTCTCTACGCGCTGAAGTAGTTGGTAGTGTTGACACTGGTGTTAGCCCATTTCTGGAGGCTCAGATTGTTGCTATGGCTAAGCAATTGGAGAAATTGTCTGCCAACACAGTTCAAAGATTCGCGGAGGGATGTGGTGCATGGATTATAATGTGGAAGGACACACAAAGGATAATGGTGGGATATGTACTTGGAAGGTGGTACACATCATGGTAGTAAACTGTGAGATATGTCACGAGGACCATGATGCAAGTAGGTGCCCCCTGTTGTAACGCGTGATACATAAAAACATATCTTGTTATTGCAAAAAATATATACCTCAACCACTCATGACACCAAGGATTGTAGATTGATTGACCGTATTCATGAGGCAATTGATCTTGGTGTGTGCCAGTCGACATTGCCAATAGTTCCAAGGAGATGAACATCGGTGTGAGGAGCGCAGAGATGGAGATGCACATGGAAGAGGGTTTCACGGGGATTTCATGGTCATGGTAACCACGGAGGAAGAAGTGAGTTCTGCGTGGGACGTGTTTTAATCGTGGAGGCACGAGACCATTATAAGCGTGAATGTCCAGATCTTCTACAATGCTCCTTGTGTGGAAAGAAACATAAGTACAAAGAATGCCCAGAGTTGTATGAACATATGATTCAAGCGATAGCACGAGAAGGATAAAGGACACCGCCATGGTGAGTATTAAAGAAGGTCGACGTGTAGTGGCTTCCGCGAGTAATACGTGAATCGAAATAGAGCCCGTTATAGTAATAATAAGGGTGGAATCTATGCACACAAGGGAAGCACCTAGGTAGAGACCTTTGGTTTCAAGAGAAGAAGTAGTACATGGGAAGTATCCAAACCCAGCTCACCATAAAAAAATTCTACCAGGAAACCATGGACGTAATTCAAAGTTTACAAGGGGAGATCCAATGCTTAAAAGAGTAGACTAGAAAAGACTAGCAAAGGAGACCAGTAGAAGCACCAAGGGATGACTTGGATGAGGTTAAGGAGGTGTTTAAACTACTGAGGTAGGAGAATATTATTCCCTGCTAGGGGCATGGTTGAGAGAAAGGGTGTGCACACCGGGGAAGGATACGAAAGGCATATCCTACATGTAAATCCTCCCATCTCATAGCCTTGATTATGACAAAGAGATTACCACGAATGTAGTAGTGGTGGATGGTTGCTTAGCAACATCATCATTGACATAGGTGCAGAGGTTAATGTTCTCACTCTGGATGCTTGGCATCAAATGGGAAGGCTTGTATTGCAGCCATCTTCAAATGTGTTGTATATGGAAAATAAGACAAAGGAAATGCCTATAGGTGTCTTGAAGGATGCAACCATTACTATTGAGGGGACTAGGTTAAGCGGGGATTTTGAAGTCTTGGTGCTTGAGGAAGATAATTTCCCAGCTCTACTTGGGCACTGTGGTGTTATAAGAATAATGCAGATCTCTGGTTTAACAAGGGGTACATAAGCTTTGAAAACAAGAAAGAGAGGGTAGTTATACCACTGGTTGATGGGAAGTTCACCCCCTATACTGAACCCCTTGGGGAGGAAGTCCTAGACATAATATATGTGCGCTCTATAAGAGATCTAGAGACCATCCACCCTACAAAAGGAGTCATCTAGTTTGATGATGCTCAATCTATCAGTGATACTACCAGTATAGCATGTGATAATTGGGCATGTGGGACTTATGAATTGATTGGGTGACATCTGAAAGGATCAGTAACCAAGGTAACAATGGCACATACAGTTCAGCACCTGGGAGGGAAGACAATAACAAAGTATTCTAGGGATGCATACCCTGAGGTCTTTTTGAGAGAGATGGAAGCTCACTGGAGGGAGGACGAGTGACAAAGTATGCTAGGTTATGTTTTGATAGGCACAATAGCAAGGTGGTGGGCCACGCATAGTGTGAACTTTTTGGAATGGCACAAAGTCCAAATTGTGCTCACTGTCTGATTCTCAAAAAGCAACGTACCCACCACTATCAAGGATTACAATGGCAATGGACCCACCTCTTCCCACATCCAGGCATGTGAGAGGGTCTGGGGAGAAGGCACAGAAGCTTTACCACCCTCTCTTTGGGTGCATAAGTTGTATTCAACACTACAAGGTTATGCGCACTTGGTATATCCATTCTGAAACATGCTACCAAACGGAAACTTAGCAGGAATTAATGGATGACTTGGCTCACACATTCAAGTACCAAAGTACCAAGCAACTAGTTGATGAGGCATTGCATACTATCAAGCACCTCACTTTGGGGATTGCACCATGGCGGAAGATAGGTTAGTAAACTTACTCGGTGGACCTAGCTTAGAAGCATGGTTCGAAGAGGAGGAACTAGAAGACATACAATTTGAGCATGCGTGTGCTGAAAAGGAGAAAGGAAAGATGGTATACCTTGTTGATGGAGAGGAGATAGAGAGCCTAAATGTCAACCATTCGGTTGGGGCGTGTGAAGTAGTTGATAGTGTGGATGCATGTGCACACACGTATCATGAACCACTCAAAACCAAGAAAGTTAACATCGGCTCGGAAGAGGAGCCCAAGGAGGCTATCATTGGGGACTATTGGTTAGAAAAGGAAGTATCAAAGATCATCGATCTCTTACGCAAATTTGAGGATTTATTCCTGTGCGGATACCATGAGTTAAAAGGTGTCCACCATTCATTGGGGGAAATGAGGATAAGGTTGAAAGATGGTGCACGCTCGGTCAGGAAAAGGCCTTACAGGATGAATCCCAACATGTGCATAAGGGTTAAAGAAGAACTAGACAAGATGATAGCATCCGATATCATTGAGGCTGTGGAGGAATCAGAGTGGATAAGTCCAATGGTGATTAGCATAAAGAAGGATGGGTGGATTAGGATATGTGTGGATTACAGGGAATTAAATTTTGTTTGTATCATAGATCCTTTTCCCACCCCCTTTACTGAAGAGATTTTGGAAGGAGTTGTTGGGCGCGAGGTCTATTCCTTTACGGATGGATTCTCGGGATATCACCAAGTAAGGATTGCCAAGGAAGACCAAGATAAGACAACTTTCACCACCGAGTGGGGAAGCTTTGCATATACGGGTGGCTGAAGAATGCACCCATTGTATTCTCATGCATAGTGGTACAAGCATTTAAGGACTTCATCCACAAGTTCCTTTAGGTATATTTGGATGATTGGATAGTGTATGGATTGGTCAGGGACCATTGTGATAACTTAAGGTTGATGTTTGAAAGATGTTGGTAGTTGAGGATCTCCCTCAACATCAATAAATGTATCTTTGCAACACCTTTTGGAACGTTGTTGGGGCATATGATATGTAAAGAGGGCTTACTGGTAGATCCCACGAAGGTTGTAGTTATTGTGGGATTAGGGGAGCCTACCAGCCAAAGTATCATGTGTGGATTTCTTAGACACACTAGATACTACATAAAGTTCATTAAGGGATATGCCAAGATCGCCGCGCCTGTGGAAATATTTCTCAGACACCAAAGTTCCTTTCAGTGGGGAGAGGTATAGTAGAGGGAATTTGACACTCTAAAAGAAAGGCTTATCATCGCACCTATTCTAAGATTCCCATCATGGGATAAACCTTTCCATGTCCACATGGATTCCTCTGGTACAGTAATGGGAGACGTTCTTGTTCAACTAGGAGAGGGATTTTGATCATCCCTTGTGTTTTGCAAGTAGAAAGTTGACACCAGCAGAACAAAATTATACAACAACCGAGCGTGAGGCATTGTCAATGATCTATGTGCTCCACAAATTTAGGCAATATCTGCTAGAAACTCCTTTCATATTCTACACTGACCATATGGCTTTGAAGTATCTAGTAAACAAAGCAGTGTTACAAGGTGCATATGTCGTTGGGTTCTTCTATTTCAGGAGTTTGAATTCAAAGTGGTGGTAAAATTGGGAAAGAACAATTGTGGGCCAGATCATTTATCAAGGATTGATTCGGGGAAGACACATAGAGTATCGAGGAAACCATATTGGATGCACAACTTGTTTAGGTTATGGCGCACACCCTCAGAACTAGAAGACATTGCTATCTTTCTCAAGGAAGGTGTGGCACCTGAAGGGATGAATGCTCTGGAAAGGAAAAGGTTAGCCATACATGTAATGCCCTTCATGTTGATCAATGGGGATTTGTATAAAATGGGCCGCGATGAGGTTTTGCACCGGTGTGTACTAGAACATGAACACGTAGCTATAATAGAAGAGGCCCATGGTGGGATTGCTGGAGGACACTATGCAGGGAATGCAACTGCGTGTAAGATCCTAGTCGTTGGACTATGGTGGGAGACGATTCACCAGGATTGTATTGAGTTTTGCAAGGCCTGTGACCATTGCCAGCACCTTGGAAAACCTAGAAAAAGGGATGAGATTCCCTTACGCCCCATCGCTAGTGTAGAACATTTTGAAAAGTGGGCAATATATTTCATCGGACCAATCTTCGTGAGTTGAACGAAGGACTAACTCGCGGTATATTATTACCTGTACTGATTATCTGATAAGGTGGGTAGAGGCCGCGCACCCACTAGGGATTGCACCGCAGCCACAACTGCTAGATTTTTGTGGGAGAACATTATCAGCAGGTATGGGTGCCCATTAAGTTTAACAAGTGATAGGGGCACTCACTTCTTAAATGAAACAATCAGGATCCTATTGGTAGAATTCATGGTAGCCCATCACAAGACTACCCCTTATCACCCTCAGGAAAACGGGACTACAGAGGCATTCAACAAAATCCTTAGTCACACATTGACTAAGATATGTGACGTAGGAAGGAAAGATTGGGATGAAAAGGTGTTAAAGAGTCCTTTGGGCATACAAAACAACGTATAAAAGGTTGAACAAGGCCACACCATTTCAACTGGTGTTTAGTGCGGAGGCTATTTTGCTAGTTGAATTTATGTTACCATCATTGTGTATAGCACGCGCAGGAGGGTTGGATGATGAATAAGCGCTGGAAGAGAGAATTGATGAGTTAATAAAGTTGGATGAAAGGTTCCCACTAGAAAGATGGAGCCAAACAACTGAAAAAGCTAAACAAAAGGCATGACACAATGCCACATTAAAAACAAATAGTTTGAGGTTGGCTAGATGGTATTGCTATATGATTCTAAATTTCTACGCCATCCTAGAAAGTTGAAGGTGCATTGGTTGGGTCCTTATGTAATTTCATACATCCTTGATTGGGTGTGTGCCAGCTACAAGTGTTGGATGGAACAAAATTACCTAGACACTTTAATGGGAGTAGGCTAAAGCCCTACTATAAATAATGCTTCTTGGTGTTTGTAAATAAGGTAGTTCTGCCAGTTAGTTTAGAGTTTCCTTTTATGCTTTTCCTTTCTTGTTTTTCCCTTTTGTATTTCTTGTTTTGTGCCTTGGGCATCAGGAAACCTTATTAATTTTTAAACTTATGATTGCGAGAGGACCGCACATCGATTTAGTGTGGGGTGAGGTGATTAAGAGAGGCATGAAATTATTCTGTAGGAAGATTGAGTTGGTAAGACCATTCGAACTGGCCCTGTTGAAAAGATGCATTAGGAAGGTAGATGGATGACAAAATAGAGTTCCATTGGAAATCCACGTACAAAGGAGGAAAAAGTGCAAAAACATGAGGTAGATGAAAGCAAGAATCATGAGGATGGAAGAGGTTATTTTGGCACTAGTAACACGCATGAAAAATTCTTCTGTCAAGATGGGATTGTCTGCATGCCAGAAGGTTGGAAAAACGTTTCACACAAGGATTGGGTGTGGGTGAAAAATGTTCCGCACGAGGATTGGGTGTAAAAGGAAAAGCACTGAAGTTAGGTTTGTTTGAAAATGCTGCATTAAATATTGTCATACGGTGGTAGGTAGCCTAGCCTTTAATGTGTAAAAGTGGGAAAAGCTATAAATACAAGGATGGTAAGTTCATTATTTTACTTTGCAAAAACAAGGAAAACAATTTTCTTTCAAGAGCTAGGGTTCGAGAGCTAACTCGTGTGAAGGAGAATCTTAGAAACCCGACATGCAATCAGTCAGTTTGATCTAAAAACCAGAGTAGAAGTGATTCACGAGTGTGAGGAACATTGGGAAAGAGCCGTGATCAAAGGAGGAAAGTTAGAAATTAGGGTTTGTACCCTAGGAACGGGGCATGCGAAGAAAACTCTTAGATAACCCAAAGGCAACCAAGGAATGAAAGAAAAGGGTAAAATGATGGCCATGAGACCAGTTGATAAGCCTGAAATACAATCCAAGAAGGGAAAGGGGAAGGGAAAAGGAAAGAAGAAAGAAGATGAAATCCACTTGGATACCAATGAGGAATGGTATTGAGAGATGTAATACATGGATGGGGTTTTTCTAGGCAAGAGTGGGAGTCCCACATCAGATAGATGACCATAATTGATTACAATCACTAGTCGAGTATAATTGTGAAGGAAATGGCACTCGAGTGGTGTGTGCCCTACAAACAAGTGAACACCGATGGGATGGCGATTTACAAACGATGTAGTCAAGGTGAAAATAGAGAAGGGTGGGGCTTCTAGATTTATGAGTTGCCCCACTTCAAAAGCACGAGCACACTGTACCAATGGTTAATGATGTGTGTGCATGAAGATTTCTTTTGCTTCATAGGGCACAAGATGCGCATAACCCCACAATTAATCTCACACTTTACAGGCCTGAGCTGTAAAGGGGACACGATCCTAGATGACCTCTAGGATGAGGAGGCAATTAAGGAAACCATCACATCCCAGGATTATAAGAAGGGATCGAGGTACTACAACGTCATGGATATCAGTGATCCAGTGATGAAAATGGCCATGCACCTTGTTTCCAAGCTAAATGGACAAGAGAGGTGGACCCAGGTGAGAAAGCCCTGGTTGAATGTCTACGTAGAAAGGTCATGGAAGGCACCATGTACAATATCTCCTAGTACATAGTCAGATGAGATTATAAGCAACACGTAGGATGGAGGAAAGATATTGTTTGGGAACATTCTACTAACCATTGTGTTCTCAGAAATAGGGGTGTTAGATGCATCTGATAAGTTGTATGGGAATACCCCGATAAAGACCCTTCACTGTGGATAGGTTCTAGAGTATACTTGTGAGTCAATGACGGGGGTGCATAAGGCATGCTTGGATAAATGGTATACACGCCTTAGGAATGCATTTAGGGAAGAATGGTAGATCCAGAGCAACTCCCCATGGTGACTAAAGGAGAAGTAGAGTTTGCGGTGTACTAACACTTCTGCATTGGTAGATTTATCTTGGTGGATGGCAGTTGGAGTCCCTGGTGCAAACTCCCCTTCTCATTTACTACCCAATTCTTCCAAGCAGGGGTAAATAGATATAAGGAGTCAAAGAAGTTAAGACTCAACCTATCCACCCTTGATAGTGAACACAGAGAGATGAGGAAGAAGCTAGTCTATCCAGGAAAGCACGTGTACATTAAAAGGTATGTGTCGCAGGACGTGCACATCATAAGGCTGATGACCTTACCAATTGCTAAGAGCGCTACTGCCAGAATTTACCTACGCATAAGGCCAAAGTTTGAGAAGGGCACATGTAGAGAATGAAATATCCATCCTAGACAACCCCATGGGAAGGAAGAAGCCAACGCTAAAGCACAAGGAGAAAGAAGAAGAAGAGGAAGAACAAGGGGTGGTGGGGAGGTAGGATGTAGGTACCGTGGGGCCAAGTACCTATGTCCGTAGAAGAAGAGAAGAATGATGGTCAAGGAAAAGACCCTGAGCCTAAAGCCACCATCCCCTGAAGAACCTTAGATGAAGAAAAGACAGCATCCCCCACTCCAGAATTTTCTGCCAGAGAAGAAGAACAAGGAACAGAGGAACAAGGGTCTGGAGATATGAACGACCTGAATGCCTATGTAGGTGAAAGGGATGATGATGAAGGGGAAGAGCTGGAGGTGGATCAAGAGCCAATTGATATCCATGACTCGGAAGGAGAGGAGGTTGAGAATGCAAATGATGCCTTCATCTTTGTAAGAAGGAAAGGCACCCAAAGGGAGGAAGGAGCGCAGTGAAGAGGGAAGTAAAGGGGCTAGTACCAAGGAACTAGATATGCCCAAGCTCACTCAGGAGGAGGTGGATGAAAAGGTAATGATGGAGGTAGAGAAGATAATTGATGCCTTTGTCAATGAAGAGTTAGAGTGGGGTGCATTGCGTGAACCTTGTGCTTGGCAAGTTCAAGAAGGAATAGAGGGAGAAGAGTGGAAGTAGCATGAAAGTACCAACTCTCTCGGTAATTTTTACCAAGGGTGTGTGCAGGAAGTAAACACGTGGAAGAGGGAAGAAAAAAATGAGTTACATTGATGACCCCAACAAAGTTTTGTGCACACGTTTCCAAAGTATCGTGCCCACCAAGGAGCTCACCGCCATGGAGTCCTTTGACCCTAAGGGTGGATACCCATGAATGAGGAAGATGCTATCTTGGGCATTCGACTCCCACCTTGATGAGCCTGAATTTGAGATTAACCAAGGAGTGGTATTAAAGCTGTCCAAAGGAAAGGGGGACAACCCCATTGTAAACATGCAACAACTATCAGACGAGAAAGTGTGCAATGCATTGAAAAAATTCTCTGTGGAAATCAAGGCTAGGCTCTTGGTAGAAATGATAGGGTTAGAGTCCTGGAGGACTTGTTGGAGAAGAGGAAGGAAGAAGTGGTGAAGCTGATGAAGGATCTCGGCTGGAGAAATTAATCAGCACTCAATTATAGAGGGAGCTTTAGGAGGAAAAGGCCAGGGTATGTGAAGTTTCCAAGAAGGTGGAGCTCATCTCCTAATCGATTATCACGAAGCACCCGGAGCTTAACCCTCCTACGCAAAAGTATAGATCCTCCCTAGATTGCCTAGAGGACTTGACTCAGATCCTCACCATGGAGAGGCAGCGCTTGGCTTTAGAGTCGGCAGAAGAGGTAGTAGCACACTTGGAGAAAGAAGACAAGTTGAAGGTCATCGCACTCTGGTCACCAAATACAAAAAGGTGCTCGCTAACATAAGATCAGCCGCGCAAACCGTGGGGTTCTTATAACCACTTTGTGCGAGATCAAGAAAAGGTGACAAGCATCTACTTACCAAAGTGATGAGGCAAAGTTGAAGGAATCCAAAGAAAAGAATAAGGGAAATAGAGCCGAGAGGGAAAGGATCATAGCCGAGGTAGAAAATAAATCCAAAGCCATTGAGAACCAATGAGTCTCAATCAAAACCCAGCTAAAAGAGCTCTATAAGGTCATCAAAGGAAGATGGATGGCACGAAAGACCATGTTAAACAACTGGAGACTGTTGTGGAAACCATTACCACACAGGGGGAAGGGATAACTTACGATGAGGTGAGCACCTTGGTTGGTGACATCTGCACTAAAGCAGAAGGAAGTCAGCGCTTGGAGTACACTGGAGGCCAACCTCCAAGCAAAATTTCCCCTCCTCCTTCTTTAGGAAATTTTCCCCTATTCTTTCTCTTCCCCTTTCTTTATTCTTTCCCCCCATTCTTTTCCAAGGAAAGGCCTTGCATTCTTTTGTATTGCATTCTTTGAGAAGGTTCCCAAGGGTGGAGAACAGGTGAAGTGTGGGGTAATGTTGGGCCCCTAATTTAGCTTCCAAATCTTAAGGGCACGTAGGTGCACATGGCAGGAGAAAGCACACAAGTATAGGTGTGCAAGGCAGAGTTCAAAAGGATTCTTGAAGAACCCAGGATGCATGCGCGATGCGAAGAACAATTCATGGGACTTAGCCATTTTTGACCTTTGGGACAAAACACATGAAGAACGTGTTCCATTCGGATAAGGTTCCATCCTAGCGACAGGGTGTCCTGGAGGGAATATACCTTGCGATAGAAAGATCCAAAAAGTTAATCATGACATGGAGAGGCATGCGCCCGGGGTGACCCACACCTTGACACTTGGGGCTAGATATGAGGCTGTAGAGGAGTTTGTTAGAGCTCAGAGGCCTATTTATACACACCCTTAGGCAAAGAAAGGGAGAAAAAGTGAGGTAGTGGAGCTCTCAGAAAACGATGAGAACTATGGGATGAAAATGGGTACAAAATTCCAGTAAGGATGTAATGAGAAAATGGGGAATGAAACTTGAGATGGACCTCCAGAGAAGGTTGGGTCCTGCTTCCTAATCTACATGCCACAAGCTACTCCCATGTAGGTTGAAACTAATCTATCCTAATCTAACCATTCAAAGTAGACAAGGAGAGAGAGAGAGAGAGAGAGAGAGAGAGAGAGAGGGTGAAAGAGATCCTACACTAAGAGGTGATACACTAGAAAAGGAAGTGGCGAGATACTCTACTGAGGGAGAATGAAACAGGGAAGGGGAATCGAGGGACATCAAACATAACTAACATAGACGTAGATCTAAATCTTCCATTGAAACTCCACAAAGCACAACATATTACACTGCAAACATGAAATACATACACATGGAGAAAACATGAGATAGAGAGTAACAAAGAAACAAAAAGAAATGTCAAGGGTTGAAATACTCCACAAAAAAAGATTTTTGTTAGGAAATAAGGGATAAAATATGTAGAATAATTCCTCATAGAATCAAATAGTAGAAACTAATATGCAAAAAATATTACAGATCTCAAATAAAAGTGTAGAATAAAATAACACAACAAAAAGAGACAGTATTTAACATGGTTCACCCAATTTGGGCTATGTCCACCAAGAATAACTTTCTTAGATTTTATTACAAGCCACCACTCTCTCAATACAATACCCAGATCTGTTTGGAGCTATGCTCAACAAACTCTACAGAAATTCACACCTGAATTCAAAGCACATCTGCAATGTTTTACATTATATCTATTATATGCACAAAACCATATAAAAAGACAACTGCTTAAGCAATTTAACAAAACTATGGTATCAAAACCATGGGCCAAAACTGTCCCATAAACCTAAGGGTCAAAAAACCCACCCATATGAGAAAATCACGTTTCCTGATATATCGTGCACGTTTTAAGGCCAAATTTTTTTTTTGAGGGCTACACCCCTAAACCCCTACTAGGGGGTTGTCACCCTAAACCCAACAAGACAATGTGGAAAGTGTACAATACTCTTAGTGTATAGTATTCAACACTTTTACACATGAAAACAGGATCCACAACCTAACAATCTCCCACTTGGAGACTAGTTTTCCTCTAAGCAAGCTTCTCAACCCTTCACTAGTTTTTGTGAAGACCAACCAAAGCTAAACACAACTTTAGTTTTTCCCTTGTGACCACCTTGGTCATCATGTCTACAAGATTTTGACTAGGTATGAATCTTTTCCAACTTCAACTTCTCTTCCTCCAAAGCTTTCCTGATGAAATGGTACCTTAAATGTATATGCTTCATCCTAGAGTGGAAAGCAAAGTTCTTAGCTAGGTGTATAACACTCTGAATATCACTATGCAGATTTCCTTCCTCTTGCTTATGCCCTAACTCCTCAAGAAATTTTTGTAACCAAATCATTTCTTTGTTTTTCCTCTGTGGTAGCAACATACTCAGCCTCCGTGGTTGACAAAGCCACCGACTTTTGTGTAGTCGTGAAATTTTACTTATCGCTATCCCACCTACAAAGTGTAAACATAACCTGTTGTGCTCCTCCCTGTCTACATATCTAGCCATATCTGAATCTACATAACCACACAAAGTGGTGTCTGATCCACTATAGAAAAAAATTGTCCCCATGGTCCCTCTCAAATACCGAAGGATCCACTTTACTACCTATCGGTGTTCTCTACCTAGATCACTCATAAACCTACTCACTGCTCCCCTTTGCATGGGCAATATCAGGCCTAGTACACACCATGGCATACATCAAACTACCAACCGCTGATGAGTAAGATACCTTGGACATTTGGTTTCTCTCATGATCTATCTTAGGACACTATTCCTTTGATAACTTGAAATGGCCTACGCAAAGGAAACCCAACCAGTTTAACATCCCGCATATTAAACCTCTCTAACACCTTCTTAATGTACTCTTCCGAGATAAAGTCAACTTTTGTTCCTTCTATCCCAAGATATTCTCATACCAAGGATTTATTTAGCTTCCCCAAATCCTTCATAGTAAAGGATTCACTTAGTTGCTTCTTGAGTACTTTTATTTCCTACATGTTTTTACTCGCAACAAACTTGTCATCCACATACATGAAAAGGATAATATAATTGCCATCCTAAAATTTCTTTGTATACACACAATGGTAGAATGACATCTAATATAACCTCACTCCATCATGAAGCTATCAAATTTCTTATACCATTGACGTGGAGCTTGTTTCAAGCCATACAAGCTCTTCTTCAGTTTGCACACCATCTCCTCTTTACCTTTGACCTCATAGCACTTTGGTTGCTACATATATAGTTCCTCGTCCAAATCAACCATGGAGAAATATAGTATTTACATCAAGTTTTTCTAAGTGCAATTATTCTCTGCAACCATTCCTAGAACAATTCTAAGAGAAGTCATATTTACTACAGGAGAAAAAATATCATAAAAATCTATACCTTTTCTCTGTGCAAACCCCTTAACCATCAACCGGGCCTTGTATCTTTTCTTTCCTCCTTCCTCTTTCACTCTGAACACCCACTTGTTCTATAATGTTGTTTTGCCTTGGTAGCTTTACCAAATCACATGTCTAGTTCTCCATGAGACTTGATGCTCCACATCCATGGCTTCCTCCCAGTTCTTCTTGGAATCTACCTACATTGCTTCATCAAATATCTCTCAGTCTCCAATATCGGTGAGTAATAAATAATAAAGAGATAGAGAAAAAAATTCAGGCTCTCTTCTTACCCTAGAATACCTCCTCAATATAGGAGTTTGGGGTTCTGGTGAGGAGGTTCCGAACCGATTCATGTGTCACTTTCCCCTCGGAAGATCCTCTACCACTAGCATATTCTTTCTTGGATTCTTCCCCTGTTTTCCTATAACTTCTACTTATACATGACTTTCTCATTAAAGACCACATCCCTATATTGAATTATTTTCTCATCCTTAATACTCCAACATTTATATCCAAATTCATCACCACCATAACCAATGAAAGTACATTTTTCCGATTTAGCCTATAGCTTGGTCCTATCATCCATGTATATATGGACAAACACCTCACATCCAAAGACTCTAAGAAATGAATAATCAAATTTCTTACCATGCCAAACCTCCTCACGTATGCCTCTATCCAAGGCACTTGAGGGTCCTCTCTATTTATCAAGTACACAACTATACTTACCACTACGCCCAAAAAGAAATAAAGAGGTAGTCCCGGCATGTAACCTCATGCTCCTAGCACATTCCATTATTGTTATGTTCATCCTTTTGACACCCCATTCTCCCTGTGGATTTTGTGGAACTATCTTTTTCCTGTGGATTCCATTCTTAGAACAATAATCATCAAATTCATTGCTACAATACTCCCCTCCATTATTTGACCTGAGACATTTTAGCTTAAGACCCTTTTCATTCTCTACCAAGGCTTTCCATTTAACAAAAGTGTCAAATACATTAGATTTTTTTATAATACAATAAACCCAAATTTTCCTTGTTGCATCATCAATAAAAGTAACATAATAACTTGAAACCCCTAGAGATGATACTGAGCCAACCCCCACACATTAGAATGCACCAGCTCTAACTTACTCTCTTTCTTTGTAGGTCCAACCTTGAGAAACCTTACTCACTTTTGTTTCCCATATATGCAGTCCTCACAAAACTCCAAACCTATTTTTGTATATCCAAGAAAATCCTTATTTATGATCTTCATGCCCTTATGGCTCAAATAATCGAGCCTATAGTGCCACAATGTTGTATCTACTTCTGAAGCCACAAGATTACAAACATTAGTGCTATAAGTGGTTAAATACAAGGTTCCAACCTTCTTACCTCTTGATACCCCAAGAGCACCCTTGGTAACCTTCCAAGAGTCCACTGTAAATATCAAAGTACAACCATCACTCGCAATGTTACCCTTTCGATATCAAATTTCATCTTAATGTAGGCACATGTTTGACATCCTTCAATAGCCAATTATTCCCATTCTCGCATCTTAAACTTAATAGAACCTTTTCCAACTATGATGTAAGGCTCATCATCACTAAGAAAAACATGCCCAAAATCTCCTTGAACATAATAAACAAAATAATGAATATGTGGAGTAACATGGAAATAAACCCCGAATCTAAAACCCAATATTTCAAGTAATATTATGCAAAGAAACGAATCAAAGTATCCTAATATACATTATCTATTGCCACATTTGCCTCCTTGTTTTCTTCCCTGTTGTTTCTTCTTGTCTAGAAGCTCTCAATAGTCCTTCTTTGCATTCCCTAGACTTTCCACAATGCCAAAGCATACTATATTGCTTTTGGATTTTGACCTTGCATGATCCTTTGATTTTCCACGGCTTCCTCTATTTTTATCTCCCTCTAGTTTCCACTTTAAAAGCATTCCTCTGAAGTAGAAGATTCACCAAATATTTTTCTTCGCATTTCCTCGATTAGAATCACTCCTACAACATCCTCAAACTTTAACTTTGAGTTAGTTGGAACCGAGTTACTTACACCATTGCTAGGGTATTCCAACTCTCAGGTAAAGAGCACAGAACTAATAAATTCCTAATTCTGCATCAAATTCTATTGTAACTAAAGCTAGCATATTTACAACCGTATTAAAATAATTTAAATGATCTACTACTAAACCATTCATAGAAATATTCATATTAAATAACCTTTTTATTAAAAATATCTTATTAGAGGCGAGAGGGTTTTTCATACAACTTCCCTAATGCATCCATCAATTCTTTTGTAGTCTTTTCCTTTAAAACATTAAATAATACTAAAGATGCAAGACACAACTGGATTGTCCAAGTGCCTTCCTATCCAACAAATCCCATTCCACATCCATCATGCTCGAGGGTTTTTCACCTTCTCAGATAGCGGAATATAAAGATCCTTCTGATAAAGGTAATCTTCCATCTGCATCTTCCAAAGACTAAAATTATACTCGTTGAATTTATCAACCCTAGATCTTCCATCATCTGCCATAGCTCCCACTCAAGATAAAACTTTCCCTGTGATTCAAAACTTCAGAAAACCAAACTAGGCTCTGATACCAATTGTTAGGAAATAAGGGATAAAATATGTGGAATAATCCCTCACATAATCGTAATAGTAGAAACTAATATGTAGAAAATATTACAGATCTCAAATAAAAGTGTAGAATAAAATAATACAACACAAAGAGACAATATTTAACATGGTTCACCCAATTTGGGCTACGTCCACTAAGAATCACTTGCTCAGATTTTATTACAAGCCATCGCTCTCTCAATCTAATACCTAGATCTGTTTGGAGCTATGCTCAACAAACTCTACAGAATTCACACCCGAATTCAAAGCACATCTGCAATGTTTTACATTATATCTACTATATGCACAAAACCATATAAATAGACAACTACTTAAGTAGTTTTACAAAACCGTGGGTATCAAAACCATGGGCCAAAACCATCCCATAAACCTATGGGTCAAAAAACCCGCCCATATGAGAAAATCACGTTTCCCGATATATCAGGCACGTTTTAAGGCCCAAATTGTTTTTTCCGATGATGCGCCCTTAAACCCCTGCTACCAAGGGTTGCTTTCCCTAGAGCCCCGCTCGAGGCATTACCAGACTCCAAACCCCGGCAAGACAATGTCGAAAGTATACAGTACTCTTAGTGTAGATTCTTCACCACTTTCATAGATGGAAACATGCTCCATGAACTAACAATTTTATTTCTCTATAAGGTGCACAAAATATTACATGGGTGCTCAGAGGCACAAATACAATTTCCAGGCATAGGAGAAGGCTTACAGCTCAAATGGAGTTGGGAAACAACTTTGATAGATTTTCCCACATCCCAGAATGTCTCCCCCTTCTCAAATGAGAAGTTCTTACAATATATAGACAATTAAAACCAGAGGGAAAGAAGAAAAACTCGACTTTATTCCTAAAGTCCAGCCACCAAACATCAATGCCCACTATGGATCCACCCACAATCTTTCAAGTATTCCTCTCTGTGTCTATCTGGTGTGTTGAAAAAGGAAGAACAACAGATAAAATCAAATCTAATCTGATAGCTGAAGTAATTGGATTCTACATTAATGGCTTGAAAGATGTTTTCCTATTTTTCACCAATCTAGTCTCCTTAAAATCAAAGTTTCAAGCTCCCATGGCATAGGTGAGGTCAAGATAATTCCAAAAGTTTCTCCGCCCAAATCTGAGCTTCCAGTCAAAAGATATGGTTGTTGAAAGATCAAGGTTTGCGGGTGTGCAATATTTGAAAGAGTGTGTGTCCATGCCGGGTCCACGTGGAAGCCTCACGCACCTTGAAGATTCGACCCCTACTTTTCACTTCTGAAATCACACTGACTTACACATGGTGTCTTCCATGGGCTCCACATCTTCCTTTGTATTTTTCCTGAGTCTCTCTTGTTGGTGGAGACACTGTGCCTTACCCAAGACATGTAGATGCTTCACGCTTATTTGGAAACTTCCCCTACATCTTACCTTTGAAGTTACATAGTCGAGACACATGGAGGCCTCATCTTGCTTTTGGAATTTTCAATAGCCAACTTTACCTCTTGAACTCGGGACACATGGAGGGTTAGCACTTTTTAGGAACTACCTTTTTGGACGTGCGCCTTTGAAATTTTCCGATGAGACACGTCGCTCCTTCTAGCCTTTCTCAGTTTCTTTGTGTTTCGGCTAAGTCCCTTTTGCTTCGCGGGCCCATAAGTCATACCCTAAAAACGTGGAGGCTCAACACACATTTGAGTCTACCCCTTGAGTTTTAAACTTTGGAGTTACGTTAGGCTGACACATGGCTCTATCTGCTATCCCTTATATACTTAGTCAATTCAGTGACCACTTCTACTTTTTAGGCTCTAGAACATGTGGAAGGCCCACGCTCATTTGAGTCTCCACTTTGGGTAATGCCTTTGAATTTACACTGATGTAACATGTGGTGCCATCCATTAGATCTCTATACTTAGCCGATTCGAGCCAATGCCTTTCTTAGAGCCTTTTGTGACTCTGTTGGACCCTAGACACATGGAATCCTTGTGCTCATTTGGAAACCCACTCAAGATTTTACCTTTGAAGTAGCACCAAGTGGACACATAGCTCTGTCCATCGACAACTTTATACTTAGTGGATTTGGGCCCGCTCTGTCCCACTTTTTAACTTGGACTACATGGCGAGCCCGTGCTCATTTGGGAACCCACTCTTTATACCTAGCCTTGGTGTTGTGCCGATGAGACATGTGGAGGATTTTTTGACCTAAGACTTTTTAACCCTTTGTCATGTTTTTATCTCCCCATGTTGGTGCTTAAATACTATGTCCTCCATTTAGTTGCCATGATTAGTACCTTCCTTGGTCGAAGATCACTTAAAAATATAGAATTTGTTTTTTTGTTTCTCTGTTCATATGAAGGTGTATATAAATTGGCGTAAAACTCGGGTTATTCCTTTCCTTCCATTTTCTCGTAGTCGTGTGTTTTCCTGTGCCATTTTTGTCCCAAATACTGAGGAAACATGATTGAATGTATCTCAGAGGATCATGTTTGAACCTTACAACATTTCCAAATTCTTTGTCCTTGAAGAAAATTTCATCTCCGGGCTCAAATGATGGTTTCCCTGCATTTTTATGGTTTGGGTGTGTTTTCCCATCAAAATTTACATCTCTACATCAGTGGAAATGTGGTCATTTTTGGTTAGATGGAGCTTGGTGGGGCACTCTAAAAACTCTATGGATCATTTCAACCCAAAACTTGTCCATGTGGAGGAACGACACTCATTTGAAGACTCACCTTTTGGTTTGGCCTTGGAGTTGCACTAGGGGGACACGTGGAGGATTCCATTACTTTTCCTAGACTTTAGACAAAATTTTCATGTATCCGATACATTTTTGGTGGGCCATGGACACACGTGGTGGGATGGTGCTCATTTGAGGATCTACCTCAGGGTCCCACCTTAACAATTGTGACAGAGGGACAGGTGGAGGCTTTCCACTCCACTCTATACTTAAAATTTTTAAAGAAATTTTCTAAGGCCTGGGACACATGGTGAGCCCACGCTCATTCAGAGTCTCCACTCTTGGGGACCATCTTGAAGTTGCACCATAAAGACACATGGAGGTTTTCTGTTGGGCCTTCCTTTACTTAGACTTTTCAAGAAACTTCCTAAAGGGCCTAAGACATGTGGAGGGACCGTGCATGTTTGGGGACTGCCCCTAAGTTTTATTTTGAAGAAGCACCAAGAGGACACTTGGAGGCTTCCGCTCACTCTTCCTTTTTTGCTTGAGACTTTTCAATGGCTGAAGAAGATTGTCTTAGACCTTAGACACATTATACCTTCATCGAACCTTCAAATTTTTAATAGACTCTGCTAGATTGAGACACGTGTTGAGCCGCACTTGTTTGGGGTCTCTACTTTTGAGACCATCTCAAAATGTTCCATTGAGACATGTGGAAGTTTGAAAATTCAAAAGGTGGGGAGGTGGGCCATCGGAGGCAACTTGGATTTTTTTCCCATTATTGTCAAAAGGATTAAAGTCATCAAAATGATCCATAAGCTCGACAGAGAATAGTCAAAATTTTCTTTAGTCAATGGTGGAGGTGTGGACTTTTGTGGGAAATTTGGAAAATTTCCTTTTGTGAAAAAAGGGGTTAAAGTGTAAAAGGAAGCACGGTTCCATTGGGACCCACATCAAAAACTAAAGGAGGAAGGGCGGAGATGTGGGAAAATTTGGAAAATTTTCCTTTTCTAAAAAGAGGTAAAATAGCATAATCAAGCCGTAGTTCCTCTAGGACCCACATTGGGACACATGTCAAGCCCATTTTTCAAAGGTGGAGGGGAGAGAGAAAAATGAGAAATTTTGCAATTTTTCCCAAAAGTTGTAAAAGGTAAAAAGAACCCCAAGCCCATCTTAACTGGATCTCCCATGTGGATGGTCCAAATTTAAAAGGGAAATCGATGGCATTTGTGCATTTGTATTTGATTTTCTGCCATTTTTGCTCCAAAGCTCTGGGGATGCTGAATTTTTATGGTTTTTTATCATTTCTTGGTGTCTCCTACATGCCAAATGAAGAGGAGAATTAATTTGATATCTTGATTTGGTGGGGAAGATCTGAAAACATCTTTTACCATTAAGATGTGATCTGACTATTGGATTCGATATGATTTTCCAATCTTTCTTTCCTTGGCACGTAAGAAACCAGTTGATATCTTGATTTGGTGGGGAAGATCTGAAAATGTATTTTACCATTAAGATGTGATCTGACTATTGGATTTGATTTGATTTTCCAATCTTTCCTTCCTTGGCATGCAAGAAACTAGATTCGACAGATTAGAGGAGGAAGTAGTTGGTGCGTGAAGTGAAGAGTGATTTACCTAGGTGAAGAATTGAATGCTAGAAATATTTGAAGAGATTTTCCCTCTGAGCACCTGACAAATTTTTACAAATCTGATTATGGGAATCATGATCAAAATCGTAACAAGCAATGGTGCTTTGAATGTTTTTGGTTTTGGGGGAAAACTCTGTTGTAGATTAAATGTTATAAATTGCATGAATTTTTCATGCAAATGGTTGGAGTGTTAGAGGTCGGGAGTTAATTCCTAAGAGAAAAGTTTGACAGAGCCCATTTTTGAGAAATCATCTGAGGAACTTGTTTATTTATTTTGTGTTAAATTTGATCATGTCAAGGTGGTTGTAAGTGTACAACCATTGAAAAGCTTTGAGATTGTTCTAGAAACTTTCCCCTGCTGATGCATTTAATCAAATTTGAGTTAATCTATGTTTGATTTTGAGAAAAATTGTGTCTGCTTCATTTTGAATGTCTACAAATAGTTTTTCTTGTTCCCATTGCAATCTTACATTGAAATATTTGTGAATCACACAAGATCTTATCCTTGTGATAGTTTGGTGGCATTTGCAATTTCATTTATCAGAAGATCTTTCATTTGATAGTGAAATAAAAAATTTAAAATCACTTTACTCCTAGCATGATGATAAGATTGTTTGTTATCTTTGAGGGTATCTTAGGCATGATAAAACAAAGGTTGATAATGTTCAATTAAGTTTTTCAATTTGAGCCTTCATTTTGGATTCTTAAAGTTTGTGTGAAAATGTGTTGATCTAGGCCTCCATTAAAGCACACCTTCTGGTTAAAGGAACATTTTAGTTATTCTAAAGCATTCTATTGATCAAGCCTTCCATTTTTGTAAAATCTCTCAAAGATCTAGTGAATCAAAGTCCACTCTGCCTCACCTCCCACCAAAATTCATTTAAAAACAACCAATCCTACCCATACTACCCCTGTTTGTCCTGTGTGTGTACAAATGCATAATTTCTATTACCAAAACATGTAGAAGCAATCAAGTTTTCATTGTCTTTAGTAGCCTAAACCTTGCTTAGAAAATATCTCCATTATCTAGGGTGACAACTCGTGAGAGTTAGATTTTTTTGTATTGATCATGTTTTCTTCAAGGTCTTCTTAATAACTTTGCAAAGAAGGACATCTCCATCTCCTCCACAAACAACAAAGGCTACAAAAGGGTCCTCTCACCCTAGTTGAAAGGCACAACCATAAAGTAGTGAGGATAGATCAAATCCTCTTAAGGGTGCTACCCATTTCTCCACATCTGAGTGACAAAGAGCAAGCTACATTTCTTCCCTAGCTACAAAATGACACACAACATGATCTGCTTGTCTCTAAGCTTCCTATCAAAACTGTGATGTTGCTCAACTTCTGAGGGAGAATCAATTTGGGTACCAACACCATTCTAGCACCATTGCCGGGGACATTGTGATTGTAGTTCATATTCAGACCTGGTAAACATTTCTTATATGCTCTAAGTGCTAGTACATTGTTTCAACATCATCTTGTGTTCAAGCCTGTAAGAAGTGTTCAAAGTTACAAGTTGTGTGCAATATTTTCCATTTTCTATAGTTATTACACTAAGTTTCATTGATAAATCTAGGTAAAGGAAGGTCAGATCTTTCCATTTCCAGTTTCTAGTGTTGATGACATTTGACAGATCATATTTTTAGTGCATTTGCACAACTAAGGTGGAAATCCTTAGTGGTGACTCCATGTTGATCTGATTTTTTGATAAATACCAGTGTCTTAGCCTCTGTCAAGTGAGATTTGTTACTAATATTTGCAAAGATGGAAGGAAGAAGATATTTCTTCGCTAAGGATCCTACTAGGACATTATTTCTAGAGCTAGGAAAACAAAGTTAGAAGGAAGAAGATCCTGGAGAGTTGTTGGAGATCAGCAGTCAAGAAAAGAGATCTCCATTGATGAAAGTGATCAGCCTATCATTGAAGATTTCCATTCAAGTGCTTCTGAATCAGGTAGTCTTTTTGTGGAATTGAATTCTCCATCTATGGAGAGGGGCCTTCATTTGAATTTGAAAAGTTTTCTTCTCATTCTGCCCCTGTGTTTTCCAAAGTTGATAGGGTTTTCAAGAAACAAAGCCTTTAGGGGATATCCATTTTGAAATTTATACTCTTGTGTTTCAAAGACCCTTGTCCCTTATCAGTTTGATTCTCCTCCAAGGTCACCTCCTCAAAACAACATGGCCCATCCCCCACCCAGACCTCCATTTGTTGTAAATACTTTTGGTCCTATAAATTTTAGAGGGATGGTTGGTTATCCAAATGTAGTTCCCCAAGATGTAAGAAATAGACTACCAAAGTTCCAAGGAAATAATGCTATAACTGGTGATCAACACTTAAAGCTTTTTATCAACATGATGGAAGACTTTGAGATTGAATTTGAAGATGTATATATCAAATTGTTTATCCATACTTTGGAAGAAGATGCAAGGGACTGGTATAAAGATTTTCTAGATAATTCCATTGATTCTTGGACTGAAATGAATAATGCATTTAGATTGTAGTATGGTGATAAAACGGACCCTAGGTTTCTTTTGTCAGAATTTGAGAATATTAAAAAGAATCCTAATGAATCAGTGCATGACTTCAACACTAGATTTAATAAGACATTGAGGAGATTTCCTATAAGTTTAAGGCCATGTGATGAATCTTGTCTTATAAAGTATTCAGATGCATTTGATAAGAAAGTTGCTTACTATTTGAGGGACAAAAACCCTACCAATTTGAGGCAAGGCCTTTACCATGGCTCTGCAAATTGAGAATAACATTAAAGCAATTGGAAAACCTCCTAAGAGGGAAGGTGTGAAACTAGTTAACCGGAAAAACCTCAAGCAAGTAAGGTTGCTGATTTGGAGGAAGTTGTGAAAACTTTGGTAGGAGCTGTCAAAGAAATCTCATACAAATTAGCCCGGGAAGAGAAAGGAATTGGGAAGAGTTCACAAGGCCAACATAAGCAACAAGGCCAAGACAGATTTTCCAATCATCCTAGAAATGAGCAGAGATCTGATGACAGAGGCAAGGGACCCATGGATAGCAAATAGACATCCCCAAGCTAGGGAAAATAGAATGGTGCTTGATCCTTTGGCTTACCAAGAGTTGTTTTATTGAAGAAACAAATGTAATTGATTGGTGTGACAGATGTTTCATGCCCCATGCTCCATGTGAAGTAGATCAACAAGTAGAAGAGGAAGTTGATGATGATAACATTGATGATGATGCATGCATGATGGAGTGCTCTATAAGCTCACAACAAGGAGAAACTTCAACTGAGGTAATAAGTGCTAGAACTGTTGCTGATTTTTGGGATTGCATTCACTGGGTACCTCTTCTTCCTCCCTCTCATACTTTAGAAATAGATATTGTACAATATTTTGAATTTCCCAATAATGAACTTTGAATATTTAAGAGCTTTAATGATAAAGAAGTATGATGGAGGAATCCCATCTGAGGAGGATAGGCAATTATTGATGAACGTTGTTGTTTCTCAAGAAAAGGATTATAATACTAGGAGTAGAGTTGTCAAAGGAGCAGGGCCTCAAGCCAAACCTAAAACTCCATTGCTTACTAGTATTCCTAAAGAGGTTCCTAAGAAAGATACACCTTCCAAAGGCCTTGTTGTCCCAAACAAGATTCATACTTCTCCTCATGCCCAAACTGTCAAAAATCCCTTGTGCCATCTGATGAGTTTGTCAATCTCCCTTCCAATGTTGCCTTGCCAAAGTGTGTTCCATATGACATTGCCCAAGTTTTGAGTCAAATCAAAGTTAGTGTTCCAATTGTTGAGCTGCTTAGGATTCTGAGCACAAGAAGAGGGCATTTGAGTATTTGGGATTGAAAGAAGAGAAGAGTACCCAAGAAGAAATGTAAACATTGTGGAGACTCCTCCAATCATTGAAGAGCTAGAAACACCACCAACATTAGAAGAACTAGGTGAACCACCTGAGGTTTATTTGGGAACATCCTTGGTAGAGTCTCAGCTAAATGTAGATCCATTCTTCACCACTCTGATCATTAAGGATAGATTGCTACACAACTGTATGTTTGATTTGGGAGCATCATGCAATGTTATGCCTCTGGAAGTCATGAATGAACTGGATATCAAAGTAACAACAACATATGGGAAGTGCACTGCCATGGATTCTAGAGAGGTTCCAGTGGTGGGATGTGTGAAAGGTTTGGTGGTACAACTTGTAGCTTATCCGGGTAGGAACTTGAAACTTGATGTTGTTATTGTTGATTGCCCAGCCAAGTGGGGTATGTTGTTGTCTAGAAAATGGGCTGCAAGTGTTGGTGGGAGTGTTCAAATGGATATGTCCTATGCCACCATCCCAATTGAGGGCAGCCTTGTCAAGTTGTATGGAGAAAAGAAGATGTTGCACCTCATTGAAGATCCCAACAATGCATCTTATGAAGTGTTGTACACAAGTGTTGATGTTGATAACTTTATTGGATTTGCTGATGGGAAAGAGAAAAAATGGATCAATGTAAGAGTCTTGAACAAGTAGGCTCTCCATGGACTTTTTGTTTGATGGAGCTTGCTCCAAATTTGGAAATGGTGTTGGTGTAGTTCTGATTTCTCCAAGCTTGGAAGAGTTTGTTTTTTCTTTCAAACTTAACTTTGAGTGTACTAACAACATTGCTGAGTATGAAGCATTGTTGTTAGGTTTGAGAATTTCTTGGAAATACTATGTTAAAGACATCATTGTTAAGGGAGATTCAGAACTAATTGTTAAACAAAAATAGAAAACTATATGCTACTAAAAATCAGAGAATGAAATAGTACAAGCATGCAATCTGGGACTTGATTGAGATGTTTGATTCATTTAACATTGTGCATCATGATAGGAAGTTCAATGTTATGGATAGAAAATCTTGTAGTATTGGGATCTGGTTTGATAATTGTGTAATGTCCCCATATTGTGAATATGATGTTGAAGTGTTAACAAGGCCATCTGTCCCTGACAACATTAAACATTGGAAAAATTTTTTTGATGATGATGCTCAGGTCAAAATATTTCTGCAGAACAAAGGGGAGTTTTGATTGATCAATGTATTGATTGGGAGCCAATGGTGTGTGTGCAGAAAAAGGGTAAAGAAACTTTGTTTGGCAAAGACATCATCCAACTGAAAACTAATACCATTCCTAGAGGACTGGTTGCTCTTGAATCAAACTTTGATAATGTTGATTGCATTATTAACAAGGCATATAAGAAGCCTCAAGGGATGTTGAGGAGCATGACCTTGGTACAAAGGAGAAACCAAGGAAGATCTGGTTGGGAAGCAATCTGAACAAGGAGGAAAAATAGTCCTATGTCCAATTGTTGAAGAAATATCAGGACTACTTGGCTTGGTCTTATTCTAGAGTTGAAGGCATATAGAGAGGATCTATTTCAACATGAAATTCCTTTGGAATCTAATGCAAAGCCATTCAGAAAAATAGAGGCCGATCAATCCACTCCTATCTCTTAAAATGCAAGAAGAACTGAAGAAACTGAGGGATGGAGGGATCATTCAGCCAACAAGGTATTCTTCTTGGGTTGCAAACTTAGTGCTAGTTAGAAAAAATAATGGTGATATCAGGTGTGCATGGATTTTAGAAATCTGAACAGAGCATCAATGAAGGATAATTATCCTTTACCAAACATGGAAAACATGCTGCAATTAGTGACTGGTTCTGAGCTACTTTCTACCTTGGATGGTTTCTCTGGCTATAATCAAGTTGTTGTGAAGGAATCAGAAAGAATTAAGACAACCTTTACCACTCCTTGGGGAACTTATGTCTATGTTAGAATGCCCTTTGGTTTGATGAATGCTGGAGAAACCTTTCAAAGAGAAATGGATGTTGCTTTTTCTAGTTACATTAATGATTTTATTGTTGTTTACCAAGATGATGTGACTGTGTTTTCCAGAAAGAGAAGTGATCACTTGCAGCACTTGGAAAAAATGCTGATAAGATGCAGAGAGTATGGCATTTCACTCAATCCAAAGAAGTGCCATTTGGAGTGCAAAAGGCCAAGTTTCTTGGTCACATTGTATCAAAGGATGGTGTCATGATTGATCCCGAGAGGGTAGAGGCCATCAACAAGGTCCCAATTCCAAGAACCAAGAAGGGAATTCAGTCCTTCTTTGGGAAAATAAACTTTATCAGAAGATTCATATCAAACTTTGTTGAGTTGACCATTCCAATTACTTGCATGCTAAAGAAGGACCAAGTTATCAAATGGGAAGAGGCTGCCATTCAAGATTTCAATGGGATCAAAGAAGCATTAAAGCATGCCCCTGTTTTAGCAGCTCCTAGATTATAAGAAGCCTTTTCAAATGTTTTTTTTTCTTCAGAGAACACTATTGCATCTGTCTTGTTGCAGAAGGATGATGAAGGGATGAGAGGCCAATTGCCTTTTTAGTAAGGCATTGCAAGGGGTTGAGTTAAAGTACACCATTATGGAGAAGAAAGCATTTTCCTTGGTAAAAGCAACAAAGGTTTTTAGACCTTACATTTTGAGCTCTAAAGTTGTTGCTTATGTTCCCCACACCATGGTGAAAGATGTCTTATCAGAGATGGAGGTCTCAAGAAAAAGATGCAGATGGGTGAACAAGTTACGAGGAGTATGACATGGATATCCAAACCATGAAATTGGTAAGAGGTTTGGGCTTAGCTAAACTTATGGCTGAGAGAAACTTGCAAACTATTGAGGTGAATGAAGTAGAAGAAGGAAGGGTGGATGTCCTTGAAAATTTGATGAGTTCTGAATGGTACAAAGATATAATTTTTATCTCAGACATCTATACTAGCCCTGAGTATTTGAGTAAAAATAAGAAAAGAGCTCTTAAGTTGGCTTCCCAAAAATATGTCATTACTGATTTTGGGTTAGCTTGGAAGAACCCTGAGGGAGTTCTCTTAAGGTGCATTACTGAAGATGAAGCCCCCAAGATAATTGTTGATCTCCATGGAGGAGTTTGTGGGGGAAATTTTGCTGGAAGAGTCACAACACACAAGATCTTGAGGGCTGGTTATTGGTGGCCAACTCTTTTCAAAGATACAACTTTGTTGGTTAGAAGATGTGAGAGTTGCCAACATTTTTCTGGAAGACTGAAAGCTTTAGGCTCCCTTCCTTTGCAGCCTGTATCAATTGAAGCCCCATTCAAGCAATGGGGAATGGATTTCATTGGTGAGATTTAGACCCTTCAAGTGTTGGCCATAAGTGGATTCTTGTAGCCACTGATTACTTCACTAAGTGGGTGGAGGCAATCCCCACCAAGAGAGAAACACACCAAATTGTCATGGACTTCATGTTGAACCATATCATCTACAGGTTTGGAGTGCTAGTTAAAATTGTTGTTGACAATGCCATGAGCTTTAGAGCTAAACCTTTGGTGGAAATGTGTAAAGAATATGGGATCAATTTGACATATGCCTCCAACTATAACCCCCAAGGCAATGGACAAGTAGAGTCCAAGCAATAAAAATCTATTAAAGATCATTAGGAGAACCTTGGAGCTGAACAAAAGGAAATGGGGTGAGTAGTTGAAGTTTGTTGTTTGGGCTGATAGAATTACTATTGTTAAAAGAGCTACTGGAAAAATTCCATTTGAATTGGTGTATGGAACTCAAGCTCTGCTGCCCCTGCATATGTAATTATCCTCATATCAGTTCATTCAACAACTGGAAGATCAAGAAGTTAGTCCATATGATGCTCGCATTAACTAGATTGTTGAACTTGATGAAGAAAGGAGGGCATCCCACCAAAGGCATGTGAAGTTTAGAGAAAAATTGAAGAAGTTATTTGACAAAAAGGTGACACCCAAGAGCTTTCAAGCATTGGGGATCTTGTGTTGTTATGGGATAGCAGAGCATGAAGATAAGGGAAAGCATGGTAAATTTGATGCATTATGGATGGGCCCTTACTCCATTGACATTTGAATTGGTGAACATACCTTCTTCTTGAAAGACTTGGATGGGGAATTGCTTGAATTTCCTATTAATGGTAGGCATTTGAAACATTTCCTTGATTGATTCCCCAGAATCAAGGTGAGCATCATTTGTATAGTGTATAGTTCATTGGTTGCTTTCTGTATTTTGTGTTTTTGCTCATTCTGGTCCTTGGTGACCTGGTTTTGCTAGTTTCTGGTTCATTTTTAGGAGATGGTTATTTTTTACTCTTTGTAAGATGACTCCTTTTCCCAATGGATTTTTTTGGCACTTGGTCTGTTATTTGGTTCTTGTGGCACTCACAGGGAGTGCCCATCCCCAAGTCGGAGCCGATGTTGGTGCTCAAATTAGTCTCACCCCATTTGCCATTAAAATCCCTCATTTTGTGGCCTCTGTCACATTTTTTATCTCCCGTGTTGGTGCTTGAAGACTCTATCCTCCATTTGGTCACCATGATTAGTCCCTTCCTTGGTTGAAGATCACTTAAAAATCTAGAATTTTTTTTTTCTTTGTCCATCTGAAGGTGTTTGTAAATTGGGCATAAAACTTGGGTTGTTCCTTTCCTTCCATTTTTCGTATTGTGTGTGTTGTTGTCCCTACCATTTTTTGTCCCAAATACCTGAGGAAATGTGATTGAATGTAGCTCAGAGGATCATGTTTGAAACTTACAACATTTCCAAATTCTCTGTCCTTGAAGAAAATTTCATCTCGGGCTCAAACGGTGGTTTCCCTGCATTTTTATGGTTTGATGGGTGTGTTTTTCCCATCAAATTTACATCTCTACATCAGTGGAAACGTGGCCCTTTTTGGTTGGATGCGGCTCTGGGGCACTCTAAAACTCTATGGATCATTTCAACCCAAAACTTGTCCATGTGGAGGAATGACGCTGTTTGAAGACTCACCTTTTGGTTTGGCCTTGGAGTTGTGCCGGGGGACATGTGGAGGATTCCACTTTACTTTTCCCAGACTTAAAATTTTTTTCATGTAGCTGGTATACATTTTTGGTGGGCCATGGACACGTGGTGGGCTGGTGCTCATTTGAGGATCTGGCCTCGGGTCCCACCTTAACAAATGACAGAGGGATAGGTGGAGGCTTTTGTCGGCTCCGCTTTGTACTTAAACTTTTAAAGAAATTTTCTAAGGCCTGGGACACGTGGTGAGCCCATGCTCATTCAAAGTCTCTGCTCTTGGGGACCATCTTGAAGTTGCACCATAAAGACACGTGGAGGTTTCCATTAGGCCTTCCTTTACTTAGAATTTTCAAGCAACTTCCTAAAGGGCCTAAGACATGTGGAGGGACTGCACATGTTTGGGGATCGACCCCTGAGTTTTATTTTGAAGAAGTGCTAGAGGACACTTGGAGGCTTCCACTCACTCTACCTTTTTCTTGGACTTTTCAATGGTCGAAGGAGACTCTCGGACCTTAGACACATGGTGCCTTCCATCGAACCTTCAACCTTTTAACAGAATCTTTCGGACTGAGACACGTGTTGAGCCTACACTTGTTTGGGGTCTCTACTTTTTGGGACCATCTCAAAATGTGCCATTGAGACGCATGTGGTGGTTTGAAAAGTCAAAAGGTGGGGAGGCGGGCCATTGGAGGAAACTTGGATTTTTTTCCCCTTATTGTCAAAAAGATTAAATTCATCAAAATGACCCAAAGCCCGACAGAGAATAGTCAAAATTTTCTTTAGTCAATCAACGGAGGTGCGGACTTTGGGGAAATTTGGAAAATTTTCCTTTTGTGAAAAAGGGGTTAAAGTGTAAAAGGAGGTGTGGTTCCATTGGGACCCACATCAAAACTAAAGGCGGAAGGGCAGAGTTTGGGGAAAATTTGGAAAATTTTCCTTTTTCTCCAAAAATGAGGTAAAATAGTAGAATCAAGCCATGGTTCCTCTGGGACCCACATTGGGACATGTGTCAAGCCCCATTTTTTCAAAGGCAGAGGGGGGAGAAAATGAGAAATTTTGCATTTTTCCCAAAAGGTGTAAAAGGTAAAAAAGAACCCCCAAGCCCATCTTAACTTGGATCTCCCACATGGATGGTCCAAATTCAAAAGGGAAATCAATGGCAAATCTGTGCATTTGTATATGATTTTCTACCATTTTTCTCCAAAGCTCTGGGGATGTAAATTTTTATGGTTTTTATCATTTCTTGGTGTCTCCTACATGCCAAATGAAGAGGAAATTAATTTGATATCTTGATTTGGTGGGGAAGATCTGAAAAATGTATTTTACCATTAAGATGTGATTTGACTATCAGATTCGATTTGATTTTCTAATCTTTCTTTCCTTGGCACACAAGAAACTAGTTGATATCTTGATTTGGTGGGGAAGATCTGAAAACATATTTTACCATTAAGATGTGATATGACTAGATTGATCTGATTTTCCAATCTTTCCTTCCTTGGCATACAAAAAACTAGATTTGATAGATTAGAGGAGGAAGTAGTGGTGCACGTGAAGTGAAGAGTGATTTACCAGGTGAAGAATTGAATGCTGGAAATATTTGAAGAGATTTTCCCTCTGAGCACCTGATAAATTTTTTTGCAAATCTGATTCTGGGAATCATGATCAAAATCGTAACAAGAAATGGTGCTTTGAATGTTTTTTTGTTTTGGGGGAAAAACTCTATTGTAGATGAAATGTTATAAATTACATGAATTTGTCATGCAAATGGTTGGAGTGTTAGAGGTCGGGAGTTAATTCCTAAGAGAAAAGTTTGACAGAGCCCATCTTTTTGAGAAATCATCTGAGGAACTTGTTTATTTATTTTTTTGTTAAATTTGATCATGTCAAGGTGGTTGCAAGTGTACAACCATTGACAAGCTCTGAGATTGTTCTAGAAACTTTCCCCTGCTGATGCATTTAATCAAATTTGAGTTAATCTATGTTTGATTTTGAGAAAAATTGTGTCTTCTTCATTTTGAATGTCTAAATAGTTTTTCTTGTTCCCATTGCAATATTACATTGAAATATTTGTGAATCACACAAGATCTTATCCTTGTGATAGTTTGGTGGCATTTACAATTTCATTTATCAGAAGAGATTTCATTTGATAGTGAAATAAACAAATTTAAAATCACTTTACTCCTAGCATGATGATAAGATTGTTTGTTAGCCTTTGAGGGTATCTTAGGTGTGATAAAACAAAGGTTGACAATGTTCAATTAAGTTTTTCAATTTGAGCCTTCATTTTGGATTCTTAAAGTTTGTGTGAAAACGTGTTGATTTGGGCCTCCATTGAAGCACCTTCTAGTTAAAGGAACATTTTAGCTGTTCTAAAGCATTTTATTGATCAAGCCTTCCATTTTTGTAAAATCTCTCAAAGATTTGGTGAATCAAAGTCACTTTGCCTCACCTCCCACCAAAATTCATTTAAAAACAATCAATCCTACCCATACTACCCCTGTTTTTCGTGTGTGTGTACAAATGCATAATTTATATTACCAAAACATGTAGAAGCAATTAGGTTTTCATTGTCTTTAGTAGCCTAAACCTTGCTTAGAAAATATCTCCATTATCTAGGGTGACAACTCGTGAGAGTTAGATTTTTGTTGTATTGATCATGTTTTCTTCAAGGTCTTCTTAATAAATTTACAAAGAAGGACATCTCCATCTCCTCCACAAACAATAGGCTATAAAAGGGTCCTCTCACCCTGGTTGAAAGGCACAACCATAAAGTAGTGAGGATAGATCAAATCCTCTTAAGGGTGCTACCCATTTCTCCACATTTGAGTGACAAAGAGAAAGATGCATTTCTTCCCTTGGCTACAAACAACACACAACATGATCTTCTTGTCTCTAAGATTCCTATCAAAACTGTGATGTTTCTCAGCTTCTGAGGGAGAATCAATTTGGGTACCAACAAGAAAAAAAGTCCACTTTTTCAATTTAAAAAAATTACATAAATCAAATGGAAACCTCCACCAAATTAATTTATCAAACTCAATTTTGATGGAGTGGAAAAAATTAATCTTAGAAGGGCTAGGGAAGGTGGATTTTTTCACAAATCATTGGCTAATATGACCGTTGGATTTCTCGTGGCTCTTGGGCACTTCTCCAACAACCTTGTGTGGAATCTAATAATATATGGCGTACCTTTATAATTGCAAAGGAAAACACTGGGATAATCTCATTTTGAAAGAGACTCGAGAGATCATTATCAATGTAGTAATCATGAAAAAAATAGATCACTGGAATCGACTAGCATTGTGGAGGACCGTATCATCACTAATAATTAAGGGAAAATTATTCACACCTATAGGAGCATCAATAAAGTTGTTGATTTTTTTCTAACCTTGGGGTTGATCTCAATTTAAAAATGAAAATATCATTATATTACACCCTAATGATATAATAAGGAAGGACGTAGAACATGAACCAAGATAGACCTATCATATAAAAATATGTGATAGGTATTGATCCCACACAAATTTATATACATAATTAACCGAGATCCATACATGTATCTCTTCTCACTAAAGATAATTATTTCCATATTTATTCACATGTTCACGAGAATATTTTTGGCATGCATGAAGGGATTTTATAACCCCTACCTATCATTTGTGCTTATCATCCATCTATATCAATATGTTTAGTGATCATTTGCATCTCTACGAGTTAGATAATGGAGATAGTGAAGAATATGATATGGCTCGCTAAGTACAATAGGAATGGTAAAGAAAAGTAAATGGTGACAAACACAATTCATCAAATGCAAGGAAAATTGAATCACAAGTATGCCATCAATGATGTCCACCGTTATTTCCTTGGAGTGGTGAATGATCTTAATTTAAGGCACATCCTGAATGAGGGATGTTTACTCGATAAAGAAACACGTGATACAACCAAGGTGATTTAACAATAATTGAAAATAAATGTTAAATTATAATTTTAGAGCCATAACACAATTAATATGCAATAAAGTACAGATGTAACCTAAGAAATAAGTAATTAAATTTGAAATACTAAGTTCAATCGAATGGAAGAGATACTTACCGATTTCAAAGTAATCCCAAAGCTATACTAAGATGGAAAATTAATGCAACACAAAGGAAAACTTTTACAACAAAGCCTAGAAAAATGTAGAACTATCGGAAATGTTGGGTCTAGGTTATCCGGATTAGGTCAGGGGTGTTTGGGCATTGTAGAACACTATTGGGCACTCGTGACTACTTAGAAGCTTAGAAAATGATTTTTCCATGTTTACTTCTATGTAACTTCCTTTCGATGTTGATCACATGTATGTCACAGTAAGTCCACAAGATTTACATGAAACCTACAATAAGAAAGATGTAAATGGGGATTTGGACTTACCTTAGTATTCACTTGATTGAGTTAACTTACAATTTGGGTATTACACTAGATTTAAGACACCATGTAGTTCAAAGTGCTGCTTGCGTGTGTGTAGAATCATGTCCTTGGTTGTTCTTGTCCCAAACACACTTTAATAGTTATAAATATCTACATGTAGCAAATGAAAGTAGATGTGTGCATGGAAAATAGAACTTCCCTCCTATGAAGTGTATGTAGAAGAATGTAGTGCCTTGTCACTTGAATGGATACTAGATGGATCCTTTGATTCTCTTGGAATGCCTTTAGATACAACCTTAGGTCATAGTAGTAGATGCTCAATGCTTTTTCCTTTATTATAGTCACATAGCTTTATATTTATATGATTCCATTGTTTGAATTTCATTATTAACCACTTTAAGGCCAAACCATAAGGAAATAATATGCTTAATAGCTAGAAAAGACCCAAAATATCCGAGCACGAAACAAAGAGGCTAGTAGCGCCTAGAGGGATGAGGGTGCCTAGAGGTGTGTCAGACTTAGAAAAGATGAAGTATCAAAATTGAATTGGAAAGTATGGTGTGTAATACCATTAAGGAAAATAGAAAGAAACAAAGAGGTGAAAGGTAGTGGTCAATTAGTACTTTTATCACTTAGGAATGATATGAATAGTGGCATGTGACTATGACCTAGAAATATACCCAAAGTACCTTGATTTAGTTTGTACATTTTCCTCCACTTAAGTTTATTTAGTGAATACTTGATAACATAAAGTAAATAAGAGATGTTTACTGATAACCTTGTAGATCAACAAGAGAAAAATGAGTTGAGGAGACAAGAAAATGTAGGAATTGAATAATATGATGCGTGGAAGCTACAAAAGAGGAAGAGACCCTAGGGGTGAAAATTTTATGTGATCATGTTTCATTGTACCTATTTTTGATATCATTTGATGTTTGATTATATGAATGTTGCTTCCCATATGGATGGACCTAAAAGAGTAGAACAACAAATTAGTCAAATATGTGTATATGAAAAATTTGATCGAATATGTAAAAAGTATGTAAAAATGTGAAAAGGAACATGAACATGATCCATGACATGTGAATAGAGTAGAGAGGTTCCTAAAATGTTGTACGAGAACGGGTTTTTTGGGTGATCTCACACCAAAATGAGTTTTATGAGTGATCTCATGCCAAGTGTGAGTTTTTTGGGTGATCTCATGCTATAATAGAAGAGTGTAGGGAGACTAGTATAATGTTACTCTCCATCCTTTGACTACTTCCCGATGTTTTATACACCATTGCAGATGGTGTGATCCAAAATTTTCAAATCTAATCCATTTCAATCTAACATGAATAGAGAAAAGGTGGAAGAATGCATGCTAATTGCTAAAGGACTATGCACGTACTAAGAAAAATTTTTATGTAGACTATTGAGAATTGTGTTGATTTGAGATAAATGTTGTAATCCCCTAATCATAGGCACCCAGAAGGGTCGGGATTTCTCATGTGCTAGTGTTTTTGGTTGGGCCATTGGCGTATGTGTTGTAAAAAGACCCAAGTTAGATTCTTGGCCATTGTTATGGCTGTTGAATGTTATGTTGATTTTGTATTAAACGCGTGACTTTGAACTGATGTATAGTGTGACTTATTAACCCAATGTCTACCCCCTCATTTGGGGTACATGTGATGTTGCTACGATTTTGAGGCCCAAAGGAGGACTAGATGTTGATCTGAAATGGATGCCCTACAAGGTAGAGGGAGTGCGCTTTATATAAACCAAGGAACATAAAAAAAAAAGTGGCTAGAAAACATGTGTTAGTGCAAACAAGATAAATATGCATATAGAAAACAAAGTGTAGGCTAGCAAGTGAGAAAAAAATGTAGATTGCAAAAAGTGGGTTGTAAGCATGGGACATCGATTACAATATCATACGATAAATGAGGTGAAGCATCCAAAAGAATACAATGTGAACAAAAGAGAAAGGGAAAGGACTGTAAATAATGGAAAACAATGACAAATGAAAAATAGCAAGAAAAGTAAAAGACAACCATGGTTATTCTTTGCAAAAAATGTTGCACATGAAGCACCCGTTAGTATGTTATAAATATAAAAAGTATTTTAAAGCATGTATGATACGATATATATTAGTGTGCTAATTAGAATAGGAAGTAGTATATAATGAAATAATAGCACCCTATGATGTGTACGGAAGAAGATGCCCCAGGAGCCGTTGTGGGGTGGTAAGAGGTATAATTCCAAGCATCCATCGCATGTAGTGATCTATATAAAGGCTACATTAAAAAATAGAAAGCAATTGAACATGCATGTGTGTATAGAAAATATGATGAAATACAAAATATTTGTCTAACATTATATCAAAAGTATACATTTGAGTATATGTATGAAAGAACGATGTGTAACTTGATATGCAATATGTTGTGAAGCATGACCCCCGAGCAAGTGTGAATGAGTATGCAAGAGATGAGGTTCATTTATAAAATACCCTTTAGCATTCTAGAATGAACCAAATTACAAGAGTTCGTCATTGGGAAATGGTTTGAACTATACACTAAATAGATTGATCAATGAAGCATAGAGCATAAATAGTGTGAGTGAGTATGGTGATTTCCATTTAATATTTAGATCCTCAGTAGTCAAGTATCAACCATGGAACTAGAGTGCGTAATCAATAAGTGTGATCTGATAAAGGTGCACTAGAAAGATGTGTCGTTAGTACATATCATGTGAAATGTGTAGTGTGTATTATCTAAGGTAGTGACCCCTCAATAGTGCAGTGTGAACCACAATACAAGAGTGCATCATTGGGTAAGGATGATACAAATGTATCAAGATGTGTAAAACACATGTAAAAGACTAGATGCGAAGAAAGTAGTGAAATAGTACAATTGAAAGACACTTGATGATGCTACAAGGGGGAGAATATGCATGATGTCCCCACAAGTGTATGAAGATAAGAATGATCAATTTCAATTGTCAAATAGATCATCATTGTCATGCTCAAAACCGTATGGAGACACCTCCCAAGACTTGGTAGGAAATAGTATGTAGTTGATCAAGTAAGGAACCATTGCGGCACCGATTATACATGCCCATTGTGTATTCTTCATCGGGAAAGGTCGTAATGGACATCTGTGTGCATACCGGCAAGTAAGATATTGTGAATATCGAAAAATGTATCATTGTAAATAAAAACCTAGGGGAAGGGCATGGGGAAAGAAATTTCGATATGATTAGGATCTAAAGTGCCACCAAGGTAGTCAAGCCATGATTTTCCAAGGGTAAGTGGTGAAAGGCATGAAGTGCTTGCAATAAATACTGATAGATGTAATATTTAGAGGCTATAAGCAACAAGTAATGCAAACATATCCATTATATAAATGAGGGGAATGTGATGCAGGTATGAGATCCTCTAATGTCAATCCTATCCGAGTCAATCCATCATGTGTACCAATAGTTTTAGAGAAAGTGGGCTCAAATAGAATGTGCGGCAATAAGCATTATTCATGAAGAGAGTGCATGTGAATGGAGGAAGTGCGTATGCAGATTTATCATGAGAAGACAATAAAGGTTATATGGCATCCGATGTTTGGACAGACCCTTGATAAAGAACCATAGCATTAGTAGAAGTAGGGAGTGATACTTGAGCAGATGGAAAAATGTCTAATGCACAAATGGTTCCCTCGAGTGGATGCAAGTTATCTGGATAGTCCATAGTTCGTGGATCAATAGCAAGACATATAATAACAAATGTTAGAATAGGTAATGAAGTATTTTGGTCTAAATTGCAATATTTTAATGGGGTGCTATCGGTGGGAACCGAATATTGAAGCCCTCATGTAATAATTTGACGCACCGATGAACTATAGAGGATACTGATTTCATTCTCAGTGAATGTATGTTCTATGGAGTAAGTAATTATATAAAGTTGATGTATTGATGATGAAAAAGAGAATGGGAATAGTTTTAGATAGAATGTAGTGGTAAGGTGGCATTGACCATGTAGAAGCACACATAAGAATCATATACAAAGAGGGAGATGGAATTTGGAGTAAGATTAGCTGCAGAAAGTCCAATGTTATGAATGAATGATAAGGGAAAAAGATTAAGTTTAGATCCATTATCGACTAAATTCTGCTTAACACCAAAGTTATTGATGCATATTCATATCTAAAGATGAGGGTCACTATTGTAAATAGAAACACTAGTTCTCTATAGTAGATGGAAAAGTAAGTCATGTAAAAATGCATCCATAAATGTCTAATAAACTATGTTTGGTTCAAGTAGGAGAAAGGATGCGAGTATTAACCAAGATAGTAATAATTTTAGCATAAATATCATGATTGGCCAACAAGAAATCATGAATGGAGATATCCATGATGAGAGGATCCTATGAAAATAAGAGTAATGAAAGTCTGAGGACCCTAAGCTTCAAAGAGATGGGTTGACAAAATGATCTAACACTAATAGAAAATAAATTTTAAATTCTAATTTGAGCCACAACACAATAGATATGCAATATAGATAAGATCTAACCTAATCAATAAGAAATTAAAGTTGAAACACTAAGTGCAAGAGAAGGGATGAGATACTTAGCTACTTTCGCAATATTCCTAATGTTGTGCCAAGCTAGAAAATTGATGGAACACAAAAGCCAACTATCTCAATTGAGCCTAGACAAATGTAGAATTGTCAGAAATGTTGGGACTAGGGTGCCTAGATTAGGTTTGGGTCACCCGGGCAATATATACCTTTGTTGGGTGTGTGTGATTTCTCAAAACATCAAAAATGATTTTTCCATTGTCAACATTTACTATGTCACTTCAATTCATTATTGATCACCTATATATTGCACTAAGTTTGCAAGATTCACCTAAAATCTGCAAAGAGAAAGTGCACAGGCGAATCCCCAACACACATCATATCCAAAACAAAAATATGAGAATTGGGAGATCTATTGAGCCCAATGGTCACCCGACTTAGTGAACTTACAATTTGGGCATTGCACTAGATTTCAAACTCCATATTGTTCTTTTTGCGTGTGTGTAGAGTTGTGCCCTAGGTGGCTCTTATGCTAGATGTACTTGAATAACGAGAAATAGCTAGATGTAGCAAATATAAGTATATGTGTGCATGGAAAAATGAACTTCCCCTCCTATGAAGTGTATGTATAAGAATCATGTCCCTTGTCCCTTAAATGGATGCTAGATGGAAGCTTTGATGCTCTTGTAATGCCTTTTTATGCAACCTTAGGTGATAATGTTATATGCTTAGTGCTTGGTCATTTATTATGTTCACATAGCTTTGTATTTATATGATTCCCTTGTTTGAATGCCCGAATTAACCACAAAAGGATTACCCATAACTAAACAAGATGCCCAATAACTAAAAAATATCCACAAGATGCAAGAAAGATACAAAGAGGTCAGGGACACACAGAAGGGACAGGGCGCTTGGATGATGGCATCCTAGTTGAGCGTTGGTACCCATACTCAGAAAAGTTAAAGTGTCGAAAGTCAAACTAAGTGGTAGGTTGTGTAAGATGAAGAAGAATAATTAAAAGAAATATTAGAGGCCAAAGACAATGGTCAATTAGTACTTTTATTGCTTAGGAATCATTTGAATAGTGGCATGTGACTAGAATATATAAATGCACCCAAAATGTGTGATTTAATGTCTACATAAGAAAAGCATGGAATTCTAGAAAATGACATTGATTGCTGGTGTCAAGGACCCTAGAATGCTTAGATCGATGGCCAAGAACCTCATCCTATATTAGCTATAAACTAGGATTGAGGACTCGGCGTGGGTGGATGAAGTGGTGAAAGTAAAGAATGAAGTGGGACAAAGTGCACTACTCAAATGGATACGTTTAAAGTGGCTCATATCATAGGGATTAATATTGTTCTTCTTGGGGAAAGTAACTCCTTTGTGATTCATGAGGATAAGGAGCAGTTTGGGTTTCACATTAGGCTACATATGGATCAAATTGGGATGCTCTCAAGGGATCAGTCTCTGGAAAGTATCTCTCTAGGAAAAAACTTGAATGCTATCTGTGCCACTCTAGGTATCACATCTCATAAGTTTAAAGACTTGAAATTGGTAGAATCAATGGAATCTCTCATAATCGAGGAGATCATGGATGCTCAATATCCTATAGTCATGGTTTCCAGATCCTCAGAGGAGGATGATATCTAGTATTGTGTGTGTTTGGTTTGATGTTTTTAAATTTACCTTAATCCTTATATGTCCTCTCCACATTTAGGTTATAGTATTACCTGAACTTATACTTGGTATACCAATTCTTTTTCGTATAAATAGTTTAAATAACAAGGCTTGAAGCCTCGTAGTGGAAGGAACTCCATTGCATTAAGCGAATCTCTTTTTGAATGATAATATTAACTTTATAAAATAAATTGTGTTTAAAGTTATTAATAATGAAAATTATGTGTTATTAAGTCAATGTTATAAATGTAAAGTAATATGTACTTGGAACTAGAATAGTTTAACCCCCTTCATCCTCATCTTTTAGGTTGTAATCCTTCGCAAATCAAGTGAATTTATTTTGATGTGGAAATTAGTCAAAATTTTTACCGCTCAAATTGTTATTAATATGGAAATGACTACCAATATTTATATAGAATTTTGTTGCATTTTGTTTAACTAACGAAGTTGAAAAGAGTGGAAGGGCACTCCATTATATCAAGAGAGTCTCTTTTTGAATGATTATATTACCTTTATAAAATAAATTGGAGATTTTTGTGTAAAGTTCAAAAGTTAAGTATTTGATTTATAAAACTAAATTTTAGAGTGAGAATTTCAAAATGATATTCTAAGAACTCTAATAAAATGGAAAACATAATATATCTAAAAATGTATTATCTACAATAAATGAGATTTGTAGAATAGACATAGAAGGAAGATGAAGTGGTGTATTAAAATGAATGTAAACATTGTGTACATTAAATAGACGTCTACATGAAATAATAAATTTTAAAGACCTATGAATGTATTTTTAATCTGTTTCTAAGGGATTTTTTTTTTTTAAATTACATCACAATACTAAGTAAACATATAATAATACATTTTAAAATGAGTTCTAGAAATTTACAGCGAAGAGTAGTATACAACATATCAAACTTGTTATATAATTATTATAAATAATTAATAATAAAACTCCTTAGTATAATTCCTGGGTCTTCCTAGCATCAAACCGAGAACTCATTGTATAGCTTCCTCATGCTTAGTCTATGTAGATTTATATTTATGACATTTTCATCAGGATCCCATCATTTGGAAAGATTCTATTGTAAAGATTCAGCTTAGAGGCTGAATTATATTACTTCTGTTTCTATAATGTTGAGGCATGTACTCTTTTAATGAAAGTCTAGAAAGATTAATAGTATTCATTTCTTTGAATGAAGAGTTAAGTAAACGAATTTCTTCCTTTGAAATGGAAAAAATTTCGAAGATTTTTTATACTATTGACTTCTATTTTCTTTTATTGAATATTGGAATATGCATTGAATGTTGAGTTATATGAAGGATAATATATATAAAAAAATATACTTAGGTTTCATAGTCTATGTTGTGTGGTGGCATGCATTCGTGTTTGTAAGAGAATTAAGATATGGGATTATGTTGTAATTTTAGAATGTAGGAGGAATTTAAGTGTACTTCAAATAAAAGGTGTGTATATTGGTATCTTATGTGAGATTTACATTTGTGACATATGTTTCAAGAATATAATTTCTTTACTATTAAACTATTATGAACAATACAAATATTTTTACCTATGATAAAAATGAAGCAATTTCTATTCGTTAATTGTATTTTAGTAAAATTAAAAATAATTTTTCTATCTTAGTTAAATATTTATCAAAGGCGTTGAGAGGTATCATTCTCGAAGCATATATATTGAATTTGAGACACTGTCGAGAATGACATCTCTCTCCATTTTTACATATATATATTTTAAAGATATGTATGCTTGCTATATAACAAAACATATATTTCTCACTTGTTTAGAGATTATAAGAATTACAAATGTCATTTATTTTTAATTTACAATTTTATACATATATATTTTTAAAATGTCAATAGATATCACTCTGAAGACTCTTGATTTGGAATTTACACATATCACATTGATCAATAATTTCATTAGATGCGTTTCATATTTTGGATAATGATGATTTAAAGAACTTCTAGAATAAAATGGACCCAAATTCTAGTATTTTTGTTGTTGTTCCAACTGTCTGCTCATGGAAGTGTTTCATGACTCTTCAAGTTCCGCAAGCTCTACCATGCAAATTTCTCTTTGATCTACGCTTTCAAATTCTATATGTTGATCTTATTCTAGTGAAGGAAATTCATGTGACAAAGGGAGAAACACCAATTTGTAGGGAGAAACACCAATTGTCTTGTTGAGTGTTATCATGTCCACCTAGAGAGCACTCTTCAACTTTATGTGCCATTGTCTTTAATTGACATCCATTGTTCTTTTCATGATCCTAATCAAGTTTTTGTTTGTAGATTCTACCAATCCATTACCATATGGGTAATAATTGGAAGATGTCTTTAGATAAATTCAAATTCTGAGATTCCAAATAGAAATATTTGATCCCGAGAAATCTTTAGCATTGTTTGAAATGATAGTTTTTGGATGTCAAACATTGTAACAATTTCTTCATGAAATTCCAAGATGATTGTTTATGTGGCTTCCTTAGTGGTGTGGCTTCCATCAATTAGGTAAAGTACTTTCTAATAGTTAAAACCCACTTGTGGTGAGAAGTTGATGACATGTTAATCCTACCGATGAAGTCAAGACCCCATTGTGCAAATAGCTAATCAACGTGGATTGGGTGAAGTGAAGAGCAACCAATATTTTCTTACCGGTGAAGAGAGCACATTCTTTTCACATAAAAATCCACTTGGTGTGTGTCCATGAATAGGGTAGGCCAAAACTATCTCTAGGAGAGAAATGTCTACGTGAGAAACAACCATCAAACTCGTGAAGGAACTTGTTACATCATTCGCCATCAATGCACACGAGAAACACTCCATCAATATTCCTCTAGAACAATATGCCACCAATCAATGTATAGGGAATGGATCACAACCTCAAATGTATCCTTCTTACTTTTTTCAAACCAAGGGGGTATCCACCAAAGCATACACGAACTTAGTCATATAACAAATACAAATGCAATTATTGAATACATTCCTTTCATAATGCTATCATTCAACATTATATGGAACCTCATCATTTAAAGGCACTTAATTTATGAGGGAAGTCTTTTGGGGCTCCATAGGATCTAAAGTGAACTACTCACAAAGAGATCTTCCTCTTACAAATTTTGTGGCCTTAATGGTAACATCATACTCCATAGTTTTTTTAGCCATCTATCTCATTTCTCATTGATTTCTACTCCCATGATGAAGCCTCTAACCTGGGAATGTGATACTAAAACCTTTACATGGATAACAATCATAGTTTTGACTTTATTAAAGGATCTCATGATGGGAAACACCTATTTTTAACATGAATATATTTATGCTCATCATCTTATTTGTGTAGAATCACAATACCCCCTAATTACCTAAGTTTTAGATGGGGAATTCTATGTGATTTCACAACATGTCCTTTTTCCAAAGTGTACGACTTCGCAATTAGGAAATATCTCTAGAGAAGATACACTTCCTATTCCTAAATATATAACCACCCTCCTAATTTGCAGAGAACTTATCTAAATCCTACCCTAATTTTCAAAAGAAATAGGGATGAAGGAATTTCATGAAAAGTAAACTAATCGACTCGAGGTGGTGCATGAATAAGGAATACAATATATTTTTCTCTTACATAGAATGAAACAACTAAATTTCAAGAGGGTAACTAAAACCACATGTCAAAATATACTTATTGCAAACCATCTACTAGTAAAAATAATCCATGATAATACCTAATGACATTTAAGCCATGCACAAGTAACCTTAATGGTAATGACAGGACCAAGAAATACACAATAATACAAAACAGGATTTGAAATCATTCACAAATCTGTATTATTTCTCTAGGAGTTGATACAATGCATTAAAAGGGTGAAAAAAGGAAAAATAATTACATTACGAGTTCTAAAGGTTGGATTTTTTTTTCTTTTCCCCTCCTTTCTTTTCTTTTCTAGGAGAATATTTTTAGCTAAAGCCTTTCTTTCGCTCTTTTGTCAAATGACCTCTTGACTAAGGCATGATGTTTCTAAATGTTTTGCATTACATGTCATCTTGTTTCCCCCAATTCCATCAACTCTGCATACCTTGCTTCCATTGGTTCAAACTTAGACAACTCCAACTACTTCATGATCTTCGATAATGGCAGCTCTAGTGATATAGGAAATATTGCTTCTTCTCATCAACCAACTTGTAGGGAGAACTACTGTTGACATTTTTGACATGATCTTATCATCCCACAAGGATGATTATAGCTTTGTATGCCACATTATTTGGTTTTCATCTAGATTTTCCCGCTTATCTTCAACAAATTATTTTTCATGGACTCTACTTGTCCATTACCCTAGGGGTAATAGTTAGAAGAGGTTCAAGTAGATCCCATTCTCGATAGCCCATTCTATGATCTTGGAACCTAAGAAAGCTAGAGCATTATCTGATATTATAGTGGCCATTACTATGAATCTGTCACTATCCCTTCGTAGAAGTCCCTTACACTAGACTCGTTAACCTCCTTAAGTGCCACTAGCTCGGTCCACTTGGTGAAATAATATTTTGCCATTAGAATTCACTTGTGGCCTTGGCATGAGTTTGGATTAATGACCCCGATGAAGTCGAATCCTCGTTGAATGAATGGTTGATCTACTAAAATTGGGTGCAATGGAAGTGTTGCTAGCCTTTCCATTTCCTATGAAAAATGTGCACTTTTATACTTCTTGATCTAGGTGTAGTAGTCACTGAACACTATGGGCTAATAGTAACCTTCCTTCACTATTTTTAGTGTTATTGCCACAGAGATAAAAATGACCTCTTGTCACACTCGATAAAAATACCCGCACGAGACCCAAGAACAACCTAGGTTTAGTTAGAAAAATTATGGAATATTTTTTTTTGAAAAGCGTGCCCACATACAAGCTTCGAAACTACAGTTGTCACATTAATGTTCAAAGTCAATTATATTTAATTAATAAAATTTTCCTGTTATAACAAATTATTAAACCCACATTAAAACTAATGAGTATAATTAGCCCAAGCATAGTTAAATTCTCTCTAAGTGTTAATTTAATAAACAATTAAATTCCTACTATAGTTAAATATTCCACAATTAAATTTAGACAGGTTAAAGGAACAAAATAATTATATAACGAAGGTATTTAATTCCACAAGGTTAAAAAAATAACAAGGTTCATTTTACATGGGGTTAGAATAAACATTCCCTTATCCCATAAAGTGATCCCTTAAAAAGTCATCTCATATTTTGAAAATAAAACATTCAAATTAAAAGGGTAATTTCCACTCACCCATTCTCCACCTAATTTTTGTAGGGATGAATCTCATCCCTTGGATGGATTCAATTAGGACCCTTGATGAGGAATTAGGGCAACTAACCCTAAAGCATGCTTATGAAGTCTCTTTTCTCTTTTCATTTGGCTCATTGTTTTCTCTTTTGTTTTGCAGGGTGTTGGAGGAGGAAAGGAAGCCATTGAAGGCCATTCCAAGATTTTGGAGGAGCTTACAAGTTGTATTAATTTTCTCATTTTTCTTACACCATATCCTAGGGTTTTAATTTATTTAGCCCATTTTGTTGGGTTTTCTCAAATGGGTTGTGGGTATTTTCCCCATTTCATTGTTTTAGCTAGGTTGATTTATATTTTCACTTGGGTATATGAGAATGTCTACACACACACACACACACACACACACACACACACACACACACACACACACACACACACACACACACACACACACACACACACACACACACACACACTCATGTGTGTATAAATAAGAAGTTTGGCCATGAGATATTTAGCACATTCTGCATATAGCCAAAGTTGTAGAGGTATTAATAGCCGTGGGTTTCAACTAACTTCGAAGGGTTGGGAGTATTAAAGGTTTGGGGGGTGGGGAGGGGTCGGAAACCCCAACCCTCAACCCATTCTACACTTAACATTAACCAAAGCACTTAGTGGGTCATAGGCCATGTTAAAAAACGTGTGACTTTTGTGTTCTTTATAACATTTTTACTTTAAATACAAAATTTTAAATGGTAATAATCGCTTAGTATTATTAAGAATTCAATATTAACGATACTTTAAGTCTTTTTTCTTTAACTACTACCAAGTAATTTAGTTCATACTTTTATTTTTGTAACCAAATTTTGTTTCCTACTTAAGAGTTTCCTTGCGAAAATTTAATAGTGTAAGAATAAGAGGTAAAAGAGATTTTAACCAAAAATTTACTTATTGTTGTATTTATCCACCTTAGTTTATAAGCAAATTTTACAATCACTAGATAATGGATCTACACATTTCCATAAGGCAAGAGATTAGTTTTCAAAAAGGGTAATTTCTTTTTTCTTCTACTAGTATTAAGAATTTCTATAGTTTAATAAATCAAGCAATAACAATTTACAACTTAAGCCCTTTCTTTCCAACTTTAATATGTTTATCTTTCCTACAACAATACAAGAAAATGCAAGAAGATATTTTACTTTTCAATGCATGCCTTTCAAATAACACAATGAAATGTAACATCTTTTGATACAAATTTTCCAACATTCCAAAAAGAAGTTTACAACAATATTTCCAACAATATATTATAAAACAAGAGCAACACCATTTTGTGGAAAATAAATCAACTTCAATGGAGAGATATATTTTCTTTTTTAAAATCTTCTTTTCCACTTCAACAAACTAACTCTTCAAACATAATTATTCCCTTCCCTTTAATATACAATACAACTTTGAAATTCAATAATCAATACAACTTTTCCCACAAGGATTAATACAATGTATTCCACTTAAAGTGGGGAGTAATACAAGAATGAAGGCTAAAATGAAATGCAAGTTGTCTTCAAACATAGCTCCAAGTCAAGTCTTCAAGAAAGTTCCATCTTCTCAAAACCAATAAGAGAGATCCACCATACATCATTATCACAACAAAAAAGGGGGAGAGGAAACACTCTCCACCTAACGAAGAATTCCAATTAGGAGGAGAATTCTTCCTCCTCATTTTAAGTGAGCCCCAACCACATTACAGTGGGAGGTGATTCCAATGCATGACAACAACAAGATTCCACATCACAAACCAAGTATTACAAAACCATTCCAAATGCACATTAAATTAAAACTACATACACAAGAAGGAGAAACAACAAAATATACAAGGCTTCTAAATGAAAGCCAAAGGAGCAAGAACCTATGGGGAGGCCATTTATGCCTCTCAATGGGAAATGGGTGCCCACCTTATAAGCCTCCAATGTATATCTCAAATCCTCTACATACTCTTATGCCTCCCTCATACAAGAACAAGTAGGAAATGCAAGCATTCGTTGTCCAAGGTGGGGCACCCAATGAAAAATCTCTCTCCAAAACATGAAATAACTCTTATGCCTCCCTACATGAATTCTCCCCATAGTCCCCTCCTACACCACACTTAGGAAATCTACCCAAGAACCCAACAAGCATTCAAACACTCAACAAAACCAAGTACACAAACAAAAAATAAAGGAATAACATAAGAAAGAGTAAAGCTCCTACCTTTCCATAGTAGAGTTTGTTCCAAGAGTCAATCTCCAAGCTCCTTCAAACCCAAGAAATCACCAACAAGCTCCAACAAAGACCACAAGCTCTCCAAAATCTTCTAACTCCAAGAAATGTAAGAGCACAAAAGAATTAAGTAACCCCAAAACAAGAAAAAGAAATAGAATAAATAGAAAAGAGAGAGAGGAGGGTGAGGTGGCTCCATGTAGGATGTCACTTCACTCATCCTCAACTCCACCTCACAAGTCAAACTTCAAAATCCAAAGCATAATTAATAAGTGGGTGAAGAAATGACATTTTACTTACACACACAATCCAAGCCCACACCCCTTAAGGACAAAAAGTAATTACATGTAAGAATGTGCAATAAGACTTACAATTTGTCTTCCCAAAACACATAATGGGGACTAATTTTGACCCCCCAACCCATAGGTATGGTTGGCATAGAAATTTAATAGGTCTGGGACAAGTTTAACTTGTCGCTCAAGCCTTCAAAATTGGCCCTTAAGGCCAAATTCGAATTTCCATGAGGGGGTAGAGTGTACAACATTGAAGGTCACAAGTACTCAATCTTACAAGACAAATCCTGAGATCAATCTAGTCTAATAAATGAAAAAATTTGGTCACATCCACAATTACTTGATAATAATATTAATTAACTTAAATACGACACTAAAACCCATTAAGATAAAGGGGAAGAATACATCATTTTCTAAATAATTAAAACAAGGAAATTATATCACTAAAAATCACATACTACATTAAGTAAAGGGAACTAAGAAAAATACAACACATAACCCCTTGGTCACAAATTTCCCCTAACAATATTTCAAACAAACACACACACACACACACACACACACAAACACATGTTGCCATGGTGACCCTTGTTGAATTCAACTAGAATTCCAATGTGGTTGGTCTCTAATTCCCCTGATGTTTGTTGTGACATGTTTTAACCTGTAAAAACACATAACACATCCTTCATCCTCATGGCCGTATCAAAAACATATAGGATAAAATATACAATATAAATCCATAATCATCTATATACAAATCAAATATTATCTAGGTAGATACGATATCATTTACAATTGCAGAAACATTTCATTCATGTCAAAAAGATCACAACATTAGTTCAATTATCAAAGCCTACTCGGTGTGTGACATGTTTGAAAAATATCTCGTGTTCGATATATATATATATATATATATATATATATATATATATATATATATATATATAACTATCAACAGTGTATTCACATCAATATAAATTGTCTCTAATAATCCATATGCATCATATATGAATCGAAATCAACAACAATCAATGATCTCTAACATCTAACATCATTCTAAATCAAAAGCTACAATAATATCTATAAGTATAGTCGACAATATCATAATCAATAATAAAAAGGTGTCAAAGGGAAGTGGGCACTACATCCCCTCCCCTTAGACTCGAATTCTTCCTAGAAGTCACTGGAACATGTGTGGAAACTAAACTCGTAGTAATGTAGCATCCTCCCATGTAGCCACATATATCATCATATCTATCCTCAAAGGCTGAGGTTCTGTGCTCTAAAATGTAGACGGGCTCCACCATCACCTTCCCTTGATCCTCCACCTATAATGAGGTCTAATCTAGCACATGAGAAGGATATACAATATATCTCCTAAGTAATGAAACATGAAACGCATCATGGAAGAGAGAAAAGATAGGTGGCAACGCTATACGGTAGGCCAAAGGACCGATACGCTCCAAGATCTACAAGGGACCAAGAAACCTAGGAGCTAGCTTAGAACCTTTTCCGTATCGGATATGGATCTTATGTTTCGATAACAAAAAGAACACCTTCATGCCCACATCAAAACTACGGTCTATCCTATGCTGATATACATACTTCTTCTGCATGTCTTTGCCTCCTGTAGTCTCTGTCTGATCATAACCACCTGCATTGCTCCATGTCCTATAATAAAGCTGGCCCAATAGAAACCTTGTCCTCTAACCTATCCCAACTAAGAGGTGTCCTAGACTCTCTTCCATATAGTTCATGAAAAGGATCCATGCCTACGAACTCTGAAAACTATTATTGTAGGAGAACTCCACCAAGTACAAGTACTCCTCCCATCTCGACTAGTGATCCATGACGTACATCCTAAGCATGTCCTCCAAAATATGATTCACCCTGCTCAGTCTGTCCATCTATCTCATGGTGATATGTTGTGCTGAAATTTATCTTCATCCGAGGGCATGCTGCATGGTAGTCCAGAAGTGGGAAGTGTATAAAGGATCACGGTCACAAATGATCTTCCACAAAATCCCATACAACCTAATGATCTCATCAAGATATACCCATGCCACTGCACTAGCTATGTAGGTGGTCTTCACAGATAAATATGAGCCACTTTTGTCAATTTATCCACCGTGACCCGAATGGCATCGTTGTGGTATCTTGATGTTGGTAGCCCAACAATGAAGTCCATGAAAATGGTGTCCCTCTTAAACTATGGTATATCATGAGGAAAGAGAAGGCCGACTAGATGTTGATGCTCGGACTTCACATTCTAACAATCTAAACAATGTGGCAAAAACTAAGCCATGTCTCTTCAAAGTCCCCTCCAATGGTACAATTGTCTCAAAGTGTTGTGCATCTTCCTTACCCCGAGATGGGCTGAATAGGGTGCATGATGAGCATCTGTAAAAATTTCCTTTCTAAAGCCTCCATTTCTTGGAAAATAAATCCAACCTCTGTTCCTGATAAGTCCATCTGTCTCTAGGGATAATCCATCAAAATTCCTCTCAAGGGGTCTTTGAGACTCAATCTCTGCTCTGGCTGCAAGGTAGAAGCTATCATGAGGAAGTTGTTGCAAAATTTGGCTCTACAAATCTATGCCCACTAAAGTGGCCAAAACCACATGTCTTTGTCTACTCAAGGCATCTGTAACCACATTTTACTTCCCCTTCACATGATCTATCTCCATGTCATACTCATAAAGCAAATCCATCCAACTCCGCTAATCAACATTATAATTGGGATGCATGAAGCGGTGGCAGAGAATTAAATGATCAGTTTGAGTGTTAATCTCCAGCCAAGAAGGAAGTGTGTCCAATGAACCAAGGCGTGTAACTACCGTAAGCTCAAGATCATGATTTAGATAATTGAGCTCATAATATTTGTGTTTGCAAGACTCGAAAGCCACTAATTTTCCCTCCTACATCAATACACCTCTAAGTCCTCCCAAAGAAGCATCTGTGAATACAAAGAACTCACCTTGAGGATCTGACACTGCAAGAATAGGCACTATCGTGAGGCATTTCTTTAGTTCCTTTAAAGCGTGCTCACATCTGTTTGACCATACAAACTTTTTCCCTTTCTTCTGAAGAGAAGTAATGGGATGTGCAACCTGAGAGAAGTCCTGAACAAATATCCTGTAGTATCTCACTAAACCCATGAAGTTGCATTTCTCTATCACAGTAGTGGGTGCTAGCCAATCCATAATAGCTTGAATCTTGGAAGGATCAATTGCAATACCTTCCCCATAAATGATGTGGCATGAATCTTTGCACCTCTGTCTCAAATAACACATAATTCTCCATGTTCTTATAAAGATGTTGCTCCCAAAGACATTGAAGATCTTAGAAAAGGTTCTCCTCGTGCTCCTCATGTGTACGTGAGTAAATTAGAATGTCATAAAGGAATATGAGCACAAAGCAATCCAACAATGTCTTGAATACCCCATTCATCAAGCTCATGAACACTGCAGGGGCATTCATCAGACTAGAAGGCACTACTGTGAACTTGTAGTGGCCCTATCTTGTATGGAAGGCGGTCTTATGAATATCTACCTCCATGATACTCAGCTGATGATAACCTGACATAAGATCTATCTTGGAGAAAACTATGGCCCCCTTCATCTGATCAAATAAATCGTCAATGTGTGGAAGGGTTTAACGATTCTTGATTGTTACTTTGTTCAAATGGCGATAATCAATACACAACCGAAAATATCCATCCTTCTTCTTTACAAAAATCACTAGTGCACCCCAAGGGGATATACTAGGATGGATTAGACCATTCTCTAGAAGGTGCTCAAGCTGTAACTTGAGCTCACAGATCTCTTAGGGGTAGTCATCCGATAAGGTTCTCGTGAGATAGGCTCTCTCTGGAACCAGATCTATGTGAAAATATATCTCACGTGGGGGTGGTAACCCCAATAGCTCCCCTAGAAAGACATCTAAAACTCTCTCAAGATGGGATGATCATTAAGGGATGGTCCACTAGACTCATCCTCTAATTTTTCACTAACTGTAACAACATACATATGACAACCTCATCACACACACCGCTTAAGATGCATAATGGAGATGGTGTGAATAGAAATAGGCCTCCTAACCCTGCTATCACTGACTCAACTCCTAAGATCATCTGTACATGATATAGTCTTGTGGTAATAGTTCACTGGCTCTCATTTACAGAAAACAAGTCCATTCCCAAGATGACTCCATAAGAACATATAGGAAGGATGTGAAAATATGAGGTAGTGGTGAAGGGTCCCAAATCCACTACACACTCCTTTACTAAGGATTCTAAAGATATTTTGGCTCTAAAAGACATTTTAACATGCCAACTAAGACCCTACCTAATTACCACTAGCCTATAATGCTTTACTAAGGATGGTGCAATAAAATAATATGATGAACTAGAATCAAACAAAATGGAGGTAGGAATACCACCAATGCTACATGTCATCTCTATGATGGTACTCTAGTTCTCATCCTGGTGGTTCTCGACCACTGCATAGATCTGATGGCTATAGCCCATGTCACCAACAATAGGCTTAGAAATCTGCGTCTTACCCTTGTTACTAGGGTTCTGTGGGAACTCCTCTAATGATGTCTGGAAACACCACAACCATAACAACTTCCCGGTCCTCTCCAATGAGATGTAGCTCTAGCTGGTACTCTAGAGGTCTATGTGATATGGATCCTAATGATCTGGCTATGGAATTTTGAGGTCTCTACACTCTCAATGCACCTTGTGTCTTAATGGGACCCCTAGGAGGAGGCCCCATGCTCCGTTATCTCTATGCGTCAAAGCTCGAGTAGGCTTTAATGGTGGATGAGTTTGTTGTTGCTTCTGCTAAGGTGGCTACTATGGTGGTCTGAAAGAAGACTATACTAAACCCTATCCATCACAAGTAGGGGAACCGACCCCCTCGATCTGCTATCCTACATCTACTTGGATATGGCTCGAACTCTATCTCTAGCCTGCTGCATCTTTCCTCGTGTCTCCTTTGTAGTATAATCCTTCTCCATGACCTCTACTAAGGTCTGTGGGCAGTGAATGTGCACTGCACCACCCAAATCCAAATTTAGGCCCCTAATGAACCTGTGAAAATGTACTTACTCATCCTACATGTAGTTGACATACTAGAGTAGGTCTAAAAATTGACTCTCATACTAGATATAGTCATAAATTCTTGGTGGAGGTCATGGAACACATCTATCTACTGCTAAATAAACCTCTGGGATAAGTATATGCTCCTGAACCACTCCTCAAAGATCTCCCACGTAATTGTATTTGAATCAACATCGAGCTTCTGCTCCTTGGTCCTCCACTAGACACCTACTCCATCTCTCAGAAGATGGATCCTAACATGAGCTTTCGTGTTGATAGTATAAGGGCAGAGCTTGAAGCACCGCTCAAGCTCACCAACTAGGCCTCTACCTGAAATCCACTTGTATCTCTAGAATAGTGAGATGGTCATAGCTTCAGGATCTCCCTGATATTGTCTGCACCTATCGATAAGAGACCCACATGCCTCTTTTCAAGCTCATTTCTAGGTTTAGGGCTACGAGACCTATCCCCATGTTTTGAAATCATGTCTCCTATCCCCTCTACGGTGACTCTGCTCTAGCTAACTCCATACAGGTTTTCTCTTCCCTATACTCCTCGTTGTGTCGAGGAGATGCACGAGCCTCAACGGATGGCTCCCTATCATGTTTGGTTGATCATCCTCCTAAGGACCCTTCGCTTATAGCGGCATTGATTTCCTGAAGCATCTGTAAAATTTTGGGTAGAATTCCCACTACGCCATGCTCTAGCGGTGGAAAATCTAGGTCTATGTGAAAGGACCCCTCATCTAATCCATGCCTCCTACATAGAAAAATGCAAGAGTTAGTTCATCATTCTAGGTTTTATTCCATTTTTCTAAGTTTACTAAAATATACAATCTTTCAGACAAGTTGTTTTCTAGGTTTAGTATTGTGCTAGGTTTAATATTGCACTAGGTTCAATGTTTGTGTCTCACATTTTCCTGTGTGCCCAAGGGTCCAAGATTTGAACCCACGGATCTGATACCAAGTGTCACATGCCCTCTAAAAAATTCCTACACGAGACCCAAGAACAACCTAGGTTTAGTTAGAAAAATTATAGAATAACTTTTTTTTTGAAATGCATGCCGCATATAGGCTTCAAAACTACAGTTGTCACTTTAATGTATCAAATTCAATTATATTTAATTAATAAAATTTTCCCATTATAACAAATTATAAAACCCACATTAAAACTAATGAGTATAATTATCCCAAGCGTAGTTAAATTCTCTCTAATTGTTAATTTAATAAACAATTAAATTCCTACTATATTTAAATATTCCATAATTAAATTTAGAGGGTTAAAGGGAAAAAATAATTAAATATTGGAGGTATTTAATTCAAAAAGGTTTAAACAAATAACAAGGTCCATTTTACATGGGGTTAGAATCAACATTCCCTTACCCCATAAAGTGATCCCTTACAAAGTCAACTTATATTTTGAAAATAAAACATTTAAATTAAAAGGGTAATTTATACTCACCCATTTGTTATCACCGAATCATAGCACCCTATGGTTTGTAAAATTGTGTGTGCTTGAGCTCACAGTGTGATTGGATAACATGGGTACTATATCCAAGTTATGGAACTTGCTTCTTGAGATAGACCTCTAGAGAAAGCTGGTTCTTGCTCCTAAACTACCTGCCACAATCTACTCTAATGCAGACAAAACTATCTAATCCTAATCTAACCTTTTAAGGGACCAAGGAGAGAGAGTACATGAAAACAAATCCTACACTAAAGCGGTGATACACTAGAAAAGGAGAGTGTGAGAGTAGTTTTCCAATGTGTGGAAAAGTAGAAGCAAAGTGCATACTAGAAGGGGTGATAACAGTTCTCCACAATCTAGCAAATGCATTCACAACAATATTCCATACATGCACAATAAAAATGAATCCCTACAAGAGTATAAAATACATACAATATATTTGTAACAAGTTTGAAAGGGCAAGAAGAAATCAAACAAACACAAAGTAGGGGAAGAAATATCCACAAACTTGTATCTATTGCTTCATTGAAACACACAATCCAATCTCTTATAGAATAAGTGCCCTGGATCACCATGCAAGGAGTCCACTATAAGGGCCTGTAGCACATTGACTTCACAAAACAAATTTGATAGATTTTTTCTACTCAAAACTACCTCTTTTTACAATGAGCTCAACACTCCAATTTATAGATCTTCGAGAAAGAGAGGGAAAGAAAAATGGAAATTAAAATCTGTCATTCAACCACTTGAAAAGGTAGTAAATGGAATGAAATGATGTTCTCTTACTTGAAAAATTCCTCCCATAATGTCCCGTAATCAAGTGAAATATATTAGCCCATACTTCATTGAATGCATCCCAACCACCAGTGAAATATATTAGCCCATACTTCATTGAATGCATCCCAACCACCAGTGAAATAATTGTTCTAAACTTGACCACATTTTCTGTAAAATCTCTATCGATCCTTTTTCAAATTATTAATATCTCAATTTTGTGCATCAGGCTCATATCCATGATTCTAATAGTACAAATTTTGTACTTTTTTCAGAGAATTGCAAAAGTTATGGCCTTCTGAGTGCATGCAGCTATTTTGAGTTTGCTAGGAATTTATTGCCTTTTATGGGACTGAATATTTAAATTTTAGAACTGGATACATTTCCTTCCTTTTCACCCACCTACCCTCACCAAAATTAATATTTTTAATTTCCATGGTGTAGAGGATGTCGAGAGCTTTCCAACGATATAAAATTTCGAGCACCATGTAAAATTTTATGCCCATTTGAAAATTTACATTAATCCACACAAGAAATGGGGAAAAAGCAAATTTGTAAAACGGACCCTAGGGCCAAAAATTACAAATTGCACCATTTGTAAAAATTTCAAAATTCTCATAAAATCCCCTTGGCCTGAAATCCTGAAATTGGAAAAATTCTCAAAAAATTCCCCTAGGCTCGAAAGCCCAAAATTGGCAAAATTCTCAAATAATCCCCTAAGCCCAAAATCCTAAAATTGGCAAAATTTTCAAAAAATCCCCGAAGCCTGAAAAGCCTGAAATTGGCAAAATTCTAAAAAAATCCCCTAGGCCCAAAATCCCAAAATTGGAAAAATTCTCAAAAATTCCCCAAGCCCGAAAGCCCGAAATTGGCAAATTTTGCAAAAAATCCCCAGTGCATAACATTCAAAATATGAAGAGTTAGAAGGACTTCTTTATATTTTCGGAAAGGGGAAGAAATTTCTATCTGATGAAGATGATTTTGGGAATCCTTAAGTAATTAAAATATGTAAAAAATCATATTGAAGCACTAAAAGGGGGAATGGTGTTAGTTGACCAAAATTAGGCATGAGCTTATTTTGGACAACAATTTGGTGACTTACAGGGCGGGGTTATCTTCATATCAGATGAAGTATGACATGCTTATTATAGCAATCCATTGGGCATGGAGTCTTCTTGATAATCTAAAATCTGATTTGAAACTACCTTCCGATGCTTGCACTCTCATCTTTTATAAGAGAACCTTGTAGTCAAGGTTTGTGAGAGTAGAAAATTTCCTAAAACTTGGAAGATTTTCCCTCATTGATCTTCTACAAATATGATCTGCTTAAGCATGTTGAACATGGAACTGATTTGTTTTTTTTGAATTGACCATTCACATTATAAAAATCTTTTGAATAAAAATTTATGTGAGTGGAAAATTGTTTTGGAACTAAAATTAATCTCTTTCTTCTACAAGTGATCTGTTAGGATGAAGGATGAGCCTTTGAAACTATCCCAAAATCTGATTTTTGCCAAGTTTTGAAGAAAACCAAATTAAATCATGGAAAAAGATGAAGTATTGTAGAAGTCTGAAACATATGCCGATTAGGAATGTTTGGAACTATTGTTAAAACCTGATTTCCTCATGAACATGCCTTGTCTGAAATGGATTGTGCAAGAGAAACAAACATGTAAAAACTATGTACAAAAGGGAAGATCATACATACCCCAAGCGGAGCATGCAGAGTGTGCACAAGCACTTCTTCTACTGGAAGCAAACCTACCTACTCTATGCTAACCGGAAACAAAGGGAACTCAAACAAATCTTGCAACTGGCAAGGAGAAGTAGCTTCCCTTTCTCAAAATAGGTAGCCATGTATATGATTTGGTGTTGAACATGGCTATTATTATGAATAAAAAAATGACAAGAGGCTGATCCTCCACCCAAATCATCAAGGTATCAACTGGAAACAAGACAAATACCTCTTTTAGTTGCTCTACATTTGGATTGAAGAGGCATTGCAGCTAATCCTTGGTACTTTGAAACTCATCCTCATGCTCAAAAGTAAGCATGACTAGTTTTGGCTTCTCCCTCAGCTCTAATGAAGCCAAGTATCTAATTGGGCAAGGTCTGGTCCTTTGAATTTTCCCAGTTCGATACTTAACTCCAAAAATGGAGTCCTCTTGTAATCCTTCCTGGGTGGATGGTGTGGAAGAGATGGGATCTTCATACTCTTTTCCTTCCTCCGTGGTAGTATGGAACTCCTCTATAATCTATAGCTCATTGTTATTGATTGCAACATCCAATGAAGTTTCTTTTGCATCATTATAACTTTCTACAACTTATTAATGGCTTTGGATTTCCTCCATTATTTCTTGAAGACTAACTTGCTCTTGGATAACCTCTTCCTCTAGCATGAAAATTTTCAAATCAAAATCTTCAATTCATTGCTGTAGAGGACTATTTAGGGAAGAAAATTCTTCTTGATAGATTTCCTCCATGATGGATTCATCAATCAAATCATACCCTTTAAATGAAAGAAAAAAATCTTTAATAATGCTTTCTTCATCAAGTGGTTTCAAATCTGATTCAATATCTTCCAATTTCTCCTCTTCAATAGGAATTGGAGCTGATTGTTCTTCTTGCTTCTTGATTGATTGTGCAACTTGGATTAGATCAGCATCCTCTTTAGAAAAAGTGCCATTATGGACATAGATTCAGAGAAAATAGATTCTTGATTTTCTTCTTTTTGTTCTTGTTCTCCTTCTTGCAAACTTAGCTTCCACCACTTGTGGTCTGGCCCTGACCCCCTCTAAAGGTTTAACCATCAAGGGAATTTTTACATCCCAAATATGAGATCCAATATTACCAAGATTTTGATCATTTCTTCTCTTTTTGGCTCTCCTTCCTTTAATCTCCTTGAGTTGGTTGCTGATTATTTGCTCCCAAGATGAACTTGAGACAACAATAAGAGGGATGGGTTGGGTTACACTAGATTTTACAATTGCTTGTGGTGGTGGGGATAGAACCTCTTGTTTGTTTAGAGGGGATGAATGAATGGAAGGGAAAAGGGTAGAATAATTGAGGTGAGATGGAAGATTAGAATATGGAGAAGGGAAATCAACACTTGGGGAAACATACAATGGGCTTGAATGTTGACCATGTTGAAATGATAAAGTTTGGGATGGAGAAAAAGGAGCATAAGGAGCTGGTGATTGACTTACCCATTGACAAGGTTGTCTTGCATTTTTCTCGTATACTTCTATCTCCTCTATCCACTATGCAAGTTGGGGCAGCATTTCAACCATGAAGTCAAGATTCTCTTAAAGCTGTAATGTCTTGGAAAAAGGCCTTCCTATGGAAAAGGATCCCTGCAACCAATTTTGAAATCTTTCATCTGTGTTGTAGCCCTTGATTGAACCATGTTAGCCTCCATTCTTTGAATCTTCTCCAACAGATCAGCATTCTCCATATAATTTTTATCATCATATGCACACCCTTGTTCCTGATATATTTCATAGCCAAATTGGTTTTGACACTACTCATATGGGTAAGCATAATGGTTGAATCGATCATAATGTTGTTCTAGAGGAGTTGTGAAATACATTGGAGGTGGATTGCATTGTTGTTGCTGTAAGTGTGAATTCCAAGATGGGAATGAATTCATGATTTCATAACTTCATGGGATGGAAGAAGATGAAAGATGTGGAAAGAAGAATGGGTGGAAATGGATGGAAGGAAATTCTATAACTCAAAGAATGGGTTGTTAACTAGATGGAGTCACCAGATGTGCTTTGCATGTGCCTCTAAAGGTTGAATCTCACTAAGAACACATCAACTTGATGAAATGAAGTGGTAATGTGCTTAGAACCCCATCCCCCGGGTGTGTGAAAAATGTTATCACCAAATCACAACACCTATGGTTTGCACAAGTGTGTGTGCTTGAGCTCAAAGTGTGATTGGATAACATGGGTACTATCTCCAAGTTGTGATACTTTCTTCTTGAGATATAAATGTAGAGAAATATTGTTCTTACTCCTAAACTACCTACCACAATCTACTCTAATGCAAGAAAACTATCTAATCCTAATATAAATTTCCAAGGGACTAAGGAGAGAGAGTAAATGAAAACAAAGCCTACACTAAAGTGGTGATACACCCTTAAAAGAATATTTTGAGAGTAGTTTCCAATGTGTGTTAAGTAGAAGAAAAATACATACTAGAAGGGGTGATAACATTTCTCCACAATCTAGAAAATGCATTCACAACAATATTCCATACATGCACAATAAAAATGAATCCCTGCAAGAGTATAAAATAGACACAATATATTTGTAACAAGTTTGAAAGGGAAAGAAGAAAGAAAACAAACACAAAGGGAAGAAGTATCCATAAACTTGTATCTATTGCTTCATTGATATGCACAATCCAATCTATTACAGAATAAGGGCCTAGATCACCATGCAAGGATTCCACTACAAGGGCCTACAACACATTGGCTTCAAAAAACAAATTTGATAGAGTTTTTCTACTCAAAACTACCTCTTTTTATAATGAGCTTAACACTCCAATTTATAGATCTTCGAGAAGAGAGAGGGAAAGGAAAAATGGAAATCTAGAAATCTGTTATTCAACCACATGTAAAAGGTAGTAAATTGAATGAAATGATGTTCTATTTTTTGCAAAATTCCCCCATACTATCCCATATCTTTTAGAAGTGAAATATGTTAGCCCGTGCTTCATTGAATGCATCCCAACCACAATGAAATAATTTTCTAAACTTGATCACATTTCTATAAAATCTTGATTGATCCTTAATAAAATTCTAAATATATTGATTTTTTTTCATTGATCTTGGAGCCATGATTCTAATGGTACTAATTTTGTGCTTTTTTGTTGAGAATTTCAAAATTTATGTCGTTTTGAGTGCATGCAGCTATTTTGAGTTTGTTAGGGATTTCTTGCATTTTACGAGACTAAATATTTAAATTTTGGAACTAGATAAATTTTCTTCCTTTTAACCCACCACCCTCACCAAAATTAATATTTCATATTTCCATGGCATAGAGGATGTCGAGAGCTTTCCAATGATATAAAATTTATTAAATTTCAAGCACCGGGTCAAAAGTTATGCCTATTTGAAAATTTGCATTAATCCACACAAGAAATGGCGAAAATGCAAATTTGCAAAACAGACCCTAGGGCCTGAAATTGCAAATTGCACCATTTGAAAAAATAAAAAATTTCTCAAAAAATCCCCCAGGCCCGAAATCCCGAAATTGGATAAATTCTCAAAAATTTTCCCAGGCCCAAATGCCTAAAATTGACAAATTTTGTAAAAAACCCCAAAGCTCAGTAACTAACAAAATATAAAGAGCTAGAAGGAATTCTTTATATTTTTGGAAAGAGGAATAAATTTCCTATCTGATGAAGATGTTTTAAGAATCCTTAAGTCCTAAAAATATGTAAAAAATCAGATTGAAGCACTAAAGGGGGGGTAAAATGGTGTTAGTTGACCAAAATTAGGCATGAGCTTATTTTGGACAATACCATTCTCCACCTACTTTTTTAGGGATGAAAATCATCCCTTAGATGGATTCAATTAGGACCCTTGATGAGGAATTAGGAAACTAACCTAAAACATGCTTATGAAGTCTCTTTTCTCTTTTCATTTTGCCCATTTTTTTCTCTTTTGTTTTGCAGGGGTGTTGGAGGAGGAGAATAAACCATTGAAGGCCATTACAATATTTTGGAGGAGCTTAAAATTTGAATTAATTTTATCATTTTTCTTACACCCTCTCTCCTATTCAAATATTTATTTATCCCATTTTGTTGGGTTTTCTTAAATGGGTTGTGGGTATTTTCCCATTTTGTTGTTTTAGCTAGGTTGATTTATATTTTCACTTGGGTATATGGGAGTGTGTGTGTGTGTGTGTGTGTGTGTGTGTGTGTGTGTGTGTGTGTGTGTGTGTGTGTGTGTGACACACACACACACACACACACACACACACACACACACACACACACACACACACACGTGCATAAATAAGAAGTTAGGCCATGAGGTATTTAGCAGAGTCCACATATTGCCAAAGTTACCGAGGTATTAATAGTTGTAGGTTTCACCTAATCGCACATGGTTGGGAGTATTAAAGGTTTTGGGATGGGGAGGGGTTGGAAACCCCAACCCCACCCCATTTATTAAATGGGGTGGCGGTTGTGGTCGTCGACCCCTCCCGACCCCATTGTACACTTAACATTAACCAAAGCACTTAGTGGGCCATAGGCCATGGTAAAAATTTAATTTGACTTTTGTGTTCTTTGTAACATTTTTACTTTATAACAAAATATTAAAATATATATATATATATATATATATATATATATATATATAATACTATTTCTTATTTTCATATATGTATAAAATTAAATTTTAAATGGTAATAATCACTTAGTATTATTAATAATTCAATATTAACAATACTTTAAGTCCTTTTCTTTTTTTCTTTGACTACTACCAAGTAATTTAGTTCATACTTTTATTTGTGTAACCAAATTTTGTTTCCTACTTAAGAGTTTCCTTGAGAAAATTTAATAGGGTAAGAATAAGAGGTAAAAGAGATTTTAACCAAAACTTTACTTATTGTTGTATTGATCCACCTTAGTTTATAAGAAAATTTTACAATCACTAGATAATGGATCTACACATTTCCATAAGGCAAGAGATTAGTTTTCAGAAAGGGTAATTTTTTTTTTTTTAATACTAGTATTAAGAATTTCTATAGTTTAATAAATCAAGCAATAACAATTTACAACTTAAGCCCTTTCTACTCAACTTTAATATGTTTATCTTTCCTACAACAATACAAGAAAATGCAAGAAGATAGTTTACTTTTCAATGCATGCCTTTCAAATAACACAATGAAATATAACATCTTTTTATACAATTTTTCTAACATTCCAAAAATAATTTTAGAACAATATTTCCAACAATATATTATAAAACAAGAGCAACACCATTTTGTGGAAAATAAATCAACTTCAATGGAGAGATATATTTTCCTTTTTTAAAAGCTTCTTTTCTACTTCAACAAACTAACTCTTCAAACACAATTCTTCCCTTCCCTTTTAATATACAATACAAATTTGAAATTCAATAATCAATAAAAATTTTCCCACAAGAATTAATATAATGTCTTCCACTTAAAGTGGGAAGTAATACAAGAATGAAGGCTAAAATGAAATGCAAGTTGTCTTCAAACATAGCTCCAAGTCAAGTCTTCAAGCAAGCTCCATCTTCTCAACACCAACAAGAGAGATCCACCATACTTCATGATCACAAAAAAAAAAGGGGGAGAGGAAACACTCTCCACCCAACCAAGAATTCCAATGAGGAGGAGAAGCCTTCCTCCTCATTGGCCCCCGAGCCCCAACCACATTACAATGAGAGGTGATTCCAACACATAACAACAACAAGCTTCCACATCAAAACTAAGTATTACACAACCATTCCAAATGCACATTCAAATAAAACTACATACAAAATAATGAGAAACAATAAAATATACAAGGCTTCTAAATGAAAGGTAAAGGAGAAAGAACCTTTGGGAGGCCACTTATGCCTCCAAATGGGAAATGGGTTCCCACCTTATAAACCTCCAATTTATATCTAAAATCCCCTACATACTCTTATGCCTCCCTCAAGTACCTCTTATGCCTAACACCACATACTCACATACTCTTATGCATCCCTCATACAATAACAAGTAGGAAATGCAAGCATTCCTTGTCCAAGGTGGGGCACCCAACCAAAACTCCCTCCAAAACATGAAATAACTCTTATGCCTCCCTACATGAATTCTCCCCATAGTCCCCTCCTACACCACACTTAGGAAATCTACCCAAGCACCCAAAAATCATTCCAAACACTCAACAAAACCAAGCACACAAACAAAAATAAAGGAATAACATAATAAAGAGTAAAGCTCCTACCTTTCCATAGTAGAGGATGTTCCAAGAGTCAATCTCGAGCTTCTTCAAACCCAAGCAATCATCAACAAGCTCCCAAAAAGACCACAATCTCTCCAAAATCTTCTAACTCCAAGAAATCCAAAAGCACAAAAGAATAAACTAACCCCAAACAAGGAAAATAACTAGGATAAATAGAAAAAGGTGACATGAGGGTGAGGTGGATCCACTTAGGATGCCACATCACTCATCCTCAACTCCATCTCACAAGTCAAACTTCAAACTCCAAAGAAAAATTAATAAGTGGAAGAAGAAATGAAATTTTACTTATACACACAATCCAAGCCCACACCCCTTAAGGACAAAAAGTAATTACATGTAAGAATGTGCAATAAAAAATTACAATTTGTCTTCCCAAAACACATAATGGGGTCTAATTTTTACCCCCCAACCCATAGGTAGGGTTGGAATAGCAATTTAAGAGGTGTGGGACAATTTTAACTTGTCCCACAAGCCTTCAAAATTGGCCCTTAAGGCCAAATTCGAGTTTCCATGAGGGGGTAGACTGTACAACACTCAAAGTCACAAGCACTCAATCTTACAACACAAAGCCCAAGAGCCATCTAGTCTAATAAATGAATTTTTTTTGACATCCACAATTAGTTAATAACAATATTAATAACGTAAATATGACACTAAAACCCATTAAGATAAAAGGGAAGAATACATAAGTTTCTAAATTATTAAAACAAGGAAATTACATCACTAAAAATAACATACTACATTAAGTAAAGGAAACTAAACAAAATACAACACATAACCCCTTGGTCACAATTTCCCCCTAACAATAATTCAAACACACACACACAAACACATGTTTCCATGGTGACCCTTGTTGAATTCACCTAGAATTCCAATGTGGTTGGTCTCTAATCCCCTTGACATTTGTTGTGACATGTTTTACTTGTAAAACACATAACAAATCCTTTGACCTCATGGCCGCATCAAAGACATCTAGGATAAAATATACAATATAAATCCACAATCATCTATATATGAATCAAATATCATCTAGGAAAATATGATATCATTTACAATTTCTAGCAACATTTCTATTCTACATTTCATCCATGTCAAAATGATCACAACATTAGTTCAATTATCAAAGCCTACTCAGTGTGATGAAATATCACATGTTTGAAATACACATATACATACATACATACACACACACAGACATACATACATACATACATACATACATCTATATATATATATATGTACATACATACAACATATACATATATATATATCAACAACATATTCACATCAATATGTCGTAATAATTCACATGCATCATATATGAATCAAAATCAACAACAGTCCATGATCTCTAACATCTAACATCATGCCAAATTAAAAGCTACAATCATATCCATAAGTATAGTTGACAATATCATAATCAATAACAAAAAGGTGTTGAAGGGAAGTGGGCACTACACCTCCGACTTCTCCATCATGAAATTCCTATAGAACCTTCTCAATTTGACATATTCTAATGCATCTCAATAAAGCACCATTGATGTCCTTCTTAAACAAAACACCATAAAAATAGCACATATGGAATGGCTTGTAGTCGGAAATTATCTTCTCTTTTCTTTTCTCATTTCTTGTGGGAAGAGTCTTGTTTTAAGGAAATGTATCATGTCTTAAGTCCAATAATGGGTAGGAACATTATCACCTAGTTGTTTTGATTATCTTGTAACACCAAAATAACTTCTTCTTTATCCTTTACCTCAACTTGTTGACTTTAGGCTAGTTGTTTGTTAATCCTTTTCTAGAGACCAATTTATTGACTTTGAGTTCAATGTCATAATCCATGACATGAATGATCCATCCTACCTATTTCTCATTAAAATCCTTATTCAATAGGAAGACCTTGAATCCAACATGGGATACTATTAGCTGATTCATGTTGTTGGAAACTAGGTGCTTGACTTTATTTAGGCTCGATTCTGCGAATACATGTTTCTCAATGAAGGAGAATCTAACTTCATAGTCCTCCCAGAATTGACTAAATAAGGAAATTGGTTGTTCCCATAACTCCTTATTATGCTGCCCCAATATTTTGAAATCCTATCCTTACCTCTAAAGGCATAAAGCATGAATTCTTTACAAAATCTTAGGTTGACAAGAGTTGGATCTTGATATATAACCTCTTTTAAAGCTTCAAAAATCACTTTGTGCTCAACTATCCACTTAAATGCCATGATGTTTTTTAACATCAGTGTTATGGGCTTGACAAGAGAGAAAAAATATGGTAGGCATTCCATGTTTGATGCCATTTCGAGTGGCCCCTACATGGTCATAGGATGTAAGAGTAGCAATTCCTTACAGTTCTCTACGTTGGATGGAGAGTAACTTCCGATTCAAGTTAATGGAATCTATCTTAAACAATGCCACTGAAAAGAAAATTATCACCCTTGTACATATTAGCTTAGGCTTTTAAATTCGTCTAAGTGCGTATACACATTTTATTGTTGTAGTTTAGGTTCTATTTCCTTAAGTTCCATTGGAACAAGTTTCGTTTCTCCTATTTGTGTCATTGCGTAGTTCAATGTGCCTCTAAAATAAATATTTGTAAAAAGAAAGAAGTTCATACTTGTATGGTACAGTTATTGATTTCAAAGAAAAACAAATGCACAGAAACTAAAATAAGGATTAAGGATAGGTTTTATTAAATTTTCATTCTTCAAGTCCTTCAAGATCAATCATATGCTAACTTCTTGTTAGCAATGTTAGCATAGTCTATGTAGTATTTTATTGTTAGACTAGTTGTTATTATCTATTCCATTATTCTCTTATTTTATAACAAATCCATCCATTCTAGGGAGTATTGTTCATACAGGTCCCTATAAATATGTGTTGTTCTTCTAATGTTCATTGAAAAAATAAGAGATATTCAATCTCTTTTTCTCTCCACTATAAGCTCCTCATAATTTGGTATCAGAGAGGTGTACATTTCAAGAAGATAGGAAGATATGTGAAGAAGGAAAACACCTGCGTGGAGTTTTCGATTCAAACCTATGTGAAATATTTGAGTTATTTTTCTTTATTTTCTATGCTACAAGAAAAATATTCTTCATACCTGCGTGGAGGAGTTTGGAATCATCTGCTACATGACTGATTTTCTATGAAGTAAAGGAAGGAGGCACGTGAGTGGAGAGAGGACTATCTGTGTCGAAAGCAAAAAAAAGTGGAAATCAGCTGTGTGGAGAGGAGTGGAAGATTTGAAATACCTGCGTGGAATCTGGAATACCTTTAGCTACGTGGAGGATTAGTTGGTGCCAAGAATTATCTTGCGTGGAATTTCTTCTTTTCTCCATTGTAAGATCCTATCCCTTTGGTACCTTGCGTATAGATTTTTGTGTTGAATTCAGTTTTATCATGCATAGAAGATGTGATATTTCCACAGTCTGCGAGCATATAACTTCACTAACTTCCCACCATCTCTAAATGTTAGTCTCTTGAACAAATTTGGACATGTGTAGTTTTGTTTTGTTTGTTTTTTTTGATTGTATGCTTCAACAACCAAGGGAAAGATAGCTACATGAAAAGTTTGAGAGGAAAACATCTCCTGCTACATACATTTTTAGCAACCTTTTCCCAAAATCTGCATGAATTTTCTTCTCTCACTCTACAAATAGCATATACAACCTGGAGTATACGTGAAGGAAGGTGGTCGATTAGGACATTTGGTACCTTGCAATTTGTTTTTAAATCTATTTGAACTTTGACCTATGTGTTATACATACAAGATTCATCATGGGAACATAGATCATAGATGTAGAATACAAATTGGAGGAGTTTCATCATCAAGTTGTTGAGCATTTACTTGGCCAAGGCCGTAACTCAACACCATCATTACCAGTATCACTCGCATGCAAAGTTAGAGAGGTAGAAGGAGAGGAAAATGAGGCTTGTGTAGCCTGAAAGTCACAAATAATTAAAAATATGATATATATTTCTTGATGAAGAAGCCTCTACCATAGTATCCTAGGGTCTCACGAGAGCTAGCCGAATGAAGAGTGTGAATAACACAATCGAGACTTCTGATATCGGCAACATTAACTCACACGTGAAAAAAACCATCTAGAAGCTCCTAAAAGCTCTGGATTTTATTTTTAACTACTTAAAGAGATATGTAACACCAACAACCTTGTCTTCGATGAACTGGTTCACAAAGGACTCCTTGATTATTTCGTTTTCAACATTAGCTGCCAAGAAAAGTGAATTCGAGAGGAATTTGAATCTAGGTATGATGTCGATCGTGAAGATGAAGAAGAACACCCCATAAAGCGTCGTTGTCTCTCAACATGTGAGTATCGTGAGCATCTATTAGCTAGTACTTCTCATCAGTCACTAAAATTGTAATAAATTATGAAATAAATAAATAAAAATTTTTTTTTATTAAGATGTTTGCTCGAAGTTGTTTCTTTCTAATGGTTAGTTACTTAAAGGGCCAAATTATGCATCCTAGAAAATAAAAGTACATTCAATCCTCAGTTTGAGGGATTATGGAGCAATTTCACAGGGTCTGCAAAAGTTCTAATAAACCCTAATGAGCTCAATAAATATGATATCACAAGTGCTAAAGAACTGATGATGATATTGTTGAGTATCATTGATGACATGCAACCGCATGTTTAGAATGTAGAGAAACTAAAGGAGGCATGGCACAAGCTTTTTACCATCTTTGAGGTGAATAATAAGACTAAAATTCTCCATCTTAATTCAAAATTACATACCCTATCTATGGGGTCTGATGAGAAATTTGAGGATTTCTTATGTCGAGTGGCCAAGCTATGAACATAGTTAATATCTCTAGGTGAGAAGGTAGAAGATATGATTTTGGTTCCGATCACCTTGAGGGCACTCCCTTCTAAATTTTAATTTTTGTTAGGACACTGAATGTATCCTATAGGGTAGTGACATTCGAAGAACTCGTGAACTTATTACAATAGGAAGAGGAAATTAATTCAATCCAAGATGAGGTCGACACAAAGCCCTTTTCTCAAGGCCCAATGTGGCTCAGAAGAATCGAAAAGGTCCCCCAATGAAGAAATCACAAGAAGATTAGAATTAAAAGCCGCAAGCTCATAAGTCCAAGCGATGGTGTCAAATATGCAAAAATAATAATCATGACACTGATCATTGCTAGTACAATGGCTTGAAATAGGGTTATTTGAGTCATATAAGCACATTAGGGCATGATGATTTTCAAAATTCCAAATGAAGTCTATGAGTAGGAGAAATAAAGAAACCAGAAGGGACATCTTGCATCCCAACAAGATGATAAATTTGATGAAGAGACATCAAAAGGAGCCAATTATGGAATGGACCTTGTACTAGTCTCTAAAAATTCTCATCCCACAAAGAAAGTATGGTTGATAGACTCGATGACCAACTAGCATATGTCAAGTGAAAAGAAAATTTTTGATTCATTGAATGAACAACCCACTCTGGAGATCAAGTTCAGATAACAAATGTTAAAGAGTACCTTTTAGAAGGAATATGAAATGTCATAATTTCTTTGGGACAAGAAAAATGTACACTTACAAAGTTATTATATGTTCTGGCTTGAATAACAACCTCTTGTTAGTGAATCAACTCTTAAATCATCACATAAAGGTAGAATTTCATGTCCAAAATGGCATTAAATCATGTTTCATCTCCAAACAAGGTATGGTTATTTCTAGAGTGTTTCTAAAAGATAAGTTATATGCTTTAGATATTGTTTCATCTTCTTTAGTAGCTTTATCTGCCTCAATAGTAGACTCTAGATCCCTATGGCATTCTATATATGGTAACTTATTAGTTAGTTCATTGCATCGGATGAGTTCAAAAGCAATGGTCCATGGACTACCCAAATTGTCCAGTTCCTTGCCTATTTTCCCTAGTTGTCTTACAGGAAAGCAACATAGGGATGTGTTTGTGAAAAGAACCTTCCATGCCGAGAAGCATCATGAGGTAGTTCATTTTAAGGATATAAGTACTTCCGACTATTCATGGGTGACCACTCTCACAATATTTGGGTGTTTTTCTGAAGAAGAAAAGTGAGGCTCTTCAACATTTCTAGAATTTCTATCATTGTGTTGTGAAAGAGACTGGGAAACCACTTCTTCTACTTCACTTAGATCGAGGGGAAAACATCAAATAATTTATTGGTCTTCCTAAACAAAAAAGGAATTAAGCATAGAACCTAAAGCTCCGCATCCTACACACCCCATAAAAATGGCATTGTTGAGCATCACAATCACACAATGATGGAGATGGCTCATTGCATGTTAACAACAAGAAACCTAGAGGAACACTATTGACTAAAGTAGTAACCACATTTGTATATCTTGTCAATAGGGAACCATGAAAAATATTCTAAAAAAATAAAATGCCAAAATAGGTATGGAGTGGTATAAATCCATTAATTTCTTAGTTATGATTATTTTGTTACATAACATACATGCATGTCCCATCTCAAAAGAGAAAGAAAGTTGAGCCAAAGATGATCCCGTGCATCCTATTTGGATATAACACTACCTCAAAGGATTTTCATCTCATGGATACTAATATAAAGAAAATATATGAGATTCGGCAAGTGGTTTATGACGAGTAATCATTTAACTCGAGTAGAGGAGAATAGTAGAACCATTACCAACCACCTCTCACCGACTAGTCTTTGAATCAGATGATCAACTAGAGGAGACTACTCAGAGAAGAGATGTGCTACTAGGAGAGCTATTTGTTGACCTTGGAGAACTAGAGCTATTTATAGAACATGGAAATGACATAGTTCTTATCAAAAGTAGCCAAGTTCTCATCCAAAGTGGGTATAAAGCACCATCAAGGAATCACATTTGCAACAACTCCCAGATACATCATCCGGAGTCAAAACAAGGATTCAAATAAGAAATGAGGTAAAATTTACACTCATGAGTTCACTGATTAATATATCTTGAGCCTAATAATGTTTGTAAAGCACTCACTTAACCTTAGTGGAAGGAAGCCATGGATATAGAAATTAACTCACTCAATAAAAATCAGCCATGAGAACTCATCAATCTACGAGTAGGAAAGAAACCCATAGGTTGTAAATGGGTTTTCAAGACAAAATATAAGGTAGATGGATCCATTAAAAAACACAAAGCATGACTTATAGCAAGAGGATATGATGAGAAAGATGGCATCAAATATGAAGAAACCTTTGCATTCACTGCAAAGATCATGACTAATAGAGTAATTTACGCACTTGTAGCACAAAAATGATGAAGACTTCAATAGATGGACATCAAGAGTGATTTCCTAAATGGGGATCTTAAAGAAGAAGTGTACATGACCCAACTTGAAGGATTTGTTGATGAAGAGCATCCTAAGAAGGTATATTTTCTCATAACATCATTGTATGGATGAAATAGGCTCTAAGGGCATGTATATCAAGATCAATGATCACCCTTTGCAGCATGGGTTAACTTGTAGCCCCTCATATTCCAATTTGTCTATAAAGAAGGTAGGAAAATAAATTATCATTCTTTTTGTGTATGTGGATGATCTTGTGATCACTCGGAAGTTTTGAATATTAGGTTGATATTGTTAATAATGATCTCAAAAGAACCTTCGATATGACATATTTAGGGCTACTACATTACTATCTTGGCTTAGAGATATGGAAAAAGGAGCATCACATTTTTGTCTCAAGATAAAGTACATGCCAAGACACTCCTAGAAAAATACAGAATGTTAGACTATAAAACTATATCCACTCCCATTGATAAAGGCTTGCATCCTTCAATATTCTAGGACTCACCTAAAGTAGATGCTACTCTATACGGGGAATTTGTTAGAGGGCTCATCTATTTGACATATACTAAACTAGATCTATGTTATGTTGTTAGCTATCTTTCGAGGTTCATGCAGGAGACGAAAAAAAACAAATCATGTTTTGAGATATGTCCGAGGAACAAGTTATTATGGTCTAGAAAATAAAAAGAATGATGAATTCTTCTTACAGGGATATGTCGACTCAGACCACGCCAGATCTATGATGACATGAACTCAACCACATGATACATTTTTCATCTTGGATATGGACCTATCTCGTGCATACGTAAGAAGCAAAATAATTTTCTATCTCATCCTAGAGGTAGAATATTGCACCACATGAGGATCTTTCTACAAAGTGATATGGTTATTGTTGATGGTGAATCACAAAGAATGGCTGCAACTAGATGGGTTGATACTCTCAATGTAATTGCATAACATGGAGCTTTTCCCAAGTATGGGACTAATGCAAAAGGAAATCTCTCTAGATAAAGGCCGGTTCCTATTCCTATGTTCGAGATGCACACATAAAAATGTAGAGGGTTTACTAAAAACCTAATCTAATGATCAACAAGAAGATAGGGTAAGAAGATGCATAAAAATAAACCTAAACTAACAAAGGTGATGCATTGAGGACATGAAGAACATGTTCTTGCCAATAAACACAAACCATTAAAATGCAATGCAAGATCACCATGATGATAACCAAATTTAGGTGAAATATCGGGAGGATGCAAATGAACACAGAGATGATTGAGAATCATCCACAAACATGCATTATTTTCTCCAAATATTGATACAATACACTTACAAAATGCCGAGAAGGAAAAGTTGCATTACAGTTTTAGATGGGAGGTTTGAACTCCAAAATTCACCGAAAGAGAAGAAGGGAATGGGCAAAACAAGAATGTCTAACCTTTAGAAAGAATCCCTCCTTACAATTTATAGGAAGAATGAGAGAGGGAAAGATGGAAATCCAAATCTAAGAAACCACCTCCAGGTTGTATTTAATTCATCTCATTATGGTAGTAGGTGAGAACCTAACAAACTCAAAAAATGGTGAACTATATTTTACATTTTGAAGAATTTTTATCACCCAATTAAAGATATACAATCTTATTTGGATAGAGGACCTTGTAAGCTTTCCGAAAAGTCCAACCTTGCATGAATCAAGCTCCTGTGAAAAGTTATGGCCATTTGAATATTCCCCAAGTCATGGTCTATTTAAATAAGGTAGGGGTTCTCCTTTGCATTTGCATTGGGTTTGGAGGGTGCCTCAACACACTTTTTCCCCATGCTTTCTCGAATCCAAAACCCAATTTTCCTAGGTAGTGTTTTGGTTTTGAAACTCCTAAGCATCGGGACATGCCTTGAAAGATTTCGTGGTTCATGTCTCATGTTTCTCGAAACCCGAAAACTGAAATCCTTTATGTTGGGTTTTTAACCTCTTCGACATATTTCCTTTGTGTTGACTTTTAACCTCTGACATATTTTCTTTGTGTCTAGTTTTTAACCTCCGACATATTTCCTTTGTGTCGGGTTTTTAACCTCTCTAACATATTTTCTTATGTGTCGGGTTTTGAACCTCTCGACATATTTTCTTTGTGTCATGTTTTGAACCACTCCAACATATTTCTTTTGTGTCAAGTTTTTAACCTCTCCGACATATTTCCTTTGTGTCGGGTTTTTAACTCAACCACATGAATATTTCCTTTGTGTCATCTTTTTAACCTCTCCAACTTATTTCCTTTGTGTCGTTGTCATAGATATTTACCCATGAAGAGGGTAGATATATATAACAGTTATGTCGCATTTTGGATGACATGAGAATTCCGAGAAAAATAGTCGCTTATTATCTATTGTGAAAATTAGAGTGTGTTCAAGCTCATGTAGAATCCATAATTTCATGAACTCACAAAGCATATTAATATTGAATTTCATTTCATTTGAGAGCACATCTTGAACCATCACATTTAGCTCTAGTATTGTCCTACAGAAGCGCAAGTTGCTGATATTCTCACAAAATCTCTTGGAAAAGTGAAATTTGAAATTTTTAGGGGTCACATTTGCAAGAATAATGTAATGAGGGGGTAATATTTGCAATTTTAGCATATTATACGTAGTATTTTATTGTTAGACTAGTTGTTATTATCTATTCCATTATTCTCTCTTGTTGTTAGTAACAACTCCATCATTCGGGGAGTATTGTTCACATAGTCCCTATAAATATGTGTTGTGCTTCTAATGTTCATTGAATAAAATTAGAGATATTCAATCTCTTTTTTCTCTCAACTATAATCTCCTCATACTTCTAGTATCCTTCATTAAGTTAGAAATGAAGTGGCCTCTAACTGTGGTTTGAAGAATGGAACTTCTAGAAGAAAGAAAAATCAAGTTTTAATAGATCTCCATGATGTAAAAAATTGAGAATTGTATTATTCAAAAACTATGCAGCGTGTAGTATATGTCAAGCAATCATCAGTTGTTTGTTTCATACTTGGTAGAATCAGGTTTCTGTGGTACAATACATTTTAGTCTCGGAGAACAAGGTTTTAGAGAGGAACAATTAAAGATCTCAAGTTAAGAAAATTTTCCACTCTCACAAATCTTATTTTTAATATTTTAGTATATATCACCTAACCATCTTCTACTCAACTATGAAATTTCAACTTTCACATTTCATTATACACTCCGATCTCATGAAGAATCATTTGGAACATCACCTTATGACATTAAGCATCTCACAACACTACCACACGAAGATGTGGATACTGGCACGATGAAGGTTGTTTTATCGGATGAAGAATGCATGTTTTGAGAGTCTAATTTTACATTTTATATTGATGTAGTTGCAATTTCTACTATTAGTGTGAAATCACAATACCCCCAAATGAGTTATGGATCTAATTTTCTAAGGTAGAATCATCTGGTGTGATTACATAACATTGAACTTTCCCCAAGGCATGGGACCTTACAAAAATAGAAAATCTCTCCAGATTAAAGGTTGGTTCCTTATTCCTTTGTTTAGGTGGACACATGAGGACTTGTAGAGGATATAGTTCTATACCTAATCTAAAACTTACCAAGGAGACAAAGTGGTAAAAGAATACAAGAAACAAGAAATAACTAGACTACCATGTGATACACCAAAGGAATGATGAACACTTATTTTTCCAATAGACACAAACTAAAAAAATTTGTACCATAAACAAGCACAAATAGCCAGATCTATAATGGGATACCAAATGAAATAAGAAGAGAAAAGAAAGGATCTAATATTGATCACAGATGTGTTTTATTGCTATGTGGATTGGTAAAGCTCATTAAAAATAACCAAAAGGAAAAAAAATGTATTATAATTTTAATGGAAGGCCTAAACCCCACAAATCCCTTTTCTAGAAGGAGAAGGGAGCATGCAAAACAAAGAATGTCCAACCCTTTACAATGAATCATATCCCCGTATTTATAGATTCGATGAAAGAGAAGAAAGAGAGAGAGAGAAGCGGGAATAGTAGGTCAAATCTCAACCACTTCTATTAATGCTTTTGATGAAATCTACCCCAGATCCATCTTTACTACATCAATCATTGGTTCGGCACCTTGAAGGAAGAGGAAACAACAAAACAGATCAAATCTAATCTAGTTGTTTAGGAAAGAAGATCCTGTATTGAAATCTTGAAAATGTTTCCTCCATTTTCCTTCTCCTAACCTCCTCAAAAATAAAGTCTTAGACCTCCATGGTGTGGGTGAGGCCGAGATCTTTTCAACGATGTTAGATTCACAATATTTTGAGCCCTGACTCAAAATATATTCCCCTTCGAAGTTTGTATTAGGTCTATACAAATGGGTGGGAAAAAAATTTCAAAAATGGGTCCCCATTTTGATATGGGACACGTGACAACCAGATTAGAGAAAAATCAGGATTACTTACGGGTCCACAATTTATTTTTTCCCTATTGTGCAAAAAATGAAAAACATGAGAAAATCTCATAGCCTGGAAGCTCCACCTACACACATGGCTCCTTCTCGTAGGCTGGGGAATGCACTTCCATCTTTGTCTTTGTGCCTTTTGAATGAAAGGAAATTTTTCACTTTTTCCTCCGACTCCCACATTTTATTTGACTCGGGTTCAAATGCTGAATTTTTCCTTTGGGAAGAGTTGTGGGTCATTTTGCAACTTTTACCCCTTTTGAGACAATAAGGGGAAAAGAACAACTTTTCCCCGATGGCCCACTTTTCCCTAGGACACATGGTAGTCTGGTGCTAGTTTGGAAATATTTTCTTTATTCAATATTTGAATCAATGCCATTAAGACACTTGGTAGCTCTCCACCGGCTGGCTCATGCATTAAATATTCAATTGATTCTGCCCCTTTTGATATAACACGTGGAGGCTCTACGCTTGCTTGAAAACCTGACCCAAAGTTTTCCTTTGGAGGAGCGTTGAGTTGACACTTGTCAGCCTACATTTATTTATGGAATTTTCAATGGTCCCTCTTACTTTTATACTTTGGGCTACGTGGAAGCTCACACTCATTTGGGTCTCCGCCACATTGGGAACAACTCTTGGAGATGAGCCGCACTGACACTTGGCATTCTCTGCTTATAATTTTATACTTAGCCAATTTTGAAGCCCGCCTTTTGACTCTGTTTTGACCATTTGCTATGTGGAGGCTGATGGAAGTTAGGAGTCTTCATCCTGGACTTCCTTTTGGTTTTACGCCAAGATGACAATTGACACTTCCTTTTAGTTGAAGACATTTCAAATAGAATTTCTTTGTGTTTTTTATAATTAGAAGCCTAGCGCAAGTTTGGGCTCCCTTTTGAATTCACCTTTGGAGAAGTGTCGTTAGGACACGTGGCTCCTTCTCGCTGCCTCCTCCATACTTAGTTATTTTTAGATTTTTCTTGAACCATTTTGAGCCGAGGACTTTGGATCTTCATCATTTCTTCCCCTTCTTGTTTTTGGTTCCTCTGGCATCACCTATTCTTTTCTGACACTTTTATCTCATATTTGAGTCTCCCTGTAACTTGGAGAACAAATTTAAAATGTGGAAATGACCTGAAAGAGTCATTTTCTTCTGCACATGATCCATTAATCTCTTTTGGCATTCTGCCACTCCATGGTTGAGTCTTTCTATGACCAATTTGTAGGATTTGAATGAGTTTTCTCAGGTTCCTCTTATGTGGGGTTATGACTGATATAATATTTGGCAAATTAGGGATAGTAATGACCAATTTCTAGATGATTTGAATTGCCTTGTCATATCCGTTGGGCATAAAGTCGAGAGAGATGGTCTAATAATTATTCCACTTATGATTCATGAGCCCGGTTGCTACCTACACTCTCAATTTTCATAAGAAATCTTCAAAATGAAGGTTTTACGAGAGAAGAAAATTTTTTAACTAAGGGCTTCATCTGTCTCCTTGAATGGGGCATAAGAGCCACAAAAGAACACCACACTATATACAAAATTTGAAATCATACATGCTCCAAATGGAACATGAGCGTGCAAATCACTTAGGAGAAAATCAATCTACACTATAACAAGACAATGTGCACAAGCACTTAGAGGAAAGAGAAACTAAACTAATATGTACAGGGTAAGACTTCCCTTTTAGTAGCAGTGCTTAAGATAGATCCCGTTCACTGGAATCTACAACTCTTCACCCTCCAATGTGGAAAATTAGAAATAATTGCTACTTTTGCACCTTTTGATCATATAGGGGCCACTCCAGATAGCATCAAACTTGGAATGCCTCCTGGTTTCACTCGATTTGCATCCCATTTCAAAACTAGGTCTCCTTCCTGGAAGGTCCTTCCTTTTCCTTCTTGTCAAAGAATTTCTTGATTGAGGCCTGATTCTTTTCTATTACTTGAAGAGCGTGTTCTCTGGTTTCTTCTAATTCTATCATCTCCGCATACCTAGCCTCCATTGGTCTAAATTCAGACATCTCTAGTTGCTTCACGAGCTCTAATGCTGGAAAATCAAGTGATATAGAAAGCATTGCCTCTTTCTCATAGATAAGATTGATTGGAGAGCTTCATAGATCTCTTAGGTATTATTCTATTAGCCCATAAGGCCATTTTGAGCTTTGTGTGCCAGGTCCTCTAATTCTCATCAAGAGTTCTTCTGATGATCTTTAACAGGTTCTTGTTTGTGGACTCGGCTTGGCCATTACCTTGAGGATAATAGTTTGATGAAGTGCTCAAATAAGTCCCATTCTTAACAGCCCATCCTGTGATCTTGGAACCTATAAATGCTAATGAATTATCTAATATGATGGTGGATGACACTCCAAACCTGGTCACTATCCCTTCATAAAAATCTAGGATATTAGAATCATTTTCTTCCTTGAGTGCCACTTACCTCGGTCAAGTTAGTGAAATAAACTGTAGATGTCGGGGTCCATTTGTGGCCTTGGCTGGAATTTGGATTGATGATTCCAATGAAGTCCAATCTCCATTGCATGATGTTGGTCTTTGTGATTTGTCTAGTCATTGTCCACATCACCTAGGTGAGTCATCTCTTCTGCGAGAGTCATAGGTCTTAGGAATTCAAATGACAAGTGTCGATTTTATCATAGAATTCGACATTGTCATTTACGTCAATGTGTCATAGGAGTTACATTCCTTATTTAGAATTGTAACTCCTCTTCTAAAGTGGCATCATATGCGTTAGTGGCGTAATTGAGTTCTTTCCATGTTTAGGCATGGGGGTTACTTGCAACACCCCTATTTGTACTTCCTATTTTTTTGATCTATGAGCATGAGCAAACCCATTCTTCTTACTTGCAATCTTCTTTCCATTGTTTCAAATCTTGCATATTGCGTTGGCTTGATGTTACCATCAGAGTGCAAATTCATTGTAGTGCATCGCTTTTCGTCATTGGTTCTCATGAATTGCTCTTTCATGGTATCGAGCTACACATGTCGTCACAGCAAAAGCTCAAACTAATGGTGGAGAGGATATCATCATGTTAATCGGTTCTACACCAATACCCTCTGTCTACAATGGAGCCGGTATACACCCAATCAGGCCCAATCGGAATATTAAGAGGAAGTGACAGGAATTTCTGGGAGGTCACCCATCCTAGAACTACTCTAGGGGTGGCGCGCTAACTACTTGGTATCAGAGATGCACGACTTGCCATCAAACCAAAAGCTTGAACTTATGGTGGAGAGGGATCTCATCGTGTTAATCAATGCTACGCAACACACCCCGCACGATGAAGCCGGATTGACCACGTGATCTTTGGGCCCACCATGTATACACCCAATTAGGCCCACGACATTAGGAGGCGGTGACACCAGGAATTTCCTGGGAGGTCACCCATCCTAGCATTACTCTGGGACTGGTGTGCTTAAGCTGCACAGTATCGAGCTACATGACTTTCCATCACACCAAAAGCTCAAACTAATGGTGAAGAGGATCTCATCGATTTAATTAGTTCTTTACGAAAATAGGAAGTACAAATAGGTCTTTTGCAACCCCATGCCTAAACATGGAAATAACTCAATGGCGCCTTATCGTGCATATGACACCACTAGAAGAGGAGTTACTGATTCCAAATAAAGAATGTAACTCTATGGCGCTGATGATCTGAATGACAAGTGTCCGATTCGATGTGAATCGACACTTTTCATTTCGTCAATCGTCATAAGAGTTACATTCCTTATTTGGAATTGTAACTCCTCTCTAGTGGCATCATATACGTCGATCAACATCATATGCGTCGGTGGCGTCATTGAGTTCTTTTCATGTTTAAGCATGGGGGTTACCACAACACCCCTATTTGTACTTCCTATTTTCGATCTATAATGAAATGGACCCATTCTTCTTACTTGCAATATTCTTTCCATTGTTTGAATCTTGCATACTACGTTGGCTCGAGATTACCATTGGAGTGTAACTTTGTTGTGGTGCATCGCTTTTCAACATTGGTTCTCATGAATCCCTCTTTCATGGTATCGAGCTACACGACTTGCCATCACACCAAAAGCTCGAACTAATGGTGGAGAGGGATCTCATCATGTTAATCAGTTGCTACACCAATACCCTCCTGCACGATGGAGTCGGGTATACACCCAATCAGGCCCAACGACATATTAAGAGGAAGTGACACAGAAATTTCCCGGGAGGTCACCCATCCCAGAACTACTCTAGGGGTGGCACGCTTAACTTCCTAGTATCAGAGATGCACAACTTGTCATCACACCAAAAGTTCAAACTTATGGTGGAGAGGGTTCTAATCATGTGAATCAGCTACTACGCCAACACATGAAAGGTTGGTTGACTAAGATTGGTTGTAATGGAAGTGCTACTAGCCTTTCCTTGCCCTTGAAGAATACACAATTCCTGCACCTTTTGATCTATGTGTAGCAATCACTAAACACACCTTGGGACAATAATGTCCCGCTTTCATGATTTTGAGTGATGTCTCTCTTAGAGAAAATTGGCCTCCAGTTGCTTCAACAAGGAATTCTTGTAGCACTCTCTCCACCTGATTTGTTCGAATGCATCTTAGCATAATGTCATTGATGTCTCTTTTGAACAAGACAACATTAATCAAAACATATGGGATGGCCTATAACTTGAAATATCTCCTTTTCATTTTACCCATCCCATGAGGAAACTTGCCTATTTCAAGGAAGTGCACCATGTCTTGGGTCCAATAAGGAGCATGTGTATCATCTCTACCTTCTTATTTGTAGAACAAAAACAACGTCCCTTTCACTGTTTGTTTCATCTTTTTGACCGGATCCTAGTTGCTCACACAAAACCTTCCCACAGACCAGCTTGGTGACCTTGATCTCATTGTCATATTCAATGACATGAGTGATCCATCCTGCACATTTCTCACTCAAGTCCTTTATGAGAAGGAACTCCTTAACTCTTGTATGGGAGACCAATAGTTGGATTTTGTTGTTTCAAACCAAATGCTTAAACTTATTCAATCCCCCGATCATCACTGCCAAGACTACTTCTCGGTGAAGGAGTACCTCACCCCATAATCTTCTAGACTCTGGTTAAAGAAAGCAATTGGTTGTTCTACACTTTCTTTGTTCTGCTGAACCAAGATTGCGGAAATTGTGTCATTGCCACCAAAGGCATACAATATGAAGTCTTTGAAAAATATGGATTCACAAGAGTTGGGTCTTGTGATATGGCTTCTTTGATAGCCTCAAAACTTGATTTTCCTTCAGCTTTCCACTTGAATGCTAAGCTCTGCTTCAGTATCAACATTATTGTCTTAACAAGGGAAGAAAAGTTTGGAACAAACCTACGGACAAAATTGATTTTTCCTAAGAAGCTTTGAAGAGCCTTCTTGTGACTTTGCAATGGAAATGGTCTTAATGCTTGAAATCTCTCTGAGTCAATTGCCAATCCTTATTTTGATACAATATGGCCTAGAAGCTTGCCTTCATGGGACAAGAATATACATTTCTGGGGTTCAATGACACCCCATAACCTGCACCTTTAGAACACACGACTTAGATGGAAAAGATGGTCTGCTGCATTTTTGGAAAACACTGTAATTTCATCCAGGTAGATTACTACTATTTTGTTGATTAGTCCTTTGAATGCCATATCCATTGCCCTTTAAAAAGTGGCTATGGCATTGGATAATCCAAATGGTATTTTTTCTGTATGCATAAGTTCCCCATTTTGTGGTGAGAGCTGTTTTGAATTGATCATATTCTTTCACCATGATCTTGTTATACCCCGAGTAGCCATCTAGGATGAAGAACCTTTCGACCCGGACACTACTTGCAATATCTGCTCCATTGAAGGGAGTGGGTAGTGATCTTTGAGGGAGGATTTGTTCAAATCTCTAAAGTCAACACATAGCCTGATTTCTCCATTTTTCTTTCTAACTGGGACTAGATTTGCAACCCAACTTGAGTGTTTGGTTGGAAATATGATACTTTCCTCTATCAGCTTTGTTAAACTCTTTCTTCATGGAGGCTCAATATGTGGGTTGGTGGTCTCCGCTTTTACCTAATGGATTGAGCGGTTGGATCTAGTTCAATTGTGTGTTATACAAGCTTTGGATTGAACCCTCTTAGGTCTTCATAACTCCAAGCAAACACATTTGGAAATTCTTGGCAAAGTTGTATAAATCCATACCTTTCTTGCTCGGTGGCCACTTTGCCAATCTAAAGTGTTTTGTCTTCTCCAACTGGGATTAACTCGAATCTTCACCTTTGATCTATATGTTATCCTTCTCTCTTCTAAACTAACCATTAGGATTGCAAAACGAGTCTAGTATCACTAATCCTTTGGGAAGTTTGTTTGTATGTAGCTATACTATCTAATTCATGTATCGCTTTACTCCGATCTGCTTTGGTTTCTAGCCAAGAATTCAGCTTCTTCTTGCAAAAATTTAATGATTTGTTGATCATTTTCAAACACTTTCCAGCATGTGTTGTTATCTATGGCACTGCTAGCCTCACAACCACATGGATATGTGGTTGTTCTCTATCCCTCTTGATGTTGTCAACCACATCAAATAGCAAGTCTATCAATGATTCATTCTCTTTCTTGGGTATGGAAACAATATTGAAGGCCTCAAAATCCTCCATGAGATCCCATATCCTACTCTTGTAGTTCTTGAGTAGGTCATTTTTGACAGCATTAAGTCCTCTGACCTGATTGGAAACTAGTTCACTATCACCAAACACTTGCAAGTTCTTGATCCCCAACTTCCTTGCCCAATGAAGACCTTAGACTAAAGCCTCATATTTAGCAGTATTATTTGAGCAAGAAAACTGAAATCTAAAGGTTGAATAATATACATACCTTTCAGGGGACTCAATCATGGCTCCTCCTTAAGATCTTGTCTACTCCTTGAGCCATCAAAGAACAATTGCCATACCTCATTATCATCCTTGTATTTTGGCTTAATTAGATCAGGAAGAGGATGATTCTCTTCATGTAGGCAGTAGACACCTAGCTTAGATTCTTCCATCTCCTTATAGGGGTCAAAATCATGACTTTTTTGGCCCAATCATCGAGAGTCAAGTCTAGGATACATCCCACCTTGGTATTTTCTTCAAAAGTTCTTAAGAGGTCTTCTTGATCAAAAGTTGAGCAATTGGCATTGATTAGGCTAGGCACATAGGATTCAATATGATAATCAGCAATAGGTTCAAATCTGATTGTGGCCTTCACCCCATACCTTGTCCTAAAGAGCATATGTGACCAATTAGTAGACATGTAGCCTCCAATTTTGGTAGTGAAGTCCCTGGATAGACATAAAGTGAAATGCGGTGGAAAATCTATGATTGACACGTTTTGCAAAACAGTTACATTGGGGTAGGAATGAAAAGTGAGGCTTAGATCCTTGATGATTCCAACAATGGTCATTATTGTCCCATCTAATTGGAATACTCCTCTAGAGATGACTTCATATTAGAGACCCAACTAATCAGCTATTTGTTTCGGCATCACAGAACTACTAGCCCCAGAATCAATCATACAATTGTGCACCAATTTGTCTCCAATAATTAATGAGACATAGAAAGGAGGAGGTCTCAGGTTCTTACCTTGTCGTTCCTCATGGTTCCTCCCTTTTGAGCTGCATTGGTAAGCACTCTCTCTTGTTGGTTAGGGGGTGATTTGAACTTGACCAATTTTGAATGGAAATTTACAACATACCCTCTGCCCCGGAAATATTCACACTTTTCCTTTTCATTTTCTCAATAATATTGAATGAGATATTCTTTTTTTCCCCTTCCAGAACACATTTCTCTCTTGCACATGGGTTGATTCAACCGGTGCTCGACTGGGTTTGGGAGGTGGCTTGGATTGGTTCTACATTTTGGGAGTTGTGCTTGGAGCATCAGGACATTATAGAGTGATGGAAGATTGAGGGTGACCCTGAGTTTAGTTGTTGGCCCTCTCTAATATTCCTCTTTTTGGACCAGGTATTGGCAGCCACACCTTGAGAAGGGAACTGATTCATCCCATAGAAGTCTTCAACTGTGAGTTTACTGGCATAGTCTCTCCTAGAGGTCCATTTTGTTGAGATCCTTGTTGTTGATCTCCCTCTTAGATAGGTTCTTGTGGCACCATACTAGTTTTCACCATCAAGGCCTAATTCATAACACCATTAAAGCACATTGATTGGTTATGTGCTTGATTACATGGAAAACACCAACCATATTCTTATGCCATATTTTTTATGCTAGGACCAATGTCCTTGATGTTTAAGATTTATTTGGATCGTATGATGTGAAAGGTCTAGAATCTTGGGGCTATCCTTGGTTCTAGATCTGATTTTCAGTCTGAGATGGTGGCCTATTCTATTGATACTGGGGTCTAGCTTGATATTGACCCTAAGAGTGAGCTTGAGAATGATATGGCTTGAAATTTGAGCTTGTTGTCTTTTGATAGTTACTAGCTCATTCCCTCAGGTTTCGAAGTGTTTCATGACTTCGGAGTTCCTTAGAGGTGTTAGATGATGAAGTGGAAGCTTGATTGAACACCGACTCTAAGGGATGGGTATAGGAGATAATGTAGGTGTTTGACTAGCATATGGGTTTCCTAACTCAGGGTATAAAGGCATGGATGGCCTAAAAGTGATTTTACCAGCTTGAATTAAATGATTCTCAGCCCCTATGGAAAGGCTATAGGTTGGAGGTAATGTAGTGCCCTCCATTGACTTAATCATCAGAAAATATCAGAATTTAAATCCCTAAGAAAGTATAAGAAGGAACATTCACTAGTGGGATTTACTGCTATTGGAATTCTTTTCGAGGTCCGCTAGAATTTGAGGTTGAAGTCTGTGAGCTGCTCATTTGGGGCTCTCTTTATCGTTGTTAATTGTTCAAAAAGACAGGTTATCACCATTCTCTCCAAACTGGTTGTGAAGAGTTGTGCATAGCTGATTCCAATTTTGATAGAGCCTGCTTCAAGACTCCTGAACCATTTCAAAGCCTTCCCTTTGAGTGAAGAGGTGATCTGTTTGACTTAAATGTCCATCTCATGAATCTCATGGATTGTATGGAAATTTAGAATATCTCTGACATGATCACTAGGAGAATTTTTATTTTCCTCAGTGAAATATGGGATAATTTTTAATGCTGCAATAGGAAGCTAGATTTTGTGCATTCAAGGTGAGTGGACTACTAGTGAAGTTAACATAAGGATTTCACTGAGCCATCCTTATCGGTCTGAGCACCCCTCTTGATTGAATGAACGGTCGGCCAGGAGGAGGTGTTGATAAAGCTCTACTTGGTGGAGATAGAGACCTTTGGGTTCTTCTTCCTCTTCCCCCTCTATCTAGGGATAAGTCTAGATAGACAAACAATCCCTCTTCTTTGGTTCTTGACCGTGTTTGTATTCTTCTCATGAACTTGTTTACACTGCTGAAACCAATAGATTTGTTTCTTTTGGAGTCACCAGATGTAAACATTGAAGGCTTATTAATAGCTAGAATCATAGTAAGTGTACATCAATACATACTGTAATAATATGGAGACTTCTTAGTCCCATTGGACATGCCAAAACTATTAGTACAAAATCAAAGCACCGCTAAATGAGTTATGGATATTCTTTTCTAAGGTAGAATCATCTGGTGTGATTTCATAACATTGAACTTTCCCCAAGGCATGGGACATTGCAAAAATGAAAAATCTCTCTAGAATAAAGGTTGGTTCTTTATTCCTCTATTCAGGTGCACACGTGAGGATTTATAGAGGATATATTTCTATACCTAATCTAAAACTTTCCAAGGAGATAGGGGTAAAAGAATATAAGAAACAAGAAATAACTAGACTACCAGGTGATGCACCAAAGGAATGATGAACACTTATTTTTCCAATAGACACAAACCAAAAAAATGCGTACCATAAACAAGCATAGATAGCTAGATCTATAATGGGAGACCAAATGAAAGAAGAAGAGACAAGAAAGGATCTAAGATCGATCACAGATGTGTTTTATTGCTCTGTGGATTGGTACAGTTCATTACAAAATAGCCAAAAGGAAAAAACGTATTACAATTTTAATGGAAGGCCTGAACCCCACAAATCCCTTTGCTAGAAGGAGAAGGGAGCCTACAAAACAAAGAATGTCCAACCCTTTACAATGAATCTTGCCCCCATATTTATAGATTCGATCAAAGATAAGAAAGAGAGAGAGAGAAGCGAGAAAAGTAGGTCAAATCTCAACCACTGATGTTAATGCTTCTGATGAAATCTACCCCTAGATCCATCTTTACTACATCAATAATTGGTTACACACCTTGAAGGAAGAGGAAATGATGAAACAGATCAAATTTGATCTAGTTGTTGAGGCAAGTAGATCCTACATTGAAATCCCAAAGACATTTCCTCCATTTTCCTTCACCTAACCTCCTCAAAAATAAATTCTAGACCTCCATGGTGTGGGTGAGGTTGAGATCTTTCCAATGGTGTTAGATTTGTAATATTTCGAGCCCTAAGTTGAGATATATTCCCCTTTGAAGTTTGTATCGGTCCATATAGATGGGTGGGAAAACAATTTGAAAAATGGGTCCCCCTTTTGATATGGGACACGTGGAAGCCAAATTAGAGAAAAATTATGGGTCCACGTAATTTATATTTTATCCCTATTGCGTAAAAAATGAAAAACTCAAAAAAATTCGTAGCCCCGAAGCTCTGCCTAGACACATGGCTCCTTCTGGTTGGCTAGGGAATGCGCTTCCATCTTTGTCTTTGTGCCTTTTGAATGAAAGGCAATTTTTCACTTTTTCCTCCAACTCCCCGCTTTGGCTTTGACTCGGGTTCAAATGTTGACTTTTTCCTTTGGGCGGAGTTGTGGGTCATTTTACAACTTTTACCCCTTTTGAAACAACAAGGGGAAAAGAACCAACTTTTCCCCGATGGCCCGCTTTTCCCTAGGACACGCGGCAGTCTGGCGCTTGTTTGGAAACTTTTTATTTATTCAATCTTTGAATTAGCGCCATTAAGACACTTCATAACCTCCATTGGCATGGGACGTGCATTGACTATTCAACTAATTCTTCCCCTTTTGATATAACACATGGAGGCACCACGCTTGCTTGAAAACCTGGCCCAAATTTTTCCTTTGGAGGAGCGTTGAGTTAACACTTGTCATGCCTCCGTTGATATATGGAATTTTCAACAGTCCCTCTTACTTTTAGACTTTGGGCTATGTGGCGAGCTCACACTCATTTGGGTCTCCACCCTAGGACTAACTCTTGGAGATGCGTCACGTTGACACTTGGCATTCTCCACTTACACTTTTATACTTAGCCAATTTTGAAGCCCGCCTTTTGACTCTGTCTTGACCATTTGCTACGTGGAGGGCTGGCACATGTTGGACTTCCTTTCTGGTTTCTCCATCCCTGGACTTCCTTTCTCGGTTTTACACTAAGTTGACACCGACACTTCATTTTTAGCTAAAGACTTTTCAACGGCCTTTAATTTCTTTGGGGTTTAGATGCATGGAGTCCCTGCGGAAGTTTGGGCTCCCCTTTTTGAATTCACCTTTGGAGAAGCACCATTAGGACACGTGGCTCCTTCCGCTACCTCCTCCATACTTAGTCATTTTTGGGCTTTTTCCTAAACCATTTTGAGCTCGAGGAATTTGGATCTTCGTGGTTTCTTCCACTTTTCCATTTTAGGTTCCTTTGTGGCATTTCCATTCTTGTTTGACCCTGCTATCTCATAGTTGAGTCTACTTGTAACTTGGAGAATTAATCTATGACGTGGAAATGGCCCGACAGAGTCATTTTCTTCTACACATGATCCATTAGTCTATTTCATCCTCCACCACTCCATGGTTGAGTCCTTGTATGACCAGTTTGAAGGATTTGAATGAAATTTCTCAGGTTCCTCTTATGTAGGGTCGAGACTAATCCAATATTTGCACGAGGGCAAAATATGGATAACAACTATTGATTGTAAGTTTATTTTGTGTTTTAGAACACTACATTTTCATTTTTTTCAATTTAATTTTTTTAGGTTTAAAATTTACTAACAAAATGTTTTTCATTATTGTATTGACAATTAGAGTTTCCCAAAACCCTTCAAAAAGAAGGATTTAGCTCAATGATTTTAGTCACCCATTTCTGCAGGCCTTTGTGTAGTTCTTTAGGACCATGATTATTTTATAAGGTCAATATATGGATAATCCTTCGTGAGCTTTAGCTTCTATAGTTCGTACATTATGTGGGTAGAAATTTGATTGTTAAGCTACTTATCCTATAGGATAAGAGCTGATTTGGAAAATATTCATTTGAATGAGAACGCTACCATTAGTTCAAAAATTTAATTCTTGGTTTTTATTATGATTCTCTATATAATTTACATTACACCTCTCCTCCAACAACAATGCATTCAAAGCTACAGGATTTGAATATAACACTAAAAATTGAAGAGTAAGAGGTGAGTCTCAATTTGTTGTTAGATGGTTTTTAATTATTATTTTTCATACTATAATATTTATCTTTTAAAATTAATATTTTAAATGAATTAATAGTTTATTGTTAAATTATAATAGAAGGTAGCAATTGTGACTTCATCACAAATGGATGATCTTATAAGAGGATAAATTACTAGGTTCGGGAGATTTTGTTACTATTCATAACTATTATCAAAGAGAGGAGGACACCCCTCCACATGCTAAAAAGATGAGGATTTACATAAACCCTCAAACAAAATCATCAAAAATACATGTATTTATCATAGGTATTTTAATTTATAGTGTTTGGTGCTCAAATTGATCTCACCCCATTTTCTCTAAAAATTCTTCAATCTGTGGGCTCTATCGTATTTTCTAGTTCCCGAATGGATGCGTGAAATTTTTTCTTCATTTGTATGCTATTGAAAGATCCTTCTCCATGTTCATGGATCACATTTGGGCCTTATATCATTTCAAAATTCTTTTTCCTTAAAGAAAGATTCATTTCTACGGGTGTAAATGGTGAAGTTCCCCTACATATTATTGTTCGACAAGTGTGTATTTTCCCTGTCAAAATTTATCTCTAACATCTGCAGATACGTGTTAATTCTTGATTGGATGCGGGTCGATGGGGCATTTTGAAACTTTAAGCCCACTTCAACTCAAAGCTTGTCCACATGGAGGGCCGACGCTCATTTGAGGATCTGCCTCTGGGTCCTACCTTAGTAGTTGTACCAAGGAGACACATGGTGAGCCCATGCTTGTTTAGGGTCTCCGCTTTTGGGAACCATATCAAATTTGTGCCAAGGATACACATGGAGGCTTATGCGGGCTCCTCTATACTTAAACTTTTCAAGAAACTTTCTAAGGCCTAGGACATGTGGAGGGCCCGTGCCTTTGGGACCTACCCCTATACTTTACTTTTGAAGAAGCACCAAAGGGACATGTGGAGGTTTCTGCTAGGTCTTCCCATACTTAGACTTTTCAATGGCCGATGAAAACTTTCTCGGACCCTAGGCATGTGGTGCTTTCTACTGGTCCTTAAACTTTTTCAACAACCTGAGTCAGATTGAGACACGTGGTGAGTGGCATTTATTTAGGGTCTTTCTTTTGGGAACCATATCAAAAGTGCGCCAGTGAGACACATGGAATTTTCCTCTCACTCTACCCTTCCTTGGAATTTTCAATGGCTGGAGAAACTTTCTCGAAGCTTAGGCACATAACACCTTCCACTGGTTCCTAAAATTCTTTCAACAATTTGTCTTTAGAGCTAAGACACATGGTGAGCTCGTGATTTTTAGGGTCTTCACTTTTGGGAACCATATCAAAAGTACGCTAGTGAGACACGTGGAGGCTTCCACTAGCTCCTTTTATACTGATACTTATTAAATGCCAAAAGGTAATTTTCTTGGGCCCAGGGCACGTGGAAGGCCCACAATTTTTGGAAACTTGCCTCTATACTTCACCTTTGCAATTGCATCAAGGAAACACATGGACAAATCTAATTTAAAGTTGAGAAAGAGGAAAATCAATGGTTGTTGTGTATTGCATCTTATTTTTCCACCATTTTACTCAAGACTTTTGGAGATGCAAATACGCATTGTTTTTAATCATTTTGTGATGAAACCCCTTGTCATTTTTGTCTGCAAATTGTAATTGAATGGATTTAGAGCTTAATTTGTGAGTCCAAGGTTTATAAAGGTTGATATTTTGAAGTTGGAATTACTTGGGAACTTGCAAAATGTGAATTACTAGAGAAGCTAGATGCGTGGAAAAGTTGTAGGTGTGAAGGATGAAAAACGTGTTGCTAGAGGAGGTGATTGGGAGCCCTAGTTAAAACAATGATGGAAATATTTGCAATGATTCACCTTTTTGAACAACTGACAACTTTTTTTTACAAATCTCGTTAAACGTCATTTTCTTAAAATCATGATTGAATATGTAACAAAAAAATGTTCCTCGAATATTTTTCTTTTTGGGCAGAAAATTTTAGATGAGTGAGTGAGTTAAATGTATAAATGCAATGAGAATACTCTTGCAAAATGTTGGGGGTTTATTTCTTATGAGAAAATTTGACAAATACCATCTTCCTAAGAGACCATCTGAGAAACCTATTAATCTCTTATGTTTTAGATTTGATCATGTAAATTTGGTTGCAAGTATACAACCATTGAAAAGCTCTGATATTGTTCAAAGAAACTTTCCCCTACTGATGAATCTAATCAACTTCAAATTAATCTATGTTAATCTTGGGAAAAATTGTGTTTGCTTTATTTCAGAATGTCTACAAGTAGTTTTTCTTGTTCCTATTACAATCTTGTGTTAAAATCCCTCCGAATCACATAGGATCTCATCCATGTGATAGTTTAGTGGCATTTGTAATTTCATTACGAGAAGAGCCTTCATCCTGTAATGAGATAAACAATTTAAAATCACTTTATTGTCATTTTGTTGATAAAGATTGTTTATAATCCTTTCAGTGTATCTTAGGCATGAGGAACCAAGGGTCTTTAATGTTTAATTGAATCTTTAGCTTGAGCCTTTGAGTTAAATTCTTGGAGATTATGTGAAACCCACAAATATGGGCCTCCATTTGATGCTCACCTCTTTTGGTTGAAGGAATATTTTATCTATTCGAAGCATTATGTCCTTTTTTTCTAATTATTGTGAAGGTTCTGAAGATCTTGGAAACATCAAGTTTATCCTTCTTAATCTCCCATCAACAATTACTCAAAAACAATGAATCCTACGAACTACCCTGTTTTCCATGTATGTTCACAAATGAATAAATTCTTTGCCAAAATATGCAAAAGCAATCAGGATTCAATAGTGTCTTTAGTAACCTTAACCATGTTTAGAAAATATCACCATTCTTTAGAAGTGACAACTCGTGAGAGTTAAGTTGTGGTGCATTGATCATATTTTCTCAAGGTTTCCTTTCAAATTTTTGTAAAGGAGGATATATTCATTCTCTTTAACCAACAAAGGTTACAAAATGGGTCCTCTCACCTGGTCAAAAGGCCCGACCTAAAGTAGTGAGGATAGATCAAATCCTTTTATATGGTGTTATCCATTTCTCTAGCACCTGAGTGACAAAGAGCCAGCTGAATCCCTTTCAGCTCTATAAAAAAACTTATGATTCGTTTGTCTCTAAGTATCTTTTTGAATTTGTGATGTTGTTTGGCTTCCAAGGGAGAATCAATTTGCATACCAACACTAGTGGCACCGTTTGACGGGATCTTCAAAGGAATTATTATATTTGGCCGTGGTAATGTTTTTTACATGATCTTAGTGCTAATATGTTGTTAAAACATCATCATGTGTCTAGATACATACGATTTGTGCAAGTTACAAGTTTGTGTGTAATATTTCTTGTTTATGTTGATTTTTGCACTAAGTTTACTTCATCAAAGTTAAATTTGGGTAAAGAAGGTCATATCTATGAAGATTTGCATGAATTTAGTGTTGATAGACATTTTACTGAAAATTTTTAGTGCATTTTCACAACTTGGGTGAAAATCCTTAGTTGTGACTCCGTGTTGAATTAATTTTTGATAAATGCCAATGTCTTCACCTCTGTCAATTGAAATTTATCACTTGTCTCTGAAAATCTCAAAAGAAGAAGATATTTATTCATTAAATACCCTACTATAAGGATGTTTCCAAAATTGGGAAAGACAAAATTTGAAGGAAGAAGAATCTGGAAAGTTATTGGAGATCAGAAATCAAGAAAAGAGTTATTAATTATGGAAACTGATTAGCTTGTCATTGAATATTTCCATACTTCCTCAAGTTCTTCTGAATAGGTAGTCTTTTTGTAAATCTAAATTCTCCAACTAGAGAGGGTCCTTCTTTTGTATTTGAAAAATTTACGTCTCATTTTGTCCATGTGTTCTCCAAAGTTGATAGGATCTTCCAAGAAATAGATGTTTTAGAGAACATTCATTCTAAGAATTGCATTCCTGTGCCCCATAGACCCCTCACTCCCCATCATTTTATTTCTCCTATAAGATCACCTCCCCAAAATAATATTTCCCAACCTCCACCCAGACCTTCTTTTGTTGTGAACACTTTTGGTTCTATAGATTTCAAAGGTATGGTGGACATAAAAATGTTGTGCCCAAGATGTTAGAAATAGATCGCATAAATTTCAAGGAAATAATCCTATTATTGGTGATCAACACTTAAATATTTTTATCAATATGATGGAAGACTTTGAGATTGAATTTTAGGATGTGTACATAAAGTTGTTTAGTCATACTCTAGAGGAGGATGCATGGGACTAGTATAAATCTTTCTAGAAAAATCCATTGATTCATGGACATAAATGAAGAATGCTTTTAGATTGTAGTATGGAGATAAAATAGACCCTAGGTTTCTTTTATTAGAATTTGAAAATATTAAAAATAATCCTAATGAATTTGTTCATGAATTCAATACAAGGTTCAATAAGACCCTGAATAGGCTACATGTGATCCTGAGGCCAAGCGATGTTTCTGTTTAATAAAATACTCGATGTTTTTATAAGAAGGTTGCCTATTATTTGTGGGATAAGAACCCAACAACATTGAGGAAGGCCTTCACCATGGATTTACATATTGAAAACAATATCAAAGTAGTTGGTAAGCCTCCTAAGAGGGAAGGTATCAAGCTGATCAATCTGGAGAATCCTTAGTCAAGTAAGTTTGTGGATCTGGAGGAGGTTGTGAAAACTTTGGCCGGAGCTGTTAAGGAAATATCCTATAAACTAGCCAAGGCAGAGAAGGGGATTGGAAAAAGTTCCCAAGGTCAACATAAAGCACAAGGTCAAGAAATATTTGTAAATCATCCTAGGGGTGATCATAGATCTGCAGACGAGAGGTAAAGGGCATATGGGATCATGGAATAGATAGCCCCTGACCCAAGGAAAACAATTGGTGCTTGATCCTTTAGCTTTGGAAAAGTTCTTATTATTGAAGAAGCCAATGAAATTGAGTGGTGTGACAGATATTTCATGCCACATGCCCCATGTGATGAAGACTAGGAAGTTGAGGAAGCATATGATGAAATGGATGATGATGTGTGCATGATGGGGTGCTCTACAAGCTCAAGGAAAGGAGAAACTTTGAATTAATTAATGAATGCCGAGGCGCTTGAAGTCTAGGATTTCATCCACTAGGTATTACCCCTTCCTCCATCTCTCTACTTTTGAAATAGATATGGTACAAGCTTTTAAATTGCCTAATAAATATTTTGAATACTTAAGGGCATTAATGATTAAAAAGTATGATGGAGGAATCCCTTCTGAGGAGGATAGGAAGTTGTTAATAAATGTTATGGTTGCCCAAGAAAAAGAATATAACACTAGAAGTAAAGTTGTCAAAGGCGGGGCCTCAGGCCAAACCAAAAACTCTAGTTCTCACCAATATCCCAAAAGAAACTCCTAAGAAAGATACATTTGGCAAAGGCCTTGTTTCCCCAAATAGAAATGGTATCCCTGCCCATGCTCAGACCATGAAAAATCCTTTGTTGTCAGATGAGTTTTTCAGTCTTCCTCTAAATGATTCCTTGCCCAAATATGTTACTTATGACATTGCCCAAGTCTTGAGTCAGATCAATATTTTTGTTCTAATTGTTGAGATGATTAGGATTCCTGAGCACAAGAAAAGGGCCTTTGAGTATTTGGGATTGAAATAAGAAAAACTTACCCAAGGCATAAATGTAAACAATGTTGAAACTCCTACGATTGTACAATTTGAAAAACCCCAAGTGCTTTAGAAGAACTAGGTGAGCCACCTGAGGTATATTTGGGAACACCCTTGGTTGAGTCCCAACTGAATGTAGATCCATTTTTCACTACTCGATTATCGGGGACATGTTGTTACACATTTGTATGTTTGATTCGGAACATCATGCAATGTTATGCCTCTTGAGGTCATGAATGAATTATATATAAAAGTGAATGATAGCTTATGGGAAGTGCACTGCCATGGATTCTAGAGAGGTGCCAGTGGTTGGATGTGTCAAGGGTTTGATAGTGAAACTTGCAGCTTACCCAGGAAAGAACTAAAAATTAGATGTTGTTATTGTTAACTACCCCTGCCAAATGGGGAATGTTGTTATCATGAAAATGGGCTACTAGTGTGGGTGGTAGTGTGAAAATGGATATGTATTTTTCCACTATACCTATTGAGGAAGCCTGGTAAAGTTATTTGGTGAAAAGAAGATGTTACGTCTCATTGAGGATCCCAATAATGCTTCTATGAAGTGTTATACACTAACATTAATGGTTATATATTTATGCTTTGTTGTAAGTATGATCTTAAAACCCATTGATTATCTTCACAAAACCTCTCAAAACCCTCAAAACCATATCTAAAACCACGAAAATATCTCTGTGAATCAGCCCTGAAAACATCTCCAAAATATAAAGCTAGGGTAGATCTCTCACTACCAGAAGAATTCCCTACTAGCTAGGGATGGATCTCTCACCATCGAAGCTAGGGTTCTGTGGGATCTCACTCCAAAAGTTGAAGATTTGCAAACAGTAGTTGCGCATGAAAAGAAATAGTTGAGTATGCATGAATGTGCTCCATCACTCCCCAAAACTCCTTTTATAACATCTCATTACCTTTTTCCAATTTGGGTGCTCCATGTGGGACTAAAACATGACTTAAGTGACCACTAACGAAGAAATATAATAATAAAGTACCATAAGTGACCCGAATGAAGAAATAGAATAATAAAGTGTTATGGGGTCTATCATCACCAACGGCACTATAATAATTCTTCACGGGAACTCCTCGTGCTTTATGATTATTTACTAATACCATGACCTTTAGTTTGGTGGATGTAATCTGGAAACACAACAACAAACATAACACAAGAATACCATTGACTATGATAAGATGAAATAATGAAAAATCTGAAATATCAAAGTAAATTATAATATTAAAATGAAATTGTTACAATCTCACCCATGAGGAACTTCAAGTGTTATTGACTTCACTTGCCTTCCACCAATACTATGGGAGAAAATTTACAATTACACCTCTTAATGGCTTCTTCAACACACCTTTAAGCTGATGCTTCCTTTACACACTTCATACAATATTTCTCACTACTTCTTTCTATCTTTGAATGAGGGGGTGGCCTCTCTATTTATAGAACTTCAGGCTTATCCATCTTATCTCTAAGATAGGATAAGAAATCCACTCTGACGAATCATATTCCATACCTTAACTCTTATACATACATGTAAGCTTATCTTTTAAGATAAGATAAACCTTATCATTTTACATGGGTTCCACATTTTTAGACTTTTTACAAATAAAATACACAAAATATTTATGACCTCACTCCTTGTCCTTATTACAATATAATATTTCTAATTCCTAATCATGTAGACCCTACTTCTCTAATTACCCAAACTTTGACATTTTAACATTACCGGACCACTTACGACAAATATTTACTTTTTACAACATTCATATTGTACTTTGGTATTAGTATACTCCACATTATTGGCGTCATCTTGGTGCGCCGTTATCTTCTATCAGGCCGCTACTACTAATTATACTTAACAACATCATATTCTAATACATACATTAATGAAATAGAAATTACGGAGGAAAATTTTAGTGTCGACATCTTCCCCCTTCCTAGCTTCTACTCTGTCCTCGGAGTAGACTCTTTTAGTGCTTATAAAATCCTCAACTTGTCGTGGTTGACCCATTTCGTAATGGGAGTGCCATCAATTCCTCCGTCGTTACGTACCATTTTCATGCCACACTCTGCTATTTTGTAGGGCCCCATCCATCTTGGAAGAAATTTTCTCTGTCTTCTTTTTTTGTATCTAGAATCATATACTAGAACCAAGTCATTCACATGAAATGGAGACCACCGGATATTTTGATCAAAGTATTCCTTCGCTTCATTTTCTTCTTATCGCTTGTATCCTTAGCTATTTCCCTCATTTCCTCTAGCAAATGAAGATGTACTAACCTTTCTTTTAATTGAATCACTTTCATCCATTCTTTCATTTTTCATTACTCTAACCGTGGGAATATCAAACTCAATAGGAAGAACTGGATCAATGCCATAAGACAACTGAAATGGGGAGTATCTTGTTGCTGAATTTGATGTTTCCCTATATGCCCACAATGTTGTATGAATCCTTTTGTCCCATTTATGTACTGCAAGGCTGCATCTTTTGCTAGAATTTGACACAACACAAAATTTGTTTGTTCCACTTTGTCCATTTGTACTTGGCTTGTATGTTGTTTCCTTCTGTGCTTAATAGAAAATTTATTGACTATGGCTTCTACTACCTCATTAATGAAGTGGCTTCCTTGATCTGCTTTCTGTTTCTAATGGACAACCAAATTTGGTGACAATGCGTTCATATATGAACCTTGCCACCTCATCCATGGAAGTGTTTTCAATGGCCTAGCTTCAACCCATTTGGTTAAATAATGTGGCAACTACAATATACTTAGTTTGGCATGAGGTAGTTGGAAGTGGACTCTACAATGTCTATTCCCCACTTTTCAAAGGGACCAAGTGGAAGAATAGGGCATAAAGGAGCTGATGAAGTCTTACGGTTACCATGTGTTTGACAAATATCACATGTCTTACAATAATTATAACAATCTTTAAAAAGAGTGGGCGTGATAACTTGCATCCAAGATCCTTCTTCTGTAAGTTTTCCAGAGAAGTGCCCTCCACATGTACCATTGTGGAATTCTTCTAGCAGTTCCTTCCCTTGATCACGCCCAATTTGCCCCTTGTACTATCCATCGAGTCCTATTTGAAATAATACTCCATGCGAGAATAGAATATGGAGCGGCTTGAGTAATCTTTCTCTTAGTCTTTGCATTGGCACCATCAGGAAACTTGAATTCATTCAGATAATTCCAAATATCTATGTATTCACTAGGGATTGTGTCAAGGGATAACAAGGTTGCATCGGGGAAATCATCATCATCACAAGATGATCCTAAACCATCATAGGCTCGAGAGAGTGCATCTACATTGACATGCTTCTTTCCTGGCCTATCTATAATATCAAATTCAAATTCTTGTAGAAAAATTATCCATCTTGCTATACTCCACTGATGGGTTAGGCTTATTTACAATATATTTTAAAGCACGATGATCATTCTGACTAGAAATTTTTTCCCTAGCAAGTAATTTCTAAACTTCTTTACAAAAATGATAGCTGAGCCTCTTTTTCAATTACGGTATAATTTACCTCAAGCCTTTGCTTATTTGTTTGCTCCCAAAGTAAATTGGATGTTCATTCCCATTTTCATCCTTTTGGCTCAAAGTACTTCCTAGTGCTTTGCATCATCGAGGCATCGGTGTACACAATGAATGGCTTGCTCTAATCTAGATTCTTCAAAATAGGTGAAGATACCAGGGCTTCCTTCAGTTGTCCAAAAGCTTCATGCGCCTTATTTCTTGGTTCATAAGTAACATCCTTCTTCAAGAACTGGGTTAGTGGCTGTGCAATCTTTGAGAAATTCTTGATGAACCTTCTATAGTAACCCACATGGCCTAAAAATGATCTCAACTTACTTCTATTCATAGGAAATGGTAAATCTTTGATTTTTGAAACTTTATCAGGATCAGTACCAATACCATCTCTGGATACAACATGCCCTAACAAAACACCTTTAGAACATCCAAAGACACATTTTGTAGGGTTTAGTGAGGCTTGTGCTTCATCTAACCTTTGAAATGTTGTCTCCATCTCAGTGCGAGTGGTCAACTTGCTCCCATAGATGCAAAAATCATCTAGAAATACTCGATGAAGGTCCCGATGTATGGTTCGAACACCCTATTCATCAAATTTGGAATGTTCTTTGGAGCATTACACAACCCAAAAGGCATAACTCTATAAGCAAACGTTCCCCAAGGAGTGGTGAATGTGGTCTTCAGCTGATCTTTCTCTGCTATACGAACTTGGTTGTAGCCGCTATATCCATCAGCAAAACTATAGCACTCCTGGCTAGCTACTTCATCTAAGATCTGATCTGAAAATGGAAGAGGGTAATGATCCTTCTTTGTTGCCTTATTGAGCTTCCTGTAATCAACACAAATGCGTAGCTTCCCATTTTTTTTATTGAGATCACAATGGGAGAAACCCATTCTGAATTCTCCACTGACAAATATGAATCCTGCATCAAGCAACTTATCTATTTCTTCTTTTACAGTCTTGGAAAAATTAGGATTCATTCTATATGGCATTTTCTTTATGGGCTTAGCACCATCTACCAGCTCAATAGAATGTTCTACCCAACTTACTTGACGGAGTTCCTTGTAATCAAAAGTGAATATGTGTATGTACCTTTGAAAGAGCTAGAGGTAGGATTCCTTTTCACTCTCCATCACAGCATCACCAATCTTTATTTGTTGGAGATGATCATCAACTTCTTCTTTAGATAATTTTATGGGGTCATGAGTTGGTGTGACTAGAAGGATATCCATGACTGAAACATCAACCTCACTTTCTTCATCTTCAGTGTCCACTTCATTGGTACTAGAGTAATCAGAGGATGTCTAATCATCAGTTTCATCACTTGAATCCACAAGGTTCTGCCTTATGATGTCGAGGGATCACATTTATCTTCACCCTCTCTCTACCATGTCCAAGTGTCATGAAACCTTCATTCTAGTAGTTTCTTGCATGAACTCTCCTTAGCCATGGTTTTCCAGCAACATTGGGTACTGCACATGCAGTACCATTTTTCATCACTGAAAGTCTACCACACATACAACACCCATAACAGATATTGGCACATTTGAAACTACACCTTCGGTTTAGTTTTCCTTTATTTAATGACCTTAACATAAGTGTTAAAGGGCGATCAATTTTAAACCCAACATATTCATTCTGACTCGGTCATTACATTAAGCTGCAACACCTCCATCAACTAAGACATCATGAATTGAAATACCATTACATAATACCTCAGCTTGTGGAGCATAGAGATCCGCCTCTACCTCCAAAACAGGGACCTCAACCTCCTTTCTTTGTGGAGCATTGATTCCACTTCATGCAACTCCCACCTCTTCTCGAGAAGACATAGCCAAGAGTTGACCATATGTAATATTTGCGCAGGAATTTTGGACGAGATCTTCCAAGATGGAGTATGGTCCTTACCCCTGTGAAATCGAGAAAATCCTACACACCCAACTTTCTTCTCCTATGTTTCTTACTAGTTTCTCGCTTTCATCTTCTTAGGATCATTTCCATCTTGATTATCTTTTTCTTTCTTTCTTTTTGTTACAAACATATCTACTTCATTATTTTTCTCTTATCTACTACATCAAAGCGAATTCACAGGTGCTTTTCCTTTATCATTATCTCCTTTACCGGATGTAGAAGCTCTATACGGACAATTATACTTATAATGACCCTTTTATAACAACCATAACATACTGACTTCAGAAATATTTGTTTTTAGACATCTATCTCCTCCACGAGAACTAAATTCTTTTCCTTGAAGAAGATTAATAGTTAATTGAACCATCTTTTGAGCGAGATCTTCATACTCAGTAGATGTACTAGGAGAAATATTTGTGCTCACCGGGAGTGGTTGTGGATTATGGACCAAAGGTGCTGGTGTAGGCTCTACTTTAGCAACAATTTCTTTGGGCTCCTCTTCCATGCTTTCTTCTTGCCTTCTTGCAATCTCCTTTGCTTGTTCAATGGTATTTGGGTGGTCATACTTCACTCGTTGTCGATTTACGGCTTCATCCCAAGAATGAAGTGCTTACATAGGAGATTATCCACACCATTCATTAACCCATATGCTAATCCTTCCTTAGGATCGGGCATCGAGCTTCCTCCTTAGCTCTAGAACACGAGCATGATAATCCCTTATCTTCTCCTTCTCTCCTTAGGATAGCTTTGTGATATCGATCATGAGATCTGCATATTTCTGTTGTTCACCAAATTCTTCAAGAAAACTTTCAGTTAATAAATCCCATGAATTTTTCACATTATCACCTAGTGTTTCAAACCACCTAGTCGTTGAACCATCCAAAAAGGTAGGAAAAAATTCAGTCCATTGTTCCCCTTCTTATGAGGCCATTACAAATACAAGATCGTTTAAACTCTTGAATGAAAGAAGAAGCATCTTCATTAGATTGAGGTAAAAAAACATGAATCTTTCCCATTTTCAAAAGTAACCCTTTGTGAAATACCAACCCACAATCTGATCAACACGAGTTATGTGCACAAATAATTGGAATCACTATACTAGAAAGTGACTTTACACCTTTCTATAGTAAAATAGAAATGACCACGGTAAACTATGGTAAAACTTGACTTACTGCGGTAAAAACTAACTTTCTTTGTGGTAAACACTATTCATGAGTAAAAAGTGAAGTTCTTTGCGGTAAATACTATTCACGGTAAAAAGTGACTTTCTTTGCGGTAAATACTATTCCGGAAAAAATGACTTTACCATGGTAACTACTATTTATGGCAAAAATGACTTTACCATGGTAACTACTATGCACAAGTAAAAACAAGGTTACCCTCCAAGTAATTTTTGACTAAGTGGGAATATCTCTCCGAGAAAATCCACCAACGAGGAATGGTCCAGCGGAACCAAAATGTCATCACCAATCAGGCACTATAATAATTCTTCACCGGGAACTCCTCATGCTTATGATTATTCACTAATGCCTGACTTTTAGTTTGGTGGATGTAATCTAGAAACACAACAACAAACATAACACAAGAATACCATCGACTATGATAAGGCGAAATAATGAAAAATATGAAATATCAAAGTAAATTATAATATTAACATGAAATTGTTACAATCTCACCCATGAGGAACTTCAAGTGTTATTGACTTCACTTTCCTTCCACCAATACTATGGGAGAAACTTTACAATTACACCTCTTAATGGCTTCTTCAACACACCTTTAAACTGATGCTTCCTTTACACACTTCATACAATATTTCTCACTACTTCTTTCTATGCTAAATGAGGGGGGTGGCCTCTCTATTTATAGAAATTCCAGGCTTATCCATCTTATCTCTAAGATAGGATAAGAAATCCACTCTGACGAATCATATTCCATACCTTAACTCTTATCTGTACATGTAAGCTTATCTTTTAAGATAAGATAAACCTTATCATTTTACATGGGTTCCACATTTTTAGACTTTTTACAAATAAAATACACAAAATATTTATGACCTCACTCCTTGTCTTTATTACCAATATAATATTTCTAATTCCTAATCATGTAGACCCTACTTCTCTAATTACCCAAACTTTGACATTTTAACATTACCGGACCACTTACGACAAATATTTACTTTTACAACATTCCTATTGTACTTTTGACTATTACCGTACTCCACATTATTGGCGGCGTCGTACTGGCAGCGCCGTTATCTTCTATCGGACGCTACTACTAATTATACTTAACAACATCCTATTCCTAATACATACATTAATGAAATAGAAATTACGGAGGAAAATTTTAGTGTCGACAGTACCATGAGCTCAAAGGCGTTCACCAATTTTGGGGGGAAATGAAGATAAAAATAAAGGATGATGTGTGCCCGGTTAGAAAAGGACCTCTTTGAATGAATCCCAATTTACATGTCAAGGTTAAGGAGGAGATAGACAAAATTATAGCTTACGGGATCATTGACATAGTGGAAGAATCATAGTGGATAATTCAATGGTAATCAACATCAAGAAGGATGGGAAGATTAAGATTTGTGTGGATTATAGGGAATTGAATGAAGTTTGTGTCATTTATGCATTTTCAAACCACTTCACCTTTGAATAAATTTTGGAAGGAGTCATTTGGGCGTGAAATCTACTCCTACGGATGGATTTTAGGGTACCACCAAGTCCGAATTGCAAAGGAAGACCAGAGAAGACAACTTTCACCAGAGTGGGAAGTTTTATATATATGGTCATGCCCTTTGGGTTGAAGAATGCGCCTACTATCTTTTCACACATAGTGGTGCAAGCATTCCAAGACTTCATCCATAAGTTTCTTCAGGTCTATTTAGATGATTGGATAGTATATGGTCTAGTTAAGGACCATTGTGATAGTTTGAGGTAAATGTTTGAGAGGTGTAAGTAGTTAAGGATATCCCTCAACATTAAGAAGTGTGTGTTTGCTACACCCTTTGGGACTTTATTGGGGCATATCATATGTAAGGAGGGATTGCCGGTAGATCCTGTAAGGTTGCGGTTATTTTGGGGTTAAGGGAGCCTGCTAGGAGCGAGCGGTGTGCGGATTCCTTGGGCATATGGGGTATTATAGAAAATTTATTAAGGGATATGCCAAGATCGTCGAATCTTTAGAGGAGCTGCTTAAACACAAAAGTGCCTTCCATTGGGGAGAGGCACAATAGAGGGCATTTGATACATTAAAATATAGGCTTATTACCACACCTATTTTACATTTTCCCTCTTAGGACAAGCCCTTCCATGTCCATGTAGATGCCTCAAGGACCACCATTAGAGTAGTGCTTACACAATGGGGTGAAGGGATTATTGATCATCCTCTGTGTTTTGCAAGTAGGAAGCCCGACACCAAGCAGGAGAAAAATTACACCATAACCGAGAGTGAGGAATTTTCAATTATCTACGTGCTCTTCAAGTTTGATAGTATCGATAAAGAACACCATTTGTGTTTTACACCGACCACATGGCATTGAAGTATTTAGTGAACAAGCACATTACTGCAAGGGCGCATATATCAATGGGTTTTGTTGTTTCAAGAGTATGAATTCACCATTGTTGTAAAACTTAGGAAAATAAATTGTGGGCACGATCATCTATCAAGAATTAATTTAGGGTAGGACACGCAAAGTATTGAGGAAGCAATACTAGGCGCATAACTATTTAGGTTACAGCGCATGCCCTCGGTTATAGGAGATTGTAGTATTCTTAAAGGAAGGTGTGGTGCAGATGGAAATAATGCATTGGAAAAGCGAGTAGTTGGCCGTACGCGTTGTGCCCTACATGTTAATCGGTGGAGGCGTGATGAATTTTGCAGGTGTGTCTTAGAGCATGAGTGCCTAGACATCATGGAGGAAGCACACGGAGAGGAAGTGTGGGTGGGCATTATGCGGTGATGCCACTACTGCAAGATTTGAATGGTAGGTTTATGGTGGGAAACCTTGTACGAGATATTTTGAGATTATTGTAAAGCGTGTGACCATTTTCGGTGCATTGGTAAACTAGGAAGGAGAGATGAAATGATTTTCCACCCTATTCCTAGCACTAAGCCTTTTGAAAAGTGGGTGATAGACTTTGTAGGACCTATCACATTAGCAACACGGAGGAATGGGTCATGTTATGTCATCACTTGCATAGATTATCTCACAAGGTGGCGAGAGGCAACCCAAACTAAAGATTGCATGGCTTGAAGGTTCTTATGGGAAAATATTATCACAAGGTATGGATACCCTTTGAGTCGAATAATGATACGGGTACACATTTGTTGAATGATTCCATGAGGATCCTGTTATCTAAGTTCATGGTGGCTCATCACAAGACTACGCCCTATCACCCACAAGAAAATGGAACCGCGGAAACATTTAACAAAATACCAAGTCATACCTTGATCAAGATTTGTGATGTCGAGAAGACTTGATTGGGATGACAAAGTATCAACAATTTTATGGGCTTATAGGACAACGTATAAAAGACTAAATAAAGGAACACCTTTTCAATTGGTGTTTAGCATAAAATCTATTTTGTCGGCTGAATTTATGTTTCCTTCTCTACGAATAGCATGTGCGGGAGGGTTGTGATGAACAAGCCTTGGAAGAAAGAATTGATGAGCTAATGGCTGGATGAGATACGATCACTTTCCGATGGAGCCAAACAATCAAAAAGGAAAAGTAAAAGGCTTGGCATGATCACCATATTAGAAACAAGAAGTTTGAGGTTGTGTAGATGGTGCTACTATATGATTCTAAGTTTTGTGCCATCTGGGAAGTTGAAATTCCATTGGTTGGGTCCTTACACAATCTCACACATCCTTGATTTAGGCACGTGCAAATTCAAGTCTTGGATGGGACAAAGTTTCTGGACACTTCAATGGCGTGGATGAAGCCCTACTATAAATAAGTCTTCTTGGTGTTTGTAAATAAGGTAGATTTTCCAGTTAGTTTAGGAGTTCCTTTTACATTTTATCTTTCATGTGTTTCCTTTCACGTTATTGTTTTGTTTTGTGCCTTGGACATCGGTAACCTTATTGTTATTTTTGGAGAATTTGTGAGTGTGTAGAGAGGATTTGTGCATCAATTTTAGTGTGGAATGGATAGATGTGAAGAAGCACATAATTAAAGTACCAAAGGAAGTTGTCTTGAAAATCCTTGTTGAGTAGCTAGGTTGATAGAGGAATATAAAGTGAAATGATAAAAGAATGGTTGGTGCAGGGTAAAGCTACTTGTGGATCCCATGTATTAAGTAGGAGGAAGCACATTTGAAAGCAACATGAGGTAGGTGAGAGAAAGGATCAAGATAGAAGAAGTTCTTTAGTGTGGGTTACGCGTGTGCTGCAGAGTCTCTCTGTTAGGTTGGATTGGTTACATGCCATAAGGTTGGAGGAGTTTCCATGAGGTTGGATGCACAAGTGAAGGTTGAAGATGAGCTTTGTTTGAAAAATTACATTAAATGACAAAAGTATGGTGGCAGGTTAAATGTACGGTGGTAGGTGAAAGTAAAGTACGGTGGTAGGTGAAGTAGCATTTAATTTTAGAAAAGAGAAAAACTATAAATAGAGGGTGGGGCACTCTCATTTTTACTTTACAAAATAGAAGAGTTGGAGATATAAGTGAGTTCTATAAACTAGGGTTTTAGATTTGATCAAGTAAAGGAAGATCTATGAGATTGAAGAAACTAGTTTGAGATTACGAACTAGAAGGAAGGGTTAGACATGTGTGGAAAGAGTTGAGGAGGCACTGTCTTGTGAAGATTTTATCCCAGTTAGGGTTCGAAAACTAGGGCATGGGTTTAGAAAAGTTATATCATAGATTTGAGATCGAAGGATTGGAAGAAGTAAGACAAAGTAATAAGGAGAGAGTAGGAGTGATAAAAATACCTCGACCATGGCACCCAAGAAAGGAAAGAGCAAGGCCAAGGCTAAACAACCAGAACTAAGGTAGACACAAATGAAGAATGGTATGCAAAGATGAAATATCTATATGGGAGGATGATGGGGAAGGAATGGGAATCCCACTTAAGAAATGTACCTATTATGACTATAATCACCACAAAAACACCATAGAAAAGGAAATGGTGTTGGAATTAGTATGCCCCACCAACAAATGAACACATGAGGGTTTTCCTATATATGATGATGATGTGAAGGTTAAAATGGAGAAGGTAGGGCTGTTGCAACTCTATGAGTTGCCATATTTTGGAAATCCAGAGCACTGTGTGGTGTTTGATGTCACGGGTGCATGAAGATTACTTCCACTTTTTGGGGTGTAAGATACCCGTGAATCCCCAGATGATTTCATAATTTACATGCCTCATATGTGAGGGAGATAGCTTGGAAGATGACCTTGTGAAACAAGGAGGCCATTCAAGATACCATCACCAAGTATTCATGCAAGAAAGGTTCGTGGTACTATGACATCTCGGACATCAAGGACCCCATAATGAAAATGGCTGCGCATCTAGTGACTAAGTTGAATGGCCATGAAAGGTGGATACTAGTCAACAAGCCTTGGCTACATATCTATAGGAAGATTATAGAGGGAACTATATACAACCTATTTGTGTACATCGCAAAAGAAATTGTTAAGTGCGTGAGGGAAGGGGACATGATCCTCTTTGGTACATCTTGCTCACCATTTTATTCTTGGAGATTGGAGTTCTCGATGTGCCAAACAAGTTCATGTGGGAGTACTCAGCTGAGGATCCTTCACCCATGAAGAGGTTCAAAGAGTATGCTTGTGATACAATGATAACACCCCACAGAAGCGTGGATGGAAAAATGGTACACGTGCACTGAGGAATGCATTCAGGGAAAAGTGGAGAATCATTGAGCAACTCCCAGTAGCCACTGGAGGGGAATCAGAATATACGGTCTATCAACACTTCTATTGGGAAAATTCAAGTTGATAGATGAATCATGGAGCCCTTGGTGCAACCTCCCTTCGCATTTATTGATCAATACTTCCAAGGGGGTGAACGAGGTTTAAAGAGTCAAATAATCTAAGGTTGGAATTAGGTAGGATGGACTAGGAACATAGGGACATGAGAAATATGTTGAACCTACCGACGCGGTAATCATGCGTACGTGGAGAAGTACATGTCACAGGGGACTAGATGACTAGTCGATGATGCTTCCCATCGTTGGAGGATCCACGATGCACACGTTTATTTACGTGTAAGGTTGATGTTTGAGAAGGGTGCGTATCTAGAGAACAAAGTCTCCATACCGAAGATCCCTTGGTTAAGAAGGGGTCCTATGTCAAAGAAGAGAGGAAGAGGAGAGAAGCACAAAGTGTGCCAACTACTCAGATAGTGAGCATGCCATCCATGAGCACCAAACCAAGCACTTACGTGTGGAGAAAGAAGTCTTGGTGAAGGAGAAGACACCAAAGGTAGAGGTGCCTAGACAACCCATTGCCAAGGAAGAATCACCGAGGAAGAAGATAAGGCCAAATCTCCTTATCAAGAGTGACATCTCAAGAAGAAGCGAGAGGGTGGATGAGGAAGCTAACTCGGAGGTGACAAAAACTTGAAAAATACATGGGAAGGGATGAGGGGATGGTGAAGAAGAAGAAGAAACAATAAATACCAAGAGCCACATATGTTTAACGTCTACGACTCGAAGAGGAGAGTGGAGATGAGAAGAAGAAGTTTGTATTCATTTAGTGCAAGGCTCACAAGATGAGGAAGACACCGAAGACATAAAGGAAAGTGAGGAGGATGCCGGGGAGAAGAAGGGGGTGATGAGTTCTACAAAAGAGTAGATAACTTGAGGTGGCGAGAGAGAGAGTGAAGAAAATGCTTGAATCCCTAGTAGACCAAGAGTTGGAGTATAGTGCGAGACATAGTTTTGAAGGAAGGGAAGGAGTAGAACATTGGAAAAGAGCATGATAGCCTGGGAGGCCCCACTTTGATAGTAAGCTTCCCCAAAGGCATGCATTGGGAAGGAGAACTCTATGATGTAGAATAGAGATACAGTAATGGGCTATGTTGATGACATAAATAAGGTGTTGTGTGCATGTTTCAGAGAAACATATCCATCGAAAGACTCCTAGTCATGGGGTATTTTGAAAAATATGGCACTTACCCCCAAACCAAGAAGATGCTCTCTTAGGCATTCGAGTCCAACATTGATGAGCTAGACTTTGAAGTCTGCCAAGAAGCACTCATCACATTACCAGAATATAAGGGGACCAATCCCTTAGTAAATGCACAGGGGCTCTCTTAGAAAAGAAAGTCTGCAATGCACTTAACAAGGTCATAGTCGAGACCAAGGCTAGATTATTCATGCGCAATGACAGGATTAGAATGTTGGAGGTGAAGTTAGGGAAGAAGGAGGAACTGGAAGAGAAAGCCAAAAGTTTGAAACAAGAAGAATTGATCAGCGCATAGTTAAGGTGCAAGTTGAAGGAAGAGAAAGTAAAGGTGTAGGAAGTTTACAAGAAAATGGAGTCTATCAAAGGCACTAGCCTTTTTGAAGCACCCAAACTTAGCGCCACCCACACAAAATTACTCATCCCTCCTGAAGTGTATAGAAGATCTAACGTGTGTCCTCACTATGGAGAGACGACCCTTGGCCCTGGAATCTACTAAAGAAGTGGCCGTGCACTTGAAAGAGGAAGACCGGTTGAAGGTGGTAGCACTCATTGTAGAGTACAACCAAGTACTCGTGGAGGTTAAGGTCACTTACCCATTCTATAAAGCCACATATGATACATGTGCGGATAGAGATAAGGTGGCGAGCTCCTTGGTCACCACGCTTGAAACAAAACTAAAATAATTCCAAGAAAAGAACAAGGGGAATAGGGTGAGAGGGACAAGGTTCTAGCTGAAGTAGAGAAGAAATTAGAGGAAATTGAGGCTTTAAGGAGATCAATTAAGGCCCGGCTAAAGGAACTATACCCCCAGATCACTAGGAGGATGGATAAACTAGAGGACCTGGGCAAAGAGATGGAGTAGATTATGGATATTTTGGGCACCCAGGGAGTTGGCCTAAGTTTTGATGAAGTGAGCACCCTGGTGGGTAACCTCTGCCAGAAGGCACAGGGTGAGGTCAAAGTATGGAATAAGCTAGAGGTAGACCTTCAGAAAGATTTTCCTAGCTTATTGAGTTGATGCTCCCCCATTCTTCATTTTTTTCCCAATTCTTTCATTCCTTAATCTTTTATAAAGTGTAAGACTATTCATTGGTTCCTATACAACATGCATCTTGGTTAAGTAAAGTGTTTCATGGACGGAGAACAAATGTGTAGTGTGGGGTGATGTTGGAACCCCTATAACATTAACCAAGTATGAAGGCGCATAGGGTGTAGGGTCCCAATTATGAAAAAGTGCACATGACAAAAATGCACAAGAGAAAGAGTTAAGGAAACACATAGCTCACGTGACACATAAAAGGAGGCTCGAGACTTAGTCAATTTGGGCACCCAAGGTAGAACACGTGAAAAGTGTGATACGTTGCATGCGGATAAGATGCCATCTTGGTGATAGGTTGGCGGGAAGGAGCATGCCGTGATGGAATCCTCTAAAGATCATCATGAGATGGAGTGGAAAGCTCAAGCCTCGGAAGAGCATGCTCACATGAAGGACCACGTTTGACACTTGGTGCTAGATCCGAGGGCATTGGAAGGTGAGTTGGCAGCACAGGAGAATTATAAATACAAGTTCCCATCGAGTAAGAGGATCATCTTGAAATATGATCACCTCGAGAGAGAAGGGGTTTTGATATACATAGCGAGTTTGAGAGATAGCATGTGCGAGAGCTCAGTAGAATTACTAGAGTGGATCTTTGATTCAGGAAAGAATGTACTAAGCATGGGATTGTAATTTTTTTTTTTCTTTTAGCTTAGTTACATAAGTCCAGTGATATACATGATTTGTGGTCTCTTCTCTTTGTGACACTCGATATTGAATCAATGAGTATAATGAAGTTAACATTATAAATAGACATGGATATCAATGGTTTTAATGCATATTTCTCTCATTGAGTTCTCTTTCCTTTCATGCTATGTATGAATTCTTGTATAATTCTTTCTATCATTATATATATATTCTACATTATGTTAAAGAACTCGATCGAAGTGAATGCAAGGATCTAGAGGCCATTTTAAGCCCTATGGTTCTTGTTTGTCCTAACTTACCTCTAAAAACTCTTACACTAATCATAGATGATGCTTCCTGCTAAACTCAAATAAAAGAGAGACTCGGTACCCGTGTGTCTCGGATGAGCACTCAACTTCTGGTAGATGATAGGTTGGCGTGCACGGGGTTCCCTTCTTTTGTAATGGGAGTAAAAATGACTACATCCCGAATATGGATGGAGTTAATTATAAATACTACCACTTCATTATTGTAAACTGGATAAGTCAATTCTTGACTAAGGTTATCTATAATAAGAGATCACCGAGTTGTTAGTTGATACAAGGGAAATGGTGGTGGTTATCAAGAATGACATATGATATTTCATCAACTAGATCTATGTCAAGATTCAATATCATATTCTACCATTTCGGATCTAAATTCTTTCTTCATACCATTAGACCTTTTTGATCAAACATCATAGTCATTTTATTATACACAAAGTTAGTTTGTGGGGAGATATATATTTACAATCTAATATTCCTAATTGAAGAAATGAAATTTTAATCTACTTACAGAAATAAAATTCTAAAGAAACTACTAACAAATGATTCTATCATAGAATTTGCTAAAAGGTTATCTAATATCACTAGAATATTATTTTAGGGAACTCTGAATCTCCTAATAACATTGTGTCCCACGACAATGATGCCAAAATGATGAGGGTCATCTCCTTGCCATTAATAATGTTAATTCGGGTTGGTGTGTGAAGATTGTATGCATTAAAAGAAGAAGATCTTAGAAAGTGGATCCTTTAAACACAATCAAAACTTACATAAAATAAATCACACATGTTAAAATTTAAAGGCACGTTGCCAAAATGTAAACACACTTGCATAAAGGAAATCACACTTGCAAGAATATAAAGGCACATTTGCATAAAGGAAAGCACACTTGCATAAATAAAGGTTGCATGAAAGAAATGAAACTTGCATAAATGAAATTGTTGAATTAAAAATAACTGAAAGATAAAAAGACACCTGTAGTTCAATATAAAAATTGTACTGAAGAAGGATCACATAACATGAAATAGAAGTTTACAACAAAAGGAAAAACAGAAATAAAGAAACAAACATTATCACATTGATCCATCTTCCTTGTAATGAGTGGCTAGCTCATTCCTTAGAGAGGACTTAATTCATATTTTTAATTCAGAACTTGTAGAATAAATTTACTTCAAAATATTGGAAGGAAAGAATAGATATTTATTTCTTGGGAGAAAGAATTATATATCTGAGTGTAGAAGGTTACATTTATAATTCATGCATCCAACCAAATCCTTATTTTAGGAAATATAATCTGATCTTATCTTTATTCCAATCCTAACAACTAAGATCTCAATCTCCACAAAATATGGAGAGAGAGATATATTATAGGATTCAAAGTCTTATCTCACTTTTTTAAAGAAGATTTGCTCCCAAATCTACTCCTTTCTTTTCGGTAACAAGAATCATAATAATTTTATTCTCCTACATTATTGGAAGGATATTTTTCCTCAAAAGATGATTTTGACCAAATACATTTCCCAAATTTTCCATTTGAATTTATTGTTTTTGACTATAGAACTTTTTACGCATGTCGATATGTTTTTTCCTCCGACTGTAGTTCACTAAAAGTAAGATGTATATTCATTGATAAATCCTATGTATATATGAATAGAAACCTCTCTTAGATTTTTTGTTTAACTTTTCCATTTCTATTTATGGAACTTTTAGTGCTCGCCTAATATACTTTTCCTCGGACTATAACTCACTAATGAGTTAGTTCTCTCTTCATTGGTAAAACCTATAAAAAATATGAATGAGTTTTTTTACACACATTTCTATGAACAAAATCCTCTCTCGTATTTTCTATTTGAATTTTCTATTTCTAATTATGGAACTTTTAGTGCTCATCGGATACACTTTTCCTCGGACTACAAACCACTAAAAGTTAGATCTCTCTTCATTGGTAAAACCTATAAAAATATGAAAGAGGTTTTTTTAAACATATTGTTATGAACAAAAACTCTATCAAATTTTCCATTTGACTTTTCTATTTCTGTTTATGGAACTTTTAGTGCTCGTCGGATACACTTTTTCCTCGGACTACAGCTCACTAAAAGTTAGATTTATCTTCATTGGTAAAACTTGTAGCAAATCTGAAATTTTTATGTTAAAAACATTGGTATGAACAAAAACCTCTCTCAAATTTTCCATTTGACTCTCTGATTATTCACACTCCCCTTTTGATGCAAGTTCCGGAACTAACTCTGCGAGTTTCAACTAACTCTGTGAATTCTGGAACTAACTTAAAACAACTATAACTTTTCATACGATCTTGGATTGAGGTGATTTTTTTTTAACTTGCATAATTTTTTGAAAGGAATCTAAATATGAAATCAGAAATGAGTTTAGATATAATATCTATGATCAATTCCACTTTTCCCAATACTAGCATTATCTTTTGTTTATTGCTTGCATACACAAGACTTTCCATCTTTTCTAAAATAATCAATAGGATTATTTTAAAGAATGAATAAGATATATATCCTATATTCTATCTTAAGAAAACTATAAGTTCCTATATTACATTTAAATCCACTTTCAAAGGTAACTTGGAAGGACAAAATAATGGTAATTTATGGCCAATTTATGGCCTCATCATTGCCCCACACTTAATATTATGCATGTCCTCATGCATTATATTATTATCTCCTCTTCTTAGAGTCTTCTCCACATTGAGCTTATGCATGTATGCATTCCATATATAGTTCAAAGATAGGTTCTTGTGGATCTCCTTCTGCTATTTTTAATTTCCTTTCTTTTGCAACAGGTTCTTGTGTTGATTTTTTTATCTTGTTTCTTTTTTAGGTTCATAGGTGCTTATGTTTTTTTGATAGTTCTTTTTATTCTTTTTTTTACAAATAGTGTTCTTGTGTGGATCTCCTTCTTTATTTTTTATTTTATTTTTTTATACAACAAGTTCTTGTGTGGATCTCCTTCATTGTTTTTTTATTTTCTTTCTTGTACAACAAGTTCTTGTGTGGATCTCCATCTGTTGTTTTTAATTTTATTTCTTATACAATAGGTTCTTGTGTGGATCTCCCTCTATTTTTTTTATTTTCTTTCTTATATATCAGGTTCTTATGTGGATCTCCTTCTACTTATTTTGATATCATTTCTCTTAAAGTAGGTGTTTCACCCGATTCTTAGATGTTTCTTTGAAGTATTGATGAAATAGATAGGGTAGCAACGTAGGAGGAATACTGTTAAAATCTTGGTTGATGGGTTTGTTGCACATGTATGAATTCTAAATCCACAAACTGATCATGAGAGATTCCTTTTTCCTAGGAGGAACTACCTATAATTGAAAAACAAGACCACTAGAAAGAGTTAAACAATATGTGTAGTGAACTGCCTAGTGTGTACTAGATCCAGGAAGTGTGATACTTCCTAGACGTTTGTCAATCCACTATGTAAAACAATTTAATGCGAGTAATAAAGTAAATCCTATCGTAGTTGAAATGATTTGGGTATCTCATCCAAAATACAATAAGACAGATCTAATCTAATAAGCTAAGTTAAAATAAGATCCGAAGGCCAAACAACTAGTTCTGGGTCTCGGCAGGTCTGACAAAGGTCTCACACGGATCACAGGTGAATAATAGTAATGTGGAATTAGGTGGACAGGTCTTTTTTTGGGATGTATGGGAAAATACAGATACCGATGTTGGTTAAGGGGGTGACCGATGGTGGCTGGGTATAACTCGGTCTTTGTTCGGTTAATGTGGAAACTTGGGAATGCCACATAATGAGTTTTGGGTCTCCTTTGTGATTGCACAAAGGACTTGGGTTGGTTAGAATGAGGTATTAGGTGGTTTGGGTGGGATTTGATGAGGTTTAAATGGGTATATGGAGGGGTGAGTCTTACTAGAGGTTTTGTGGGTGGATAAGAGAACAAATTTTTAAATATAGTGATGAAATGAATGAATAAGAAGAGTACGACGTACTACTTACTTGAAATCTTGTCCTAGTGTTTGTGGGTGATGACTAAAGGTCTTGGTAAGGGTTTGAATGTGCAGTGATGACCAATCATAGGAGAGCTTTACATGGGATACATGTGCATTTTTTTTCTTTGTTGGATCAAATCCTTGTTGGGGTGAGTGCGGATTGTGCTATGGCAGAGAAAATGCTTGATCTCCTTCCTTACATGCGTGTTCTTGCTCAAATTCATTCTCAGAAGATGTGATATCTCTCAAGAAAAAATGCCAATGTTTTCTAACCCCAAAAATAAGGTTGTTTTGGGGATTAAAAGGTGATCAATGGTGGTTCCTACTTAACTAGTGATGGTTAGGAGGTAACCGGCGTCGATCAAAGAGGATTTCCTAGGTTTACTAAACTAGGGACATCCTCTTGATTTTCTTAGATCTTGTGTCGTTAACCCACGGATTAGACTGGAAGCTTCTTGTAAGTATGCGTGAATGTGGTTAGAGGGAATGTAGGCATTGATTTTTTGGGTTTGGGTAAGACTCATTTAGTTATGGTAACTTACTAAGAATAGGTCTTAGGGTGAGTTGGCTTGATGAGATGTCTAGGCGAGGTGTATGTGTGGATATTATGTAAATTGAGATATTTAAATAATAAATATGGTGAGGATAATGAATTAATTTAATTAGGTTAATTAAATTAATATTAGTGGGGTGAAGGGGGCCATGGTTAGGTGAATGTGTTCAATGGTGTTTATTTGTCGAGGGACCAAAAAGGGAATGTGACCTAATTTTAGTGTCTACATTTTACACCTTTTTTTTGTGTAGCTTGTATTGGTAAGTGATGCTAACAAAAATAAGATGTGTTTTCCCCATGTGTGGGTAAAGGTGATCCCCCTCAAACCAATAATTAATGAGGGTGAAGACAAAATCGGTGAGTGGTTTGATAAAAGGTAAATGTGAGAAAGGGGAAGGTGGTTAATGGGGAAAAGGTGTTGAAGGTCTACTTAGGAAATCTAGGTAATGGGTTAGGGTCAAAGATAGTAACAGTTAAATGTACGCACATGTATAAACTGCAGCACATCTACCAAGTTGAAGAGAAGAAAAATCTACATCATCTAAGGTCGATAGGTTTATCCAAATAAGGTGGAAGTGATTTTGGTATCCAAGGTATAGGATATGGTCAGGAAACACAACGTAGGTTAGGTACAGGAATGTTTAGGTATGTTCCAAGTACATAAAAATAGTAGGTGAGGATAAATGGTCATGGCAATAGGCTAGGTAAGGTCATTAGGTCAATCAACATGAGATATGAGTTCCACAAGGTATATCAAACAGATGAGGTCAAAGGTCACTAGCGATGGTCCAGGTCCAAATATCTAGGTTGAGGCATGGGTAAGGACAAAGTAGGAGTAAAATAATAAGTCCCCAAAGGAGGAAAAGGGTATGCAGTAAATGATAAGGTCCGAAGGGTGAGGTAAATGGTCGGGGGAATTTTAGGTGGGGTAAACGGTCGTGGTGAAGGGTGAGTGAGGTAAAAAAAAGGAGGGAGGGGTAGGGAAAGAGTTTAAAATTTAAGGAAATGTGTAGGTGAGGGTGACCGATGCCGGTCAAAGGTAACCGACATTGGTATTTATCAAATGACCATGGTAAGGTAGGGCACATGCGACTAATGCCGATGAAGGTAAACTAGTTTCGGTTAGGTTGGGTTTGTTATAAAAACAAAAAAATCCGTGTTGTTTGTTATTCATTTGTTATTTAGCTAATTGAGAAAATGACAAAAGAGAGAGAAAAGAGAGAAAAGTGTCAGACGGAATGGAGCATTGAGTTTTGGTGTGAACGATGGGTGATTGGTTGGTGAGAAGAGGGTCCACCGGATCTTTGCGAGGGATTTGATTGGTTGGAGATGCAGGTAGAGATTGAGTGATGGAAGAGGCCGGAGAGGGATCGGGTGGGCCACCGGTGCAGCGGCCAGACATGCCACCGAGACAACGACAACACGATGAGGTAAGTGTCTAACTTTAGTTGTATTTCGTTAGATAGATTATATGATGTACAAATTGTGGTTGTAGTGTTTATTTTGGGGTGGGGAAACATAAAATGTGAAAAAGGAGGGAAAAGTGGGTAAAATAGGAATGGGGAGGGTAATAAATGGGAGAGGGGGATGGGTTGTGGTGTAATGGTAGTTTAGGTAATTTTAGGTGGGTAAAAGTGGAAATAGGGAAATTTTTGTGAAAGGGGGTTTGGGGATCATGGTTTTATCGCGATAATGACCGGTGTCGGTCAAGTTTGGTTGGCATTGGTAGTGTGTAACTGGTATCGGTCACAAAGTAAGTGACCTATACCAGTTAATGGGTGACCAAGGTCAGTTAAAGGGAACCGGCATTGTTAGGTTTTGGGTGATTAAGATGGGTAGGGGTAAAATAGGGTAAGAGAAAGTGGTAGTGGGTAAGTATGGGTATGAGAAATGTAGATTAATGTATTGTTTGTATTAGATATAGGGGAGAGATCAACTGCATATGTGAGACAAGGTTTTTCCCATGATTGTGATAGTGCGTAGCATAGTGGCCCCCGAGGAGTTGCAGCATGTGGAGGCAATGGGCTTGAGTAAAGTCTGACACTATTGGCACGTAGTCGACATCGTAGTTTGATGGTTGCACTCATTGATAGATGGGATTCGTGACTAACACATTCCACTTGCCGATGGGTGAGATCAATTTCACCATGGAGGATGTGTTTAGGATTCTACAACTACCCATATTGGGTACACAAGTCTACTCTATCTCCTCCGAGGCCTTGGAGGAGCTGATGTTGATAGTGTTTGGTGAGGGGATGGCCGAGCTGACATTCCATAGTGCTAGCATTCGATATAGAGAGATGTACCTAGCCTATCTGGAGGAGATGAGGCTAGTGGTTCTTTTGATGGAGGTAGTGTGTTGCTTTACACTACCGCTAGATGCTAGAGGGTGGATGTTTTCCCCAATCATTGATGGGGGTACTCCATGACATGATGATAGAGGAGACCCACTTTGCCTGGGTACCAGCATTCCTGGTGCAGCTATACAGAGATTTGTGGGCATACGGTAGCTACGTAGGTTCAACCTATGTTGTACCTTCTTACTACTTTATGGGCTTATGAGCACATAGTTTGTGTGTGGACAGTAGGGATGCCTCAAGCAGATGCATTCCCACTAGATTTGTGTAGGTGGGGTACAAACGATGGGTGCTGGCTATTGGAGAGTGGAGATCTAACAAGCCTACACATGATGTGGCCTATTTCTGGTGGTTATTGGAGGGGTTATCGAGAGTGGGCATTATATGGAGGCCTTATGTGGGATTCCCATCATATAGGCATATGCATGAGGACCTAGTTGAGCTCTAACTTGTGAGATGGATACAGGGTCTCCGTGTCGGGGAGCATGAGATGATCCCGGTAGATAGAGTATGGCGGAAGATTGGGCTATTACATGACATATCTCTGCCCTTCCCATAGTACCGGAGAGATGACATTGAGAGGCCCTTACCTCTACCATAGCTAACAGTGCCAGGAAGGAGGAATAGGTAATGAACCGATGGATAGATGATGTCGGGGTCACAGACAGGTACAGACAGTGGTGGGTGGCTCACTTACGAGCCATACCACCCAGACTAGGGTAGCCAGATCTAGCCACCATCACGGTGTAGAGAGACACCCTACAAGGGTAGGTGGCTACTCTGATTACCCAGTTGGGTATAGTATAGACATAGTTGGAGAGCTCAGAGGTAGAGGTAGTAGAGCTACATGTATAGGTGGCAGTCTGCAGGCCCAGATGGCCGATGGTGGGGATGGAGATGGAGAGGGGATGATGGTCAGGTAACGGCCTTACAAGAACATGTGGCAGCTTTATAGGGCCAATTGGTCATATCCTGCACAAGATGGTCTTAAAGGCCTAGATACAAGAACAGGGGTAGGGGACACCACCAAAAGCACTAGGACCGGGTCGGTTCACAAGAAGGAGGAGGACAGGGTCCCATAGAATAGGTACAAAGTCAAGACCTATAGGACCACCATATACTGTGCCTATATCTAGGTTACAAGATGCCTTAGGTGAGGCCAGATACTACAAGGACCAACTAATGGAGGCTTGGATAGACTTTCTATCCTATGGAGATTACTGGGCACAACAAGCATTTAGTGAGAGGACTAGATCCCATACTCACAGTGTGGAGAGGATGGGGGGGCCGGCGAGCTCGAGGCCGAGAGTAGGGAGAGGCCACCAAAGCATATGGAGATCAGCTCTAGGTGAGGTTCTAGTAAGTCACCAGACAGGGGTGAAGGAGGTAGAGGGTACAAGCGATACCGAGATGGAGGACATCCACCGAGATGCCTGATATGGGGCTTCTGATTTTTATGTATGATAGTCATTTTTATGATATATATCGGCTGCGTGTTTTGAGAGATAGTTGTATTTTGGATCACATACCGGCCTGTGTGCCAAAGATACCGAGGATGTATGAGAGGTGTTGTATATTTTGAGCCTATCTTGGCGTCTGCGTGCAAAAGAGATTTTGTATTATTTTATTGTTTGAGTGTATATGAGACAGGCCTGCATGCCGATGACATTTTGTACTGAGATAGCCATGATGGGATATCTTCAAAGCCCAAACTAGTGATATCTGGAGATGGATTGTGTTATGTATCTATGGGTCCCTCCAAACTACTCCTTGCTTGATACTCTTGGTGCATAAAAGTTGCATGCTGGTACCAAGAAAAACTTTGGAAATTCCTATGGATGTTAGCACGAAAAAAGTGCTTGTCTTGATATTCACAATAATTTCTTTTTCATGTTATACAAACATATACAAAAATGAAAAAATTGAAAGACATGAAAACAAATATTTCTAATGGATAAGGTTTAGGGATTGAATTTTATTATGGGATGAAAAACTAATTTTCATGGGTGGATTTATTATGAGAGGGTTTTTATTTTGGCCATAGTGAAATCCTTGAATATGGATGGAGTTAATTAGAAATACTACCACTTCGTTATTGCAAATGGGATAAGCCGAGTTCTAGACTAAGGTAATGTGAAGATCAAGATCTTGAGCTATTAGTTGATACAAGGGGAAATGGTTGTGGTTATCAAGAATGACATATGATATTTCATCAATTGGATCTACGTCAAGATTCAATATCATATTCTACCATTTCCAGATCTGAATTCTTTGTTCATACCATTATACCTTCTTGATCAAACATCATAGCTATTTTATTATACACAGAGTTAGTTTGCGGGGAGATAAATATTTACAATCTAATATTCCTAATTACAGAAATGAAATTTTAATCTACTTATAGGAAATAAAATTCTAAAGAAACTACTTACCAAATGATTCATGTCACATAATTTGCTAAAAAGTATTCTACTGTCACTAGAATATTCTTTTAAAGAACTCTGAATCTCCTAATAACACCGTTTCCCCAGCAACGATGCCAAAATGATGAGGGTTGTCAATCCTTGCCATTAATAATGTTAATGTGGGTTGGTGTCTGAAGGATGTGTGTATTAACAGAAGAATATCTCAAAAGCGTATCCTTTAAACACAATCCAAACTTACATAAAATAAATAACACATGCAGAAATTTAAAGGCACACATGTAGAAATGTAAACACACTTGCATAAAGGAAATCAAACTTGCAAGAATATAAAGGCACGTTTACATAAAGGAAATCACACTTGCATAAATAAAGGTTGCATGAAAGAAATGAAACTTTCATAAATGAAATTGCTTGATTAAAAATAACTGAAAGATAAAAAGACACCTGCAGGTTCATAATAAAAATTGTACTGAAGAAGGATCACAAAACATGAAATCGAAGTTTACAACAAAACGGAAAACTACAGAAATAAAGAAACAAACATTAACACATTGATCCATCTTCCTTGTAATGAGTGGCCAGCTCATTCCTTGGAAGAGCACTTAATTCATATTTTTAATTCAGAACTTGTAGAATAAATTTACTTCAAAGGATTGGAAGGAAAGAACAAATCTTTATTTCTTGGGAGAAAGAATTACATATCTGAGTGTGGAAAGTTGCATTTATAATTCATGCATCCAACCAACTCCTTATTTTAGGAAATATAATCTGATCTTATCTTTATTCCAATCCTAACAACTAAGATTTCAATTTCCATAAAATATGGAGAGAGATATATTATTGAGAGTCAAAGTCTTATCTCACTTATTTTAAGAATATTTTCTCTCAAATCTTCTCCTTTCTTTTCGGTAACAAGAATCATAATGATTTTATTCTCCTACATTATTGGAAGGAATTTTTCCTAAAAATATGATTTTGACTAAATACCTTTCCCAGATTTTCCATTTGAATTTGCTTTTTTTAATTGTGAAACTTTTGACGCTTTGTCGATACATTTTTCCTCGAATGTAGTTAACTAAAAGTTAGATCTATATTCATTGATAAATATTATTATAAATCTAAATGATTTTTTTTTAAACACATTTCTATGAACAAAAACCCTCTCTCAGATTTTACGTTTGAATTTTATGTTTATGGAACTTTTTTAGCACTTTTCGCTTGATACACTTTTCCTCGGACTACAACTCACTAAATGTTATATCTCTCTTCATTCGTAAAACCATAACAAATTTGAATGATGTTTTTGTTTAAAACATTACTATGAACAAAATCCTCTCTCATATTTTCCATTTGACTTTTTTGTTTCTGTTTATGGAACTTTTAGTGCTCATCGGATACACTTTTCCTCAGAATGTAGCTCACTAAAAGTTAGATATCTCTCCATTGGTAAAACCTATAACAAATATACATGAAGTTTTGTTAAATGTATTGCTATGAAAACAAACCTCTCTCATATTTTCCATTTGACTTTTCTTTTTCATTTTATGGAACTTTTAGTTCTCATGGGATACAATTGTTCCTTCGATTGTAGCTCACTAAAAGTTAGATTTATCTTCATTGGAAAAACCTTTAGCAAATCAAAACAAGGTTTATGTTAAACACATTTCTATGAAAAAAATAATCTCTCAGATTTTCCATTTGACTATCTGATTATTCACATTCCCCATTTGATGCAAGTTCTAGAACTAAATCTGTGAGTTCCAGAACTAACTCTGTGAGTTTCGAAACTAACTTAAAACAACTATAAATTTTGTATAAGATCTCGGATTGAGATGATTCATGTTTTGAAATTGCATAATTTTTCAAGAGGAATTTGAATATGAAATCATATTTGAGTTTAGATATACCATCCATGATCAATTCCACTTTTCCCAATACTAGCATTATCTTTCCTTTATGGCTTGCATACACAAGACTTTGCATCTTTTCCCAAATAATCAATAGGATTAGTCAACAAAATAGATGAAAAAATATTTCTAAAGAATGAAAAATATATATATCTTATATTCTATCTTAAGCAAACTATAAGTTCCTAGATTACATTTAAATCCACTTTCAAAGGTAACTTGGAAGGAAAAAATAATGGTAATTTATGGCCTCATCATCCCCATTCATGACACTTAGCACCATTTAATAAGATGGTCATTTTAATGGGATGAAATTAGATTCATAAATTTTGTTGATGGATTTGTCAGAAAAGCATTCTTGAGGTGTTTGATTATCTTAAAAGGGGGCATCAACAAAATGATTTGCAATGGTCTAACCTTTAATAGATTTCTAAGATATTATTTTGAGATAAAATTCAATCATGAGCATAAGCCATCGAGTTATGTGATCATTATGATAAGGTTTATTATGCATTGATTTTAGTGTATAAAAGCTAGTGATGACATGCGTCTTGTGATTGAGGAGATAATATTGAAGTTTTGATGTGGCGATGTATAACGCACAACATAATTTTTTAGCTTCAATATAACATGTTTAATACTCATGGAGTGTGCAGATAATGTAGTATACAACATGTTCACAACATTGATTATCATGGTGGGTTATTAGTGCTCCTCTAGCATATTTGAAGTAGATATGTATAGATAGAATAGATCCCCTTCCCGATGTGCAATAAGCATAGGTGGTGATAATAGATACCGTTTGATTTCATCGAAGGCCTTCTGACAATAAGAATACCAATGAAATTCTATGATTTTGTAGAGAACATGGTGAAATGGCTAACAACGATCAAAAATTTGTGATATGAAATGTCGAATGGACTGTAATTTTACTTAGAGGCTACACAATTTCTTGAGATTATATGGGGAGGCATTTGTATAATTTCTCTAACCTCTCTTGGGTCAACTTCAATTCCTTGAATAAATATGATAAACCCTAAAAACATTTCTAATGAGAACACCAAAAACACACTTTGTAGGATTAAGACAAAGACAAAACTAAATGATACGAGTGAAGATTGAATCAACGACATAAAGATGTTATTTTCGTGATTTGGATTTTCCTAAAAGTTAAATAACATAGTCTACAACAATTTTCTGGATAAGTTCATGAAAGATGTATGTCATGGTGTGTTGATGAGTAGCCCTTCCATTGTTAAGGTGAAATGGCATGACACGGTAGTAGAAAGTTCCCAATGGGTAATGAATTTTTTTTTTTTTTTTGTTGATTTTCGGGGTGAGGAGGATTTGGGTATAACCCAAAAAAACATCCATAAGGAACACATTTCATGGCTTATTGTTAGTTTGAAAAGTTGATCTATGTTTGGAAGAGGGAAATCATCTTTAGGATAGGCAAGATTGAGATCCCTAAAGTCTTTGTAAATGCATATTTTACATGAGGCTTTAGTTCTTGGGATGGAATTTGAGACCCATTGTGGGTAGTCGATGGGTATGATGAAGTTAGTGGATAAGAGGCATTGCAACTCTTCCTTAAGAAGGAGAGCTATATGTGGATGTAATTTATGGATTTTTTGTTTTACCATCTTAAAATCAGGATACATGACTATGTTATGTATGACAATGTTAAGAGTGATTACGGGCATATCATTGTATGACCAGGAAAATGCTTGGTGATATTTTTTTAAGAATGGCGTGAAATCATTGAATTATTGTGGATCTAGAGAATCACTAACCTTAACAATGTGGGGATCCTTAGGGGTACCTAATTTAACATTGAGGGTGGATTCCTTAAGGAGAGCTGGTGTGTCAGATGGAAGGGATTTATGAAGAAAATGGTCTTAAGCTCCCACATGGGAAAGGATATCCTTGTCATCCTAGTACTAGAGGATATCTATAGTGGGTGAATCCTCATTAACCATTTCTTGCCAAACAAGAGGTAATGATTTGGTGGAGTGATTGGATTGATAAGTAAGTGGCCCTAAAGATATAACATTGATTAAAAAATAGCTATGTGGGATGGGTATGGTGTCATTTGTGTCCATGGGGTCTTCAAGGTTTATTGGTGACCATGGTTCTAGTTCGGAAATAGTTATGGATGTAGCAAGTTCAGATGTAGTGGCTTTACACAATTTGGAGGTGAACCTTGTATAACCTAAACCACTTTTTTCATAGGCTTTAAGGGAATGCAAAATAGGTTTATTGGGGTTCTTTGTTCATAACGCCAAAATCCAAAACCTCTCCATGCACAACGATGAAGATACATGTGGGCGATGTTCAGATTATCAAGATATTTGAATTTTAGTGTGAATTCCATAGTGCGATGTTGATTAATAATATGGGATGGAGGATTGTCAATTCCCCTATAAACAAGGTTTGTTTTGAGATAAGCCAGACCTTATGAGATAACATATCCTATGTCTAGGTCTTACACAATTTTCTTGTCAGGGAGGCCATATGTTTAAGGTGACAGGATGGAGTTAAGCATGGGGAGATGATATTCCTCAAGCTTAGGAAGTTTTACAACCTCATTGAGAGAGGAATCATCTGGTAGTTTAGAAGAAGGGATAGATGTACTATTAGATGTAGATTTAGGAATAAGGACATCATTTGGGTGGTATATCATGTAGTAGTCAGTGAATAGATTTGGAATAGTGGGGAAAGTGAAATTGTTACCTTCATGTTCATATTTGAGACAACGATGGAGGGTGGAAGGAATGCAACACATTTTGCGTATCCAAGGGCATCCTAATAACATGTTGTATTAGACCTATCATTCTATAATTTAGAAGATTCTGGGAAAGGTTTTGACACCGACCTTAAGCGGTAGTATGACATTTCCCAATGTGGGTGTGATAGTGTCATTGAAGAATCGTAATAGAACTAGAGTTTGAGTGATAACAATGTTGGGTAGTTTGAGTTGACTAAAAGTGAGAGATGATATGATATGAATGACAACACCACTATTAATCATGATCCTCTTGATGGATATGTCATTGATCTGAGAAGTAATAAAAATTGGAAGGTTGTGGTCTTTTAGTCTAAGAGAGAAAATTTTAGATGGTTTTAATTATATAGTAGTGGATGTTTTTAGGGAACCTACATAATTTGTGAAGGAAGTAGGATTGTTGGCTGGTATGGTTATGGATTGGAGGGCTTCTATCATGTATTTTTTGTGGAATTGAGATTTCAGAACTAGTTCATAAAGTGACATTCGAAAAGGATATTTGTGTAATTGTTCGATAGAAACCTTTTGTATTGTGGTGAAAGGAGGTGTTGTGGCTTATATGGAAATTTTTACTTTTGATGATTGTGTTTGGGAAGATTCCGAAGGAGCTAAGGAAATAGATACCTTAGGTTTATTAGATGGAGTTGATAATTTAGGAGGTGGTGGTATAGTGATGAATTTTTACTTTTCTTAGGTTTAGATGACTCTTTTCCATAATTTTGAGAACGAGTGGTGATGTGTACAACACCAACTCGATGATCAGATGTTTTAGGGATAGATTCTTCATGTTTTGATGATGATGGTGTTGATGTTGACATTATGTTTGATTGAGAAGGAAGGAAGAGTGAATTGTTAAGTTCTTGTACTTTCAAGTGAAACACCCTTCAAATTTCTATGGAATGGCCACATATTATGTGGTAATCATAGAAAATATTGAAGTCATACTAGGAAGGTTTCCATCCGTGATGATCTGACATCTTAGGAGGTGGTAGTGTAATAAGTGACCACTACAAGAGGTCATCTAAGATGGTAGCGTAACATCCCTTAGGTGTAGATGTAGATGTGGATAAGGCCACGTCTATACTTCTTTCAGGAGGAGGTAAGATAGGTTTTTAGTAGTAGGTTGTTTATTTATTGGTCATGGAGGATTTTTAGATGTCATGGCAAGTGGTAGATGAAGATCTTGTATGGGTGGTCATTGGTGTGAATAGTCAAACTATGTGACAGGTAAAGAAAAAGGACCATCTATGGGTGGTCATTGGTGAGGATGAATGAACCGAGTGATAGGTGAAGAGTGATGACTTGGTATAGATGTTTGCGGTGAATTGGTGAGTGTAGGATAGTTAGATTGTGGATATGGATTCAATGTAGGGGAAGTGGTATATTTTCCCCTAATGGTATAACGGAATGAGGTCAATGCAAAGGGTTTTGGTCTGGAAGAATATAATGAGGTATTTTGAAAACCTAAAAATACCATGTTTATGATTTACTTTGGTGTTTTTGATGAACCGGTGTGGTTGATGAAGATGTAGCAGAAGGGTGAGATTTCCCTAAAGTAGCAAGTGTTTTAGGCTATTTTTAGATGTGGTTTTAGGTGTAGTTTTTGGAGTCATAACAGATGTAGGTACTGATTTGGTTATGGCATATGATGCAAGCATGGGAATAGTTTTAGTGATATTTTTTGTATCTAAGGATTTGTAGTTCTGATTTAAGTTCATTAGATACTAGTGTTTGTTTTGTAGGTTTTGATTCAATTCACAATGAGGTGGATTTAGGGATAGGTTCTACCATGGTTATTGTATTGATAGTGTGGATTTTTTTGTAGTTGATCTTAAGATGAGGGGTCATTTGGAAAAGGTTTCTTAAATATGTTAAGATTTTCATTTGGGGGTGCATTTGGATTGTTCAAGTGGAGCTCACACTTGTCAATCAAATTTTGGAGTATGTTACGAAAAGTGTGACACCTTTCAATGTCATTTCCATTGACCCTATGGTATTTACAATAGTTGTTATCTTGGTACCAAATGGGTTTATATACTAAAATATTGATGGGTCAAATAGGTGGGAGAGATATCATGTTTAAGGCAAGGAGTTTGTCAAAAACTATAATATAAGTCATTCCTATTGGTGTATAGCTACGTTGTTGACATGGATGCTTGAAAGAAGGTTTTTCCTTGGGAAAAGATTTGAATACCATGGTATTGGAATATTTTTTTGACTTATTGTGGTTGGATGTTGAATTATTTGGGAATTCAAATTTTAGTTACTTAGGACAATGTTTAACCAATCCATCTTCTAGAGCTCACAATTCCAATTTTTGGGCCATAGTGAAAGCTTCATCAAAATTTTGAAATGATTCGATTTGAAATGTGAACGAGATGTGTTTGACACCCCTCAAATGGGAAAAAAATCAACGATAGATTCATATTTGAATTTTTTTATGGTAGATAGGTCATTGATAGTGATCTTGAAACCTATCTTTATGGAAAAATGGTCTAAGAAATGTTGGGAAAGTTTTGCAGAGGAGAATAGGGAATGTCATGGAATGTTTTGTACTAATCTAAGGTGGTACCGATGAGGGACATGGAATGGTCCTAAGAATTAGGTCTTCATCATGAGTTATTAAATAACAGGCATGATAGAAGGCACAAATGTGTTATTGGGGATCTTCCTTGCTGTAAAACTTGATAAACTTAGGGGGTTCCTAGTGAGGAATATATGACTTATACGGTACTTGTTGGAGCTCAAATGTGAACCGACACCCGATTCATAGACAACTTGGGATTTGAGAAAAATGGGGGTGTCTATAATCTATGGGACTTGAACTGAGATAGACCTCGAAGAAGGCTTGTTCCTCTACCTAACCCTAATGCTAAGTTACTCCTAGGAAGTGAAATGTGACTAATTACTAACCAAGTGACCAGGGAGAAAGAGAGAGTGCATGAAATGAAATCCTAAACTATGGTGACAATAGCATCAAAAGAAGGGTTGGAGAGATTCCTAGTGAGTAAAAATGGAAGAAATACAAAGCAAGGAAGGGTAGACCAAAGTGACACTATCCAAAACTACATTCAGATCCCTATTTTCATGGAGCACAACATATCTAAGTCCTACAAGAAGAGTTAAGTATGCACAATATACCTGCAAAGAAATTAAAGGAAAGAAACATAATATCAAATAAACTAGGGCACAAAAGGCAACAAAAATGAATTTTATTGCTTAAAAGGATGCACAATCCATTACAAAGTAGAAATAAGGCAAGAATCCTTTGCAAAAAGATCAAATCCGAGGCTTGTATATCATAAAAAAATTTATGACCAAATTTGACATAGTTCCTCTTTAATTATTAGAAAATCACCTTGAAAAATGAGGGGGGTGATTACATTATATAGGAAAAATTTTCCACCTACCCTATATTAAATTCCTGACAGGTAGTTGATAAACCTCAACTACCGCCATCAATGTGCTACTCACAGGTAATATTTTCTTAATGACACATCTATCTTAGGGCATCTATCAAATATGAGTTGATCAGCCATCTCTACACCATTGGTCATACAAATTGAGTTGGCCTCCCAACCTCATCGTCGCCCAACCTAGAATGGTTAAAAACCTTCTAACTATAAGGTTGTATAACTATGAAGTAATTGTCAAGAAAGCGACCGTTGATTTTCCACTGTGGGTCATCCAACTAGGAAGGTTAGATGGTTGTCTAACCTTCTTCCATATAATTTGTCAACAAATCACACGTCTAACCAAATAATCCATCCAACTAAGCCTCCTCCTTTGTTATGTTTGATGTCCAACTACGTTGAATGACCATCTATGTAACTCTAACATACACTAACCAATGGGATGACCAAATGCCTAACTGAACAACTTGGTTACTCAACCAACCATGATTCTAACCTTATGCCATCGACCGAGGCATTGGATTCCCACCATCTTGTTCATATGGCATGTTGCCACAATAGTTAGCTAACCAACCTTCCCCGAGTAACCTCCAGCCATATGTCTCGAGTCAACCAACCATCCTTGCATACCGGGGTTAGACTCCGTACAACCTATCACCCACCCAACCTCTCCATACATCTTCCACCAATCCAACCTAGGTGTCCAACCTAGGCATAACCTAGGCACATAGTGGTCCAACGTAGGTGTCCAACCTAGGTCCAACCTAGGCATCCAACCTAAACATCCAACCTAGTGAACTTTTCCATTTACACAATGATCTCGACCACCAAATCGAACCTTCACATTGTGAGTAAATACCAAATCAAATGAGCTAAAGCACTGGGTATATTTTTATTCGATGAGGTTGAATTTGATGGTCATTTGCACGTCACAAACATGTACTTCAAATTTTGAATAGGTTATCCAAATTTTCAAGGGTGAAAATTTGGGATAAAATTTTGGCGACCTCTAGAGGAAATATTCCTACTATATGGAGAGAAAAATACCTCTAAGAATCCATTTGGCATGGAGTCAGTATACAACATGAAGTGTTCTATCATTGAAAAACTCCTCTAAATTTCTTGAAGTACTACATGGAATGGTACTGATTTGGAGCTAAAATGAAACCTTTCCTGATAAATAAAAGTGCAATTAAAAAAAAAAGGAACAACTTTGTACAAACATGAAAGACCATACATGTCCTAAATGTAACATCCAGAGTGTGCTCCAACACTTATCTAAAAGAAGGCCTAAACTAACAATAAAACAATGTGTTACAAGAACTTAGAGGAATTGAAATCTAAACTATTATGTACAATGATGCAAAAAAATGTCTTGATGAGAATGCTTAAAATAAATCTTGTTGACTGGGATTGGTAGTGCATAACAACCAAGATCAGTAAGCTTAAAAGAATTTTCTTCCTTGTAAGTTGTAATGGTATACAAACCACAACAAATTGCATCAAACTTGGAGTGTCTTCCTAGTTTAGCCCAATCAACATCCCACTTCAAGACCAAATCACCAACCTTGAAAATCTGAAATTTATCCTTATATAAAACCATTTCTAATAGTATTCTTGATGTTACTCTAATTTGATCATTGTAGAATTTCTAAGTTCTTGAAGCTCCACCAACTCGTAATTCTAATTTCTCTTTGATCTTCCCCTTCCAAGTCAAACTATTGGGTTAATTCAAGTGAAGGCAATTTCAATCACAATGGAAGCCTTGCTTCTTTCCCATAAACCACCTTATATGATGAAGTACCTATTCCATTTTTCATGGTGACCCTATCAACCCAAAGAGCATTCCTAAAATTTGTGTTCCATTTCCTTTAATTGACATCCATTTTCCTTTTCATAATCTTGATCAGGTTATTGTAAGTAGATTCTACCAAACCATTAACTTATGGGTAATAATTGGAAGAAGTTTTAAAATAAATACAAAGCCTTAGACCCCAATCAAAATTTTTGGATCCTAGAAAATCCTTTGCATTATAAGAAATTATGGTTTGTGGGACACCAAAATTTTCTAAAATATCCTCAAGGGAATCCAGAATGACTGATTCAATTGCTTCCTTCAATGGAAAAACTTTAATCCACCTTGTAAAATAAATTGTAGCTGTTAGAATCCAATTTTGGCCAACACTTGATGGAGGATTGATCATGCCAATAAAATCTGAGCCATACTAAGCAAAATTCTGATTTTCTTAAAATGGATACAATAGAAGAGTTGTCAATCTTTCTTTTCCAATTAAAAAGGTACAATCCTTGCATGTTATCACCCATTTGTGACAATCATCAAATAATGTGGGATAGAAATACCTTGCTCTCAGAATATTCATTGTTGTGGCTTTGGATGAAAAATGACCACTAGAAAAGCCACCATGAAATTCTATCAATATTTTCTTCGCTTGTTCTTATTGAATGCACCTGAGCAAAACTCCATCAATGTTTCTTTTGAACAATATGCCATCCACAAAAATACATAGGGAATAGACTGTAGCCTTAAACATCTCCTTTTTACTTTTCTCAAACCAAGAGGGTATGCACCTATAGATAAAAACATGATCATATCACTCATCAAACTATGACCATTGGCTACGTGTTCTTGACTGAGATGAATTTCAACATTATGCAAAGGTTTGTTGTTTATGAATGAGGTATCTTTATCACCTTGAACATCTGAAGCAAGATTTTCACATAATATTCTCCCTCTTACCAATTGTCTAGCCTTGATAGTCACATTGTAGTCAATTACCTTTGCAAAATACGGGATATTTATCCTAACAAAGTTAATCTTTCCCATAAAAGATTGCAAAGATTTTTTATGAGTAGGTAAGGAGAGAGAGAGGATGGCATAAATTATGTCCAGATCAATAGCAATGCCATCTTTTGAAACAATATGCCCTTAAATATTACCCCTATAAACATCAAAATTACACTTCTTGGGATTAAGAGGCACCCACAACTCTCTACACCTCTCAAAAACCTTCTCCAAATGGCTGATGTGATCCTTGCTTTGCTTTGAGAAAATAGTGATGTCATCCAAGTAAACAAGGATGAAATCATTAATGTAACATATGAAAGAAATATTCACTTCTCTCTAAAACATGGAACTTGCACTTGAAAATTCCAAGGTCATCTTCAATAAGAACATGAACCCCTATTTTGTCATAAATGTAGTTGAACTGATTCTCTTCCTTAACCTTGATTTGGTTGAAACTTGAAAATATGTCCAACATGGGAAACATTTATGCCCCCATAATAGTTTGTAAACTCTGCTCCATAAAGGATAAATGGTAGTGATCCTTTAGGGAAGATTTTTTTAAATCATGAAAATCAACAAAAATCTTGATTTCCCCATTCCTTTTCCTGACTGGGCCAAATTGGCCACCCAAGTAGAATATTTGATGGGAAATATTATTTTGGCCTCAATGATTTTAGATAAGGCCTTCCTCATGAGGGGCTCTAGTTTAGGGTTTACAGGCCTTTGATTTTGTCATACTAGCTTGACATTGAGATCAAGGTCTATTGAATGTTGCACAATATTTGGATTAAATTTATTAAGATCCTCATAGTCCTAAGAAAATAGATCACTGATTTTTTTACACAAGGAAACAAAATCCTGTTTCTCATTTTCATTACATACCTTTCCCCGTAGAAGATATTTTCCTTATGTAATGGTAAATGATTGGTAGTCTTCTTTCTTAGATTTCATACTCTTTTCAGCCCCTTTGAATTCATCATTTGAGCCAAAAATATGTTCCAAAGTAACCAAACCCTTTAGCATCTTGTTTATCTTCAATCATATAATCTACTCACCATAAATTTCCTGTAAATCAGATTGCATAATTGAAGAGAAATTAGATTCATTTTGGATGAATTGAATAATTTTTTCATCACCATAAAAAATTTCCAGCTGGTTTTATTATCTAGAATCGATGGCCTAGCAACCATTTTAATGTGTTGTATATTTCCCTTGATCAAATCCTTAGCAGGTGAGAATTGTGATCCAAGTGTCGCCATATGATATGCTTCTTTGTTTAAATTTCTTATTATCACCTATAAATTAAGAGACTCAAATATCTCTAAAAATACCATACTCCATGCTTGTAATATTTCAATGGCTTATTTTTTGCAGCACACTTTCCCATGATCTCGGTGAATTACAAATTTTGTGTCCCCAAAAATCTGTAACATTTTAATTTTCTTCTTTTCAGCAATTAACAAGTCATTGACCAATGCTTCATATTTTGCCACATTGTTAGAACATACAAACTGTAACTTGTGGGAAAATAAAAAAATTTCCTCCTTAGGTTAAATCAACACAACACCTACCCCACTCCATTCCTGCTCCTAGAACCATCAAACCAATTTTTTTCCATAATCCTGAAGCATCTTCTTCTCTTTGTTTAAGCATTCTGGGTAGTACAAATTCCTCTTCAAGAACACAATAAGCACCTAAAACAATTTCATAGGCTTTAATTTCCTCATCATAGGGATCAAAATTATTGTCTCTTTCAACACATTCATCTAGCAATAGGTCTGGCATAGGAGGTGGAATAAGTTGTTCTTCTGAAACTGAATCTTGTTCCTGATTTTCTAGGATTAGACAATTTTCTTGGATATGGGTGGGTTCATATGACTCAATATGATATGAAAATATAGTCTCAGGCTATATGGTAAATTTGGCACCATACCTAGTTCTCAAAAGCATGTCATTCCAATCTAAAGACAAATAACCACCCACTTTGCAGTAAAATATGTTGACAAAAAAATGGAAAAAATTGAAGGCATGTCAATGACTGATATATCATGAGTTATGGTATGGCTTGGGTAGGCATGAAGGGTTAATTATAGATCTTTATTGACTCCCAATATGCTAACTATTAAGCCATCAAGTTGTAAGACACTTTTAACAACAGGGATGTACTCTAGACCTAGGACATTAGCAATTTTATTTGGCATAACTAAGGTACTAGCACAATAATCTACTATGCAATTATGAACTATGTGCTTACCCAAAATCAATGACATATAAAATGGTGGGGTTTTGATGAATTTACTTACTTGTTCCTCCTTTGAATGGTGAATATTGATAGTAGCAGGCACCTTTTTAATTATTGGGTCAGCAAGGGGAAGCTACTTTAGAGCTTTGTATAAGATGTCCCCTCGTGATGGGATAGCCAAGGCATACTAGATTATTACATTGACAATCATCCTCTTCATATACTCCACAATGTTGAAGGGAAGACCCATATATTTCTTCAATTATGATACAATATTCTCTTTCTTTGTTGTTGTAATACTGGAATAGGAAATTTTGGTTTGAGAGGAACTTCCATGCTAGGAGCTTTAGGTGCTTTTCCTTTTCTCCCATCAACCTCTTTTCCTATTTATCAACGTTTCCTCTAATAGAAGAGGGAGCATGTTGTGATTCCAAAATTTTATTCTTAGATCTGGTATTATCAACAACCATCTCATTTAAGGCATTAAAATATTCAGCTCTAAAAAACATAAGATTTACATCTGATTGGCCTCCTGAGATCCTTCCACATTAAGATTGGGTGCTTCTACCAATGGATCCTGCTGACTGGAGGATTTTTAATCATGAAATCTTGAACATGTAATGAACTTTCACAAATTAGGTGATTGTGTGGCATATTTCAAGGAAAACACCATTCTATTTCTTGAATGACATTATTTTGCACATGAACCAATGCTTGACTAGAGTTGTAAATAGGATATGGCTGAGGAGCAATAATTGGTAAAACTTGAAGAGAGGAATTTTGAGCCTGTAACTTGTTATTTTGTTAATATTTTTTGTACCTTTGATTTTGTTTATTTTTGTAAGGATGATAACCCTTATTGAAGCCTTACTTTGAAGACTTCCCCGATTCAAATAATTTCTATATGACTGGGCTTGTTGTTTCTCCAAGGATATGACCTTGTTGGAAAAATTTCTTATCAAGGATTTTATGTCTTCATCCTCATTTTTTTGTGTAGGAGAGTAGGATATAGATGTGGATAGGATAAGAATTCAACTTGGGAATAGGGAAATGGAAGGCTAAGATGTTTGTGGTATCTCGAGTAGTATAATGGCATAGGTGGCCTAGGTACTAATTTTCCATCTTGGATCAAACAATTTTCAGCCCTAATGGCTATAACATATGCACCATTCAATGTTGAACCACCCATGGATTGAATCATAACAACAATATTTGAATTCAGTTCCTTTAAAAATAAAGAAATTCACCTTTATCAACTAGCCTTACTAGGACAAGAATCCTCTCCCAAGTCTTTTGAAATCTAAAGTTGAAGTCTTCTATGAGCTCATTGGTAGCTCTCTTTATAGTTGTTAGCTATTCAAGGAAGGAAAGATTGTCTACCTTCTCTCCAAACTGATTGCAGAGAGTTGTACCAAGTTCAATCCAATTATTAATTGACCTTATACTAAGACTGTTGAACCATTACAAAGCTCTAACCTTGAATGAAGAGGACAACATCCTAATAGCTACATCTTGTTCAATAATTTGATGAATAACATAGACATTCACAATGTATTGTATATGTTCTATAGGAGTAGTATGATTCTCTCCAGTGAAGAAAGGGATGCTCTTAAGAGCATATGTTGGAATCAGATTTTTGGCTTTGAGGGAAAGAGGAATGGTGTCAGTAAAATTGGAAAATCCCAAATTTTGTTGCACTTCCATTATAATAGCTCTGATATCTCAAGTAGAATATATGAAAGGCCTACCAGGATGTGGAGTGGATAGATTTTTATTTAGTGGTGAAATCAAGATTTGAATAGTTCTTTCTCTTCTACCCCTACAACTAATAAGCTGCAGATACTCAAAAACTCCTTCCTCTAATGTTTTGGACCTTTTCTAAATTATTATCATGAACGTGGGTGATGGTATTATTTAAACCTATTCATTTTAAATACGGATTCACCAAATGTGTCACACAAATACTTCAAAGTCTAGTAATTAATAATGCACTTGAGTCATAGACAACTTAGATTTTAGACAACAAGGGACCTGTCTCTAATTTGTGGGACTTAAACTAAGATATACCTCTAGAGAAGGATGGTACCTATACCTAATACTAATGCTAAGTTACTCCTAGAAAGTTAAATGTGACTTACTATTGATGTTAAGTGACCGAGGGAGAGAGAGAGAGAGAGAGAGTGTGTGTGTGTGTGTGAATGAAATAAAATACTAAAATATGGAGGTGATAACACAAACAATAAGGGTTGGATAGATTCTGTGAGTAAAAATGAAGAAAACCAAAGCAAGGAAGGGCAGACATAAGTGCCACTATCCAAAATTACATTTAGATCCCTATTTTCATTCAAAGACAACAAATCTGAGTCCTACAAGAAGAGTAAAGTATGCACAATATACTTGTAAAGCAATGGAAAAAGAAACACAATATCTAATAAGCTAGGGTGCAAAAGGAAACAATACATGAATTTTATTTCTCAAAAGTATACATAATCCATTACAGAGTAGAAATAAGGCAATAATCCTTTGCAAAAATCTCAAATCCGAGGCCTGCAACTCATAAAAAGTTTCTAGAATTTTTTGATAGAGTTCCTCTATAATTCTTAGAAAATCCCCAGGAAAATAAGGGGACAATTACATTATATAGGAAATATGACCACCTTCCTTGCATTCAATCCCACGACAGATAGTTAAACAACCTTAACTATTATACTCAATGTGCTACTCGTAGGTAATATTTTTGATCGTGTGTTTGAATTATGGGCTAACTATCATATCTAGGCTAGTTAGCCATCTCTACACCATGGGTTGTATAAATTTAGTTATCCACTCAACCTCATTGTTGTCCAACCTTGAATGGTTAGATGGTTTTCTAACTTTAAGGTCGTATAACTCTAAAGTAATTGTCAACAAGACACCTACGATTTTTAACTATGGGTCTTTGAACTAGGTGGGTATGATGGCCATCTAATCTTCTTCCATACAATCTATCAATGAACTACACATCCAACCAAATGACCCATCCTACTAAGTCACCTCCTTTGTTACATACATCATCCAATCACATTATATGTCCGTCTATCTAACTCTATCGTATGTTGATGAATGGGATGACCAAATACCTAGCTGACCAACTTGGTGACCCAAAAAACCATGCATCTAACCTAAAAGGTTTGGATACCATCCATGTTTTTTTACATCGTGCTATGACAATAGATAACCAACCAACCTAGAATCGACCAACTTGACCATTCATCTGTGACTAACCTACATTTTGTACTAGGAGTTGGATGCCATCCAACCTATCACCCATTCAACCTCTCTATACATCTTCCATATGTCCAACCTAGGTTTCCAACCTAGGCATGCAACCTATTTTTCTAACCTAGGCATCTAATATAAGAATCCAACCTAAGATTCAAACCTAGGCATCCAAACTGGGCGTCAAACCTAGTGAAATTTTCAATTTCATTTCCACAATCAAACCCCGACTATCCAAATCATCCGTGAGTAAAGGCCAAATCATCACGGGTTATCTTTCTCTTATTTTAGGTTTGAATTTGACATATTTTTTAATGTCACCACCTTGTACTTAAAATTTTGAATAGGTTATCTAAATTTTCAAGGGTGAAAATTTGAGATAATAGTACTGATGGGTGAATGGACTCATTGAAAATTTGATAATAATATAACAAATTCTTGGATGAAGATGAAGTGGATTCAATACTAGATATGTAGTTTTGAGGGTTAGAGAGGATCAAGCTGAGTTTTTGTTGTGAGGATGAGCCAAGTTGAAACAAAGACTAGCTAGGTTGTGAGTATGTCTTATACTATTGAGGAATTCCTTGTTGGTAGGGAATTGTTTTTGGGGAATTTTCTGCTAAGAAACATTATTTGGGTATGGGGTATTCTATTACGGGATGTTATATTGTGAAATATTTTGTTGAGGTACATATTTTTGAGGTGTGTTTTATTGAGGAATGTTTTTCTGAGGTATATTATGTTGATAAGGAATATTTTATTGAGGGATACTTTGATGATAAGGGATGTTCTATTGTGGGATGTTTTGATGAGATAGAGAACCTTGTTGGGAGGCTATAGGGTGTGAGGTTTGTATGTACTAGTATTGTAATGGAATTGATGTATGAGTGAGTGGTTGTGAATATGTGAGTGAATTCCTAAAGAAAAAAACATAGGTGACAGAGGACAGTGCATGTTGTGGAATGCTTTATTATGAGATACTGTATTGTGGGATGTTTTTAGGGATGTAGAGGGATGGAGATATGCTTGTGATTGTGGTATGTATTGTGAAACAGGGTGAGTGCTAGTAATGACACTAGTATTGATTAGTGATGTAGTTGTAGGGATGGACATGGTGATGTTTTTAATGGGACTAGTAACCTATTGGGAGGATACAATAGTAGAAAAGGCCACAGAACTCACGAGAGGTGTTTTTACCTATGAGGAAGTTGTCGGAGTTGACGAGGAAGTAGTGTTACTTCTTAGAGGAAGTGCATAACCTGTAGAAAGACTTGGTGAGGATGTAGACTATTGGGAAGATGTTTTTTTATAATGAAATCATGTGGAGGTCATAAATGGGTACTGAAGACCCCTCATATGCTTCGGGTTAACTAGTGGAAGATTGTTCATTCGATGTTTCAAAGGGGTTAATAGGGTTGGCAGATATCTCATGTTTATTATTGTTCTATGTTTCAGGTTGATTTTAAGTTTATGGGAACAACTACTAGATGGCGGGGTCTTTATTTTTATCAATAAAATGTGCAATGTCAGATGAGGAATTGTAAATATATAGAATGGGTTGAGGTGTGAATGGTTGTATTTCAACATTCCTAGCTTCTAGATAGGCATTTAGAGTAATAGTGTTTGAGTATAACATTCTTCAATGATAGGCTTTCCCTTATTATAAAAGGGAGGCTTAAATTATTCTGATTGAGGAACAGGAGAAAAGGGGTGTCATGTTTCTTATGACCTAGATGTATGAAAGTTTTTACCATGATATTGATGTGGGGAATGAAAATTTTGTTTTCTCATTTCTTCGTTAGAGTTGGCCCATGATTAATTCAAATTATGTTGGGTGTCGAAAAATGGGTTAGATGTATGTATTTGATAATATGTGATTTATTGTTATGTTATTTTTCATGGTAAAGTAGAGATAAGACAGATAATAGGGAAAGGTGAGAGGTAATAATTGTGATAATCAAAGAAGGTGTGCACGTGTTGAATCTTGACCAATTTGATTGTGAATATCTTCCCTTTGGCTTGGAGAAATGATTTGAAATAGAACATAAGACCAAAAATATGATTAAATATATCGATTGGTGGATTGCCTAGTAGAAGCTAGATCCGGGAAGTAGGTGCTTCCTAGAAGGCTTTCAATCCACGTTTTAAAACAAGTTAATGATAATAAAGAACACAAAATAAATGATAACTAGTGTATTTGTATAGTTTAGGTATCCTACACAAGAATAGTAAATAAAATATAGTCTAAAAAGGAATACAAGACTAAATCTAAGAAGGTGGTTGGTGGTTTAAGGCTTGCAGGTATGACAGAGAGTGTTAGGAAAGGCTAGGAAAAATTATGGGAGGTTTTGTGAGGTTTTAAGTAGATGAATTTTTTTTGGTCTAGGATATATTACAAGTCACAAAGACAGGTATCGGTTGGGTGACCGATGTCGTACTAGTAATGAATCGATGTCGGTTGGGTGACCGGTGTTGGTAGGGGAAATTAGGTGGAATGATTAAAATGGGAGTAGTTTGGAACTATATGTGATTACATAGAGAATGATGGAGGTTTAGGGAAGGTCATGTGATTTTATAGAAGACTCAGAGGTAATAAGATGGGTGTTTAGGAAAGGTATGAAGGTTCTTTGGGAATATGGTTGGATGGAGGTGTTATGGGAAAGATCTGGGTATTGTAATAGGTGAAATGAAATAGATAACTAGTAAACAACTAATCTACTAAAACGAATGGCAAAGGAGGAATGTACTTACTTGAGAAATGGAGATGAATAGAAGAAGGTGGTGATGGTCGGAGGAGAAGGTGGTTCTAAATGAATGCAACAAATAGTAGGAGGGCATGATTCTTCCATGTGCATGCATTGGAGATATAGATGAATCTATTGATGAAAGGTGTGGTGTTTGAACATGTAAGGGCCAATGGTATGTCAAAAGATCACCGTAAAACTTGAGAGTTAGTATGTAAGGTCGTAAGACCAGAAAGAAAAATTTGGAACTTATAAAAGGATTCAGGAAATCCTATTTAAGGAAATTGATGGCGGTTAATTGATCAACACCGATTGAGGAATAACCATTGTATGTTAGGGAGAAAAGGTCATACTTACATAAAATAGCCTATTTCTTCCCAATTTTGGCATGATTCAAAATTAATGCAGGTTAAGAGTGTGGAATGACACTAAATGGAGTAGGAAGTTGATTAGGGAAATGATAGGTAATTATTTTTAGGGTTAGAATAAGTCCTATTTAGTTAAGGGGGTGGGGATTTTCTCTGGTTGATTAATAGGCTTGGAATAGGTCTAGGATGAGGTGGAGAGATGAGGTGGCTAGGTGAGTTGGCTAAGTGAGGTGGAAATTAACTTAATTTAGGTAATTAAATAAATAAATATGTGAGAAAGGATCATGGTTAGGTGTATGTTGAGTTAATTAATTGGAAGAGGCTTATAGGGTTGTGACCCAATTTTGGTGTCTAAATTTTTCCCATTTTTGTCATGTAGCTCGTATTGATAAGCGAGGATGACAAAAATAGGAGGTGGTTTCCCTAGGTATGAGTAGAGGTGAGGTTACCCCATGTATGGGTGAAGGTGATTCCCCTCAAACAAAGAATATATGAAATAACAGTTGAATCGGTGATGGGTTTGATAAGGTGGTATGTGGTGAAAGGTGTGGGTGTTGGTAATGGTAATGTCATTGTGCGTAATAAGTGGGGGCATTAAAATGCACACAAAAATATAGAATGCGACAAGTAACTAGGTTGAAGATCTCAAAAACTCTACATAGTCAAAGCTTGATAATTTATCCAAACAAGCTTGATGTGGTCTAGGTATCCGCGGTATAGGATACGGTCCTAGAAACACAATGAGAATAGGTGTAGGAACATGAATTAGGTGGGTTTGAAAGCACTAAAAGGTTTATTTGAGATAAATGTCATGACATTAGGAAAGGAAAGGTTGGTAGGCTAAAATACACAAGTAACACCATCTTAAGGTACAATGAGTAAGTGAATTCAAGTGTCAAATGGGTGAGGTCGGGGTGGGTGTATAGGTAAGGTCATGGGTAAGGAAAAAGTTTAGGAAAAATATGACCCAAAGTACACTGAGGTCTGGTGTAGGTGATAAGGATTTTAGGTGAACCTGAAAGGCTAGGGTAAGGCTACTGGCAACAAGAAAATGGCCTTTTGCATCAAAATGTTGGGAAAATTTGGTATAATTGGGTTAGACAGGGTGTCTGATACTAGTGGAGGGTGAACTAATGCCAATAAGGGTAACTAATGTTAGTCACCTAGGGCATGACCTAATTGACATTACCAAGAAAATTTTTGTTTAAAATGCAAAATCCACATTAAAAAGTGTCATTTGTGCATTTCTAAATTTGGAAAATAGTAGGAGAGAGTATTTTTGTGAGAAAAATGACAAAGAGAATTAAAAGGATGAGTTAGCAAGCTATTAGCTTGAGTTGATAGGAGTGTATTTTGTAAGTCCATAAGATCTACCTAAGCAAGTCTATTGGTTGATAGATGAGAGGTTTATGTTATCTCTTAGAAGCACACCCACGGTTTGAGGGATAACATCCAATGTTCTAATCTTGCATTATTAAGGTCTGTGGATATACCTATTATTGAGGTGAGTTTCTGTATCAAGGAAATTCCTTATTGATGTATCCTAAACTAATGTTTGGGGTATTTTTGGAGTTTTAAGGGTAAAAATGGCCATAATTGAAATTGAAATGAGGTGATACACCAAAATAATTGAGGGATTTGACTGAGTACATCCAACATAAAATTGAGAAAAAATATCGATGTAAGAACAATTGGGTTTTCAGTTTGATCCTAAGGCAAACACTTGTGTGTTGAGGGAATAAATCACAACATAGAAATTATTATCCACAATAAGACTATATAGAAAACACCCCATTTATAGAAAGGTAAGATAATTAAATCAGAGAATTAACATTCACAAGAGCTAATAAAAATACACACCACTGTAAATCATTGGAAAGGCAATAAATGGTTCTCATTCAAGGGAAAAACTAGAAAAAATTTCTTTTACATTCCTACATACAAAAAGTCCTCCTTTGTGCCTTGCCAATACACACAATATATCACAAAATTATTCACCCAACCCATCCTAAAAATAAGATGCAATCTGTAATCTCCCATGCATGTTAATTTTATCCTTTATCATGAATAAATAAAGGAATAAAAATAACCATACTTTTACAATGAGGCAAAAATAGCCGTAGTTAAAAAATTACTCTTTAGTCTAGAGTGTAGTGTTGGTGATCTAGTTTTAACACAATGAATAAAATTGGGTGAATAATTTCATCTAACAATAGGTCATGCTTGGGTTGTGTTATCCCAATTTTTCCCCTGGAAAAATTGATCAAACATGACCTCGCATGAAAGAAAATTGGAAGGGTCAATTCATTCATGCGAGCCCACATTCCAAATCCAACAATGAGGGGGCAGGGTCGGCAAAGGAGGCCAACAACGTCAAAGGAGATCAGATCCCAATAGGAAAAAATGGAGAAAGGGCTCAAAGTTTTAGACTTTGTGCATACTACTTTACTTGAGAGCGAGAACAAAGACTCACGAGAAGGTGCCATATGTCATCTCGGTGGAATTCCAAAAGGTGCATAAAAAGGTAGGTCGCAAATGTGCACCATCCCTACACGTGGTCGAGCCTCAAAAATTTGAATTGTTCATGAAAAGAACCATGTGTCAGCATGTGTTAGCGTGCAACTTTAAAGGTGCAACCCAAAGAAGAGAATCAAATGAGCACCAGCCCTCCACGTGGTCGAGTCGAAAGACAACACTAGCCATTGAAGATTCTAAGTACAACAGAGGGTGACGGAAGCCTCCACGTGTCAAGGGTCAGACATATGGCCCCGCCAAACAAAAGGGACTTATCCAAAACACAAAATAAATAGAGAAAAGCCATGGAAGGACCCATATGTATCTTTGGTGCTCTTTCAAGAGGTAAATCCAAAAGTGGTCCCCAAACATGTGCCAGCTCTCCATGTGTCTCGGGTCAGGCAGAGTGTCTCTACCAATAGGAGGGACTTAGGTAGAACACAGAGGAGCCTGCAGAAGCCACCACGTGTCAGTCTAGTGTAACTTCAAGAGTTAGAAGAGGGGATAAATATTCAACACGTGTGTGGCTGCCATGTGGCCCCTGTATGGATAGACCCTCTTGCATATGCGAGCCCATATTAAGCATCCGACCCACGACTTTCAGCAACCATAACTTTCAAATATGGGATCAAGATTTTAAGAGGAAAGGAAATTTTGGAAAACTCCCAGCACCTACTACTCACCTACCACCATTAATGATCTGGTCCGCCATTTTTGAGGCTAACAAGTATCCCACCTATTGTCATGACGAAGAATGGGTCTCCTTTCTTGCCCAATAAGGAATAGTGATGGGGGCATGGGTATTGTAGTAAATCCCATCATTTTTGTAGGCATATTTTAATGCTTTCTAGGGTGGTTAGAGTAGGTGGATTCAATGCTCTTCTAGGGGTGGTTGAAGCAAGATTTGAATTTTCCCTCTCTCCCTCTCTCATTCTTCTATATATTGTAAAGGAGGGCATATTTCTAAAGGTTGGTCATCTTTTCTCTCTTTCCCTCTCTCTTTCTTCCCTATAGTTGAATGTGGAGCTTAAGCCTCCTCTCATGGTTTTGTAATGGCATTTTCTTGCCTCTTGCCCACTGATGATGTACTGTGTGAACTCATGGAGCAATAAAATCTATTTTGTGATGCATTTTTTCCATCCTTCCTTATTTTATTGTCTCTTCTTTCCTCTCATCATTGCAGGGTATATTGTGCATACTTCTAATTTCTATTGCGAGGTTTTGGGAGATATGCTTAATGAGTTTAAAATATTGCTATGTGTGAACTCTATTTTGGCTTGTGATGCATATGTCTATCCACTCCATTTCTCACCTCTCTCCACTTTAGGAATTTGTGATTTTGACCAAAACTTCCTTTTCTAGTGTATCACGCTTAGTGTAGGCTCTGTTTTTATGCATTTCTCTCTCTCCATGTCTCCTTGGAAGGTTAGATTAGGATTAGATAGTTTTCTGCACTGGAGTAGCTTGTGGAAGGTAGTTTAGGAAGAAGAATCTTGATTTCTCCAGAGGTCCATCTCAAGTTCGTAAGTCCCAAAGCTTGAGAGATGGTCCCATGTTATGCAATAACACCGGATGAACCATGCAAATCTGAGGCCATTTGGGGGTGCTGTGATTTTTCAATAACAGGTTGCAAGTTTCCTCCAATGTACATGTAACTTGGTATTCTTGTTGTTGATTAAATAATCATACTTAATCATGATGTGACATTTATATATTCACTCACTTGCAAGGATATTTCTATCTTTTTCTCAAGTTTTTCTTCTAGTGATGCATGCAAAAATTGACCTCTATACAAGTAAAATAATTCCATTTTCCTTCATACTTAGAAAAATATATTCTCCCCATTGTGGGGACCACTATGGGAACCTATGAGAAAAATAAATATACCCTATTTTATGAAAAATACAGTAATATTTCTCCACTTTAATCATGTTGGTTCTGATGTTTACCCTCTGTGTATGCATTCTTTATCTTCCGTGAAATACACATACTTGATAAAAAGGTGTCTTTGTAAAATTTAATGTATTCTTTACAAAAGTTAAGATAAGGAAAAAAAATCTTGACCTTCACATATAAATCATTTACTTTTTGACCTTAGAATATACCTTTATTCTAATCAAAATGATCACCTTTTGATTATTTTGAGGCATCATGTAATCATTGGCCCCTTGATGGCATATTCTATGATTAGAAAATTATCGATGTTCCTTTCATTTGATTGACATAAGTGTGCCCCCATTTAAGTCACCATGCATACATAATAATCAAACCTTATTCTAAGGTTGAGGTAATGATTATTGGTTGAATGATTTGTCATTGGATAAACTAAATTTTTATGCTAAGGTCAAACTAAATGATTATGATTTGGGACTTAGTCCCTCTCCATATGATGACCCGACCCTTAACTCATTATGTTGGTGCCTTTTCCAAACTGTGGTTTGAAATGAAAAGGACAATATAATCATGGTTGTTGATATCTTTACCTCTTCATCTTCACCGTTGATCAATCTATGATGACATTTAATTTATGATTATATATGAGCCTTTGAACTTTGTACTTGTGAATATGGCATGTTGATTTCTAACTCAGGTGAATTAGGGTGCATGTGGGGTTACATTGATTTTTGTATTTTGATGTAAACCATCAATATTGGTAATTATTTGATATTGATCATGGATTCTGACTTGTGGTAATTATGGTTGTTTACTGAGAGTTAAAATTTTGAAATTTTGATCTTTGTAATGTGAGATCTCATCCGTCAATTGTTAACTAGACTCTTAACCTGCAGAGTTCGGTTTTGTAAAAAGCTCGTCGAGCTTATCATTTTTCATTTCCATTTTCTCATTTTAAGTGGAAAATCCATGCCAAAATTTCTTCAAACCACCATTAATATGTCATTTCTAGCTTGATTTCTTGTGTTTGTGAAGCCTATGAGGATCGTGCCTTGGAGGATTTCCATATTTCTACCATTTTTTTCTTTTTGAGATTTTGAATGAGATTTTGGAGACCTTTATTATAGTTTTGAAGCTTTATGTAACTCATTTATAGGATTTATTTTGGCCATTTATTTTTCTTCTCTATCGTGGTAATTTGGTTCGCTATTAACGCTTTGGGTTGAGAAATTTCTTCTCATATTTTAAAGTCATCATTAAATAAATACAATGAGTCCTTGACGTTGGAGCATTGTAATGTTACATTTTTTGAATTCTTGAATCTTAAATGCACTAATACTTCATTTTCTACATTATTCCTATGTTTTCATGGATCTCGAGTTTGAAACTTCTTTGGGCTCTTCAAATTTGGTCTACATTTATGATCTTTCAAGGGTTTATTCTATCAATCTCAAACTGGTGAGTTCTTCTTTCTTTTGGTTATCTCTGCAAAAATTTAATCATAATGGAGGCCATCACCATTTTTATATATTTCAATGAGTTCTTAAAGAAAGCATTGTAACCTTTCTTGAGTTTTTTATCCCTGATTGTTCTAGTTTGAAACATTTCTTTAAAGGGTGACTATATTTTGTCAATGTAATCTCTTCTTTGAAACTTAGCTTGTATTTAATCTCTTACTCGAAGCATTTTTATGCCCGTGTCTTGTCTTATTTGAACTTACGAGCACTATTTATTTAAAGATATCTTCTAGGTGATTTGTATTAGGATTTTGATAGAATCTATGAAAGAAGAATGATCTTGTAACTTGTGTATGTAAATTGTATTGTTTAATTTTACTTTTTGAAGCATGTCTGTTTCAAAATCTATGCTTGCATTTTCCCCCTCTCCATAAATCTGAATAAGTTCTTAAAATGTGGCAAGTTTGTATTAAGTATCTGTAAATTGATCTTGAAAACAATACCTGTAGCTTCGAATCCTATTACAAGTTGGAATGAGTTGGAATTTTTTTCACAAAAGTAATCTCTAGAAAATAGTGTTTCCTCTTTCTTAAAAGTTTCAAAATGGAAATATTTTGTGTGTTTAATCAGAAATTGAAATGGTCTTATGAATTTTTAGCCTATAGTTTTATATTAACACTCTATTCTAGATGGGTAAAGAAATGCATGAGTGTAACTTTGTTTTTTGAGATTTGTATGTCTAAAACAAATCTGCATTGGTCTCTTTTTTCTGAAAATGTATCCTTTACTTGGTATCTATAACATGATTTTGATGATTCCTTTATTTAACTCTAAGTTGTATTGAAGCTCTCTTAGTATTAAATATATAATGTAAAGTGCAAGGGAAAAAATCCTTGAAGTGTTACCTCAATTTGATTTGTTTTACTTGATCTTGAAGTGAATCTATACTGTGCCTAAGATGTTTCTTTTATTATATCTTACTATAACTTGCAATTTGTATTTGTACTTTCCAATTGAATATAGAGACAACACATGTTGTTTTTTTTCTTGAACTTTATTTTATGAAAATAACTTTTTAAAGATCTTGTCATTTTGAAACAGTTGATGCTTTGATTTGACTGCAATTGTAAAGATTTGGCATGTAGTAAACTAAAGGTCCTTGATTTATATGCCTCATTATTTGATGATAGTTGAAGTATTTATTCAACTTTGCAATTGTTGTTGAGGAATGTGATCTTTAAGCTAAGTTGTAACTTTACATTTCCTAATTGTCTTCTTTCAATGACATGGTGCTTTGATTATAGAACCTTTTATTTGTTTCATTATTCCTCATGCATCCTTTGAAAAATTTACTCAGCAAACTAGTTTAGTGTTTTCATATCGAAATGAAGGATCTATTGTTGTTTGTGTTCTATAATCGTAAACATTTAACTTTCTCATCAAGGTTTGATATTGTTTCAATATAATATCTTTCTTTTCTCCAAGTTTTCCCAATGTATGATTCAGTTTGGTACTCTTGAAGATCTCTAACTGGATAACTGATATCATTTTCGATACCTTGTTTCTTTCATGCTTAATCTCCTTTCATTCATGCTAATGTATTCATATATTTGAAACTTACATTTAAATTTTTGAGAGAAATTCATCCATATATGATGTAAAACTTATTTGTAAAAGTTTATTGAACTCACCATGTTTGATGATGAAAAAAAAAGGCACTCGAAAAGGGATTCTTCAGTATGACGCTATACCTGAGTTTAATATCAATTCACCTATCTTATATTACAGAGCTATGAATTTGAAATAGTTTGAACAATCTTCATCATATCCATTTTGATTTTATTTCTTTATGAGTAATTGGGGCATGTATGCTCGAAATATTCTCCATCCTTAAGTTGTTTTTGTATTTCATAGTTATCACTTGGAATTTAGAGAAAAATTCAATTGTTCATTCACCAAGATGGTTGCATTGAGTATTTTAGTTCTTAATCATTAATTAGCTTCTTCTCTAGTCACTTGATGAAGCAATCAAAACCTATAACTTCTTTATTTGAATGGCAGTAACCTTGAACACTTGTATTGAAAATTTCAAATGACATTCAATCATGTTAATAACTTGTAATCTGCATGAATGATTTGAAAGATGAAAGACGATTCTCTGAACTTTCATGTGATCTTTTGATTTGTTCAAGATGAAATTTTGTGGCTAGTTCCTTTACTTCAGCTATAGCTTTCTATTTTACATGAGATTCACTTCTGAACATTTCTAAAGTGCAATGAATAAACCTTGCAATTGTAGCTTTGGTTTTCTCCTTAACTAAAAACTGGTTTTGTAATTTTGATACTAGAAATTTGAGGTAGTCTTCTTGTTCTTAGCTTATAAAATTCATCAAATTTCAAAATATGTTAATCTCAAAGCTTTTCTTTTGATCTTTGCAATTTTGATAGACTCTTAGTCATTCAAACAAACTAGTTCTTCAATCACGAATGCATTCTTTTAAAATAATGATTGATCATTTCATTTGGTCTCTCTTTTTGATGGTTATATCATTTGTAACAGCTCCTATTTTGCAGCTTGTAGGTCTTCAACATGATTGTAAGATGAAGATTTACTTTTATATTATCAAATGAAGTAATCTTTTGAAGTGAAAAAAGTAGTCTCTGCTTTTATTTTTGGTGAATCATTTTGATACATGTATTTCCTTTTGGAAGTCATGTTGTGAAAATATGGAAAGCTACAATTTCTTGTTATAAGTTACATTTTGATATTGTACTTTGTTGCACTATTAAGCTATTTCCAAGCTTAAAATGTCACTCTTCCTTTGGTGCATTTGTACCTCCTTAGCTTTTTGCTTGTATAGTGTGAACAAGATGTACTTTCACCTTAAAATAGACTTTGACCTTAATTGTACTTGATCATTATGAGATGAATGCATTACTTTAATTTAACTTGGAGAATGTGGTTATTCTAATATATATATGTTCAAAGTATGTAATGACTGCCTTTTGTATTCATCAATAATTAGCTTCTTGAAATAAATTTTTGTTCTTAAAAATACAACAGTTCGTATTTCTTTATTTGTTTTTATGTGTACCTGCACAATTAGACAAACTAGTCAGAAAGCAATGGGATTTTCGGCCTCTCTTGTGTTCCATAGTGACTTTATTTTTCTTTCTTTTTTATCTGTCATTATTGCTATGAATGCCATGAGCTTCTGCTAGATAGTAATTTTCATATTTTGTATTTTTTACTTTGATGTACCTTATGCTTCTTGATCTCAAATGATTCATTTCCTTGAAATTAGGTAGTACATGACTACAGATTAAACCTTGATCTCTTTGAATGACATTATTTTCTTTTCCTCTGTTGAGGTACATTAATGGATTGAATGATGCAGAAGATTAAGATGAAGGATATGGAATAGGAGTAATGAAGAACAAAGGAAAACTCAAGGAAATGAATGGGGTTTCTTATATACTAATTTATTTTTAGGGTTCTAGATACACTGCCCTTAGCTTTATCCATGTCTCTAATAACATTCTTTAGTTCTTGAATTTCCTTTTCCATCTTTCCCACTCTGACCAAAAAGTCCTCATCCTTAGGATCCTCCACCAGATTACTAATGTGCAACAAATTCGTGGCAAGCTCCAGGTCTTTATGACTTCTAAGAACCCTCTGAGAAGTAGGGACCTTTGTTTTCATCTCCTTCCTTTTCTTGCTAGATGAAGCAGTGTCAAGCTTCCTTTCGGGCAGGGGTGGAATGGAGGCAGGGGGGTAGGGGGAGGAATGAAGGCAGAGGGAGGAGTAGAATATAAGTGGGAATCTGAGTAGTGGTGGTGAATAAGCAATATTAACCCTTGATGGAGGGGAACTGCCCTAGTGTGATTTTGTACCTCCAGAACAGATTTCTCAGAGAGTTCAACAAGTAATGAGGGAAGTTGATGATGATGTTTCTATGAAAGTGATTAAGAAAGATCAAATGCTTTTGGGGAATAGTGAAAAATCTCCCCTCTAGAGTAACATACCTTACTACCATCCTTGCTATCTCAGCAAAAGGCTTAGGAACAGAGGCAAGCTTGATGCTAGCCGTCACAAATTCAATTTTTTCCCCTCATCAAGAAACTTCTTAGCCTCAACCTCTCTGTCCACCCACTTGTTAAAGAATTTGGTGCCATCTAGACTGAGCCCGGTGACTTGGGCAATAAGCTCCTCTGATATCTCAACCTCAATGTTGTTGTACTTAACCACACGATTCCTCCATCCCTGAGAAAATTTAATTGAGAGATCTTGATCAAAACCTTGGATTTTTTCAATAAAGTTTGCTAGACCCCCTTTTTGAAGATAGTTCCAAAGAACTGTATCATCTTTCCAAGCTGGATTATGGGTGGGCTCTGTCTTGCAAGGTGGTCCCCCCATTTTTCCTGTGGCTCTGCCCACAATGGTAAAAAATTGAAAACTATGCGAATCAGCCTCAGCTCTGTTTTTGAATCCCTCCCAATCGTGTGGAAAGATGTAATTATTAGACTTTACTTTGTAATTAGTTAACTGCTCCTTAGCATCCGCCTTATGTGTATTAATGATGACGCTCGAAAAGTCAATTAAATCTTTGATTATGTAACTCAATAATCATAAGTTACATCCTACAAATTGTATGGGAAAATGGATATTTACTCATGAATAAATGATATTATTTCGTAAATGAGTTTTGCAATTCCTTTTAGTTTCACCTTTATGATATGTAATGATGGTACAATGAATTAAAAACTCAATAACATGCTTAATAACACTTAATAATAGGAAATGATAAAATTTAAAATACATATAACTTAAAAATGACCTCTCAACCATGCAAACAACAACCATGTTTGTTTCTTTTTTTTAGTCTAACTCCTCAGGTTTGTAACCATTTCTTCCTTCCACAAGGTTTTACTTTAGTTCTTTGGAACTTTTCTGCAAATTTGATGAAGGTGAACATGGAATAACAACATACGTGAGGTGTTGAATTTTGCAATAACACCCATAGCTACATTTTTCTTTACTGATCCACTTACTACAACAGAAAACACAATGAAAACTATATGTACCCCCTTTACTTAGGTTCCTTCATCAATGCCTTCTATTGAAAAAAGGTTTTGAGTTGCCCATTTTTGCACAAGTGAAAAAATTGTCAACATTTCTAGCAATCTTGGAAAGCGCGCCTACTAGCTTGTAGACCAGTGTCATGCTCTAGTCCATTGGACATGGAGTTAAAGTATATAACTAAAATTTTCTCCTTTTTGAATTTAACTGACCTTTCTGAAAACAAACTAAAGATGGGAAATGATCTGGTAGACCAAATCATGTGCATAAATACACTTATTGAATGGAAAAACATTGTAATGTGTAGGAACTGCATTTATTGAAAGGAAAATCCTACTCTAAACAACACTATACGATCTTAAATAATAGTGTTTGAGAAACATACCATTGACAAGAATTGCAAGTTCCTCTCCATTCATCCTTGAAGAATTTTACTCTTTATAAGATAAAATCATATAAGGACCACTCCAAATTTTATCGAACTTCGTGTGGTTTCCTAGGTTCGCACGATTGACATCCCATTTCAGCACAATGTCTTCTTTATTGAAGACCTTGAAGTTAGAATTTTTATCTAACGTTCTCTTGATTTTTTTATGATTATTTTCCATGTTCGTGTGATCTTAATCTCTTAGCTATTGTAGTTCCATATGTTTTTCATAAGGAACCTACATTGGTTCATCCTCAATAAATTCCATTTGATGTAGTAAATTCTATGCTGGTAGCTCAACTGAAATAGGCATTCTTGCATCACGTCCATAAACAAGCTTATTCGGTGAATTGCCAACTGATCTCTTAGGAGTCACTGTCAGCCCAAAGTGTTGAATTCAACATCAAATACCAATCTCGTTGGTTATCCTCAAGTGTTGTTCGATAATCTTGAGCAGATTTTTATTAGTACTTTCAGCTAATCCATTACCTTGTGGGTAATAATTAGATGAAGTAATTAGATAAATAAAATGCTTCATAGTCCAATTAGATTATTGCTAGAACACCAAATCTAGTAAACTATACCTTCATAAAATGATAATATTTAAGTCTTGTTAGCTTCTTTCAAGGCTATTGCTTCAGTCCAATGTGTGAAATAATTTGTGGCAGTCAAGATCCACTTGTGTCCTTATGATGAAGGTAGATTTATCATGCCAATTAAGTCAAGACCCCACTACATGAATGGTTGATCCATTGAAATAGGATGCAATTAAAATGAAGCTAGTATTTATTTTCCAATAAAGACTTCAGACTTCTTACATTTTTAATCCAGTTGAAATAATCCTTGAATATGTTAGGCCAATAGTAATTAACTTTCATGATCTTAAGATCTATAGTACATGCTGAGAAGTGACCTCCTACGACTCCTTCATGAAACTCATATAGTAAGTGTTGCACTCTATCATAATCAACACATTGCAACAAAACTCCATTTATGTGCTATTTTAACAGAACACCATCAATAAAAACATAAGGTATGGCTTGTAATCTGAAATATCTTCATTTATATTTTTCCATACCTTCTAGATAAGTACCATGTTGTGAGTAATTAATCAACTCTACCATCAACTTAATCCTCGGAGCATCCGGATTGAGTTTTAGTTAATGATTTTCTAATTTAATAAAATTTGTGTTATTGATACGAAACTACGACATGCTATTAATGGCATTGTTTTACCATATCAACAATCAAATGTTCACATTGCTCGTGATCTCTTTGAACATTAGTAGTTCCCAAAGCGGCACCAACGGATAACCCTTCTAGAAGATTGGAGGCCTTAGAGGCTGAGCTTAATTCTCATGAAGGATGAGGTTAAAAATCTTGCTAAGCAAAAAGGCAAAAAAGCATTGAGGGAGAAGGGAGCATTGGCAATAGCCACTTGATGAAATATACAAAACTCGACCTCCCTAGACTCGCCTTGGGAAAACGAAGACTAGGCATGAGTATAATATTGCAGCATTCAGGGGCCATGAGGAATTCATGGAAGGTCATGCAAGAAGTGTTTCGCATCTCAGCGGTGTCCCGAATGACTCTTTGGGGCAATGAGAAAGAGAGTAAAAGAACCAGAGAGGAGCTCGATAAGACGGATCTTGCTCATATGACCACTAGGTATGTACCATGCTTGGAAAAAAGTAAAGATGAGTATTGATCAAGCGGCCAAGAAGTAGTCCAGTTTTACTACTGCTTCTTGGCTGTAGGCTTGTTGTTTTGTTGCCGTTGTTTTGCTGTTAAGTCTCGTTTGTGTTGTTGTTTCTAGGCTTCGGTGTTCTTTCTTTGTAACTTTTGTGCTTTGAGACTTCTCTGCTCCTCTCTCTTACTCAGGCTTTTAGGCCTCCTTTTGTACACAAGGGTATAGTCCCTTTCAAAAAACTATTTACCAATATTAAAAAAAAAACAATCAAATGTTCACATAATCCTTTTACTCATACTATTTTTATAGAATAGATGTCAACATCATACTCCATAACCTTTTAATCTAACACGATCCTTCTCATTCAGTTCCTTGTTCAATAAGAACACTTTAACACTTGGATGAGAGATTAAAACATGAATCTTGTTATTGGAAAGCATGTACTTGAAATATTTTAGTCCTCTAACTATAGGAAGTCATTTTTTTCAAGAAAAGTGCACCTTGTCTTGTAGTCATGCAAAATTTTCTGAAAGAAAACAATGGGTTGTTCTATATTCTCATCATTAACTGAGTTAATATGATTGAAATAGTTTCAACTCCTGTAATTGCATACATTGTGAAATATTTATAAAAATTAGGATTTTCAAAAGTAGGAGCTTGTGAAATAACTATTTTAATAGCCTCAAATCCTTTTCTTCCTTTGTTGTTCCAAGAGAAAATTTTATCTTTCTTTAACATAATTTTTAGTGGCTTAACCAATGTTGTTAAATTATGGAATAAATCTTCTAAAAAAATTATTTTTCCTAGAAAAATTTGTAATTCCATCTTATGATGAGGCAAGGACAACTGTGAAATTGCTTTAATTTTGAAAGGATCAATACCTAAAACTTTCCTAGAAATAATATGTCTAAGAAATTTACCTTCATGGACTAAAAAGATATAGTTTTTAGCATTCAATTATATTCCAAACTGCATGCAAAGATGAAAAGTATGTCTTAAATGCATAATATGATCATCAAGATTATTTGAAAACACAAGTAACATCATCTAAATAAATAAAAATTCATTTATTCATAAGGATATGAAAATCCATATCTATTTCATGTTCAAATGTTACATCAAGCATTAGAAATTCCAAAAGGCATTATTTTATAAGCATAAGTTCCCCATTTTTTGGTGATGTTTCTTTTGTATCTATCTTCTTCATGAACAATAATTTGACTATATCCAATGTAACCATCCAACAAGGATAACCTATATGAGCTCGAAACCGTTCTTAAAATCTGATCCATATTGGGCAATGGATAATGATCATTTAATGAAGCTTTATTAAGATCTCTAAAATCCACACACAATCGGATTTCACCTTTCTTTTTCTGAATAGGTACAAGATTGGGTAATTACTGACGTGAATGCTTAACTAAAAAAATAATACCCGATTCAATTAACTTAGACAACTCTTTTCTCATTAATGGCTCAATCTTGGGATTTATAGGCTTTTAGTTTGCGTAATTGTTTTTGAATTTGGATACAATTCTATGGTATGCTAAGATAAACTAGGATAAAATCCTCTCAAATATTGGTATTTCCAAGAGAAAACATCTTTGAATTTTTATAAATTGATAAAATATTTTTTTAAGCTAAGGAACATACCTTTCTAATGAATAATTTATTTTCATCATCAACTAAGATCTCTTCATAATTATCAACATGTGTTGAGATATTTCCCTTTTATTTTCTAAGCTAATCATCTAAACTGAAAATATCCTCTAATGTGACCAGCCCTTGAGGAAAATTATTGGTATTTAATTGAACAATTTGGTCACCATATAAGTGTTGTAATTTCTCTTGATTAACTGCAAAAAATTTAGCTTCTTGCTATAGAAATATTTTGATTTGTTCATCATCTTTGAAAAATTACCATTTTTCTTCATTATCAAGCAATGAAAGTCTGATAATTAGCTTTATATGTGGCTATATTTCTCCATTTTCCATTTTTTCTATCACATCAAAGCTAGCTCCAAGTGTTACAGGTCTGTTTACATTTATTTTCAGCTCTTGGGACTGATTATATGTTAATAGCTTCAAAAACATGCATCAAATCTGAAACTCTATGTTTGTAAGATTTCAAAAATGAGTTTTTACAAATATTAAATTTTTTACTTGATTTACACTAGCTCATAATCACCATAAACTTGTAACATATTGATTCCTCTCTACCTGGCCCATTGTAGGCCACAAATTAATGCTTCATATTTAGCTACATTACAAGTACATGAAAATTACAGACTTAGGGCTGAAAAATACCTCTCATTTGAAGGGGAAGTGAGCATAAAACTTACACCTTGTCCTTTTTTGTTCTTTGCTCAATTGAAATTAAGCTTCTATAAGACTTTTGTTGTATTTTCTATTTTGGACAACAAGGGAATAGGTGAATTTTCTTCATACAAACAATAAACACCAAATAAACCTTCTTCTACTTCCTTGAAAGGATCATAAGCATGTTCTTCTTGAGTTTTTTCATCCATAAACAAGTTAGAAACACCATCTAATGCAAAAACATGTGTTGTGACATCAAAATTAATCTGATCTATGGCTGCATAATTTTCTACAACATTTGAAGCATGAGGTTTAATATGAAATCTAGCCAAAGGCTTTGAATTAACTATAACTTTAGTTCCATACCTCATAGTGAAGAACAAAAATGACCAATCTGAAGAAAGATAACCACCTATCTTTGTTGTAAAATATCTTGATAAACATAAGCCAAACTAGGGAGGTATATCTACAACATTTACATATTGAAGAATAGAAATATTGGGAAAAGCATTTAATGTTACCTTAAAATTTTAATGATACCAACTATGTTAGTTGTTGTTCCATCTAGTTGTAGCACACTTTTTCTATAGGTTCATACTACAAGCCTAATTTTTCTATAATTCCTTTAGGTATGATTGTATTTCTTACACCACTGTCAATCATGTAGTTATGAATTAGATGATCTCTAATAATAAGAGAAAGATAGAAATGAGGTGGATTTTTAATATCATGACCATTGAAAACCTTTTGTACCATCCATATAACATCTTTCACATAGTCTTGATCAACTGTACCAAGGACCATATCAACTTTTTGAGCTTCTTTCTCTACTGGTTTTGATTAAATCTACAACTTAGCAAGCTCTTGATAAAGTAAACCATCCATAATGAAAAACTAATATTCTATTTTTTCATAACCTCAATAACATTAAAAGAAGAAACAATTTTAGAAACAACTTCTATAGTTTTAAGCATAAGCATTAGAAAAAACTGACTCTACTTCAGCAACTTTTGAAATATGAGCTATGAACAATCTCTACGATAAGAATGAAAATATTTTTACTTCTCTTTAGGAGCTGAATTGCTTGCTATTTTTGAAGGAATGATAGGATTGTTTTCTATTTTTGGACCTGCACTTGTTGTTTTATCGGTAATTGTAGGTAAAATAGGTCTTTGTTGCTATTTTTCTTCATTTTGAGCCTTTTTTAGACCTAGTTGTAACAACAATAAAATATTCCTCACCGAAGCTTACTAAATTCAATTATGGTGTTTTCTAACTATGAGTTTCTTTCTACCTACACTCCATTGAGCCATGTACAATGATTCAGATTGAGGTTGTGCAACAAGGCTCAAATTCAAGAATGCATTTGGGTAGTTAGAAGGTGAATGAGGTTGATTGCAAGATGTAAACCACTCTTCTGAAGCTATATTGACTAGTACAAAAGCACTAGATGAACTAACATCCTTAGGATCAAATTTCCTTTGCTGGTAAGAATGCCTATAATTCTGATTTTGCTGGTATGACTAACTATTATGCTGATTTTGCTAATAAATATTTTGATAAGGCCTGCTAGGTTATGCTAAATTATTTTAATTGATGTTAACTTGTTTCCCATGGTCTACAAGGCCTTAATTATGTCATCTTGAGGAGTTGTAATGATAGGCTCTAATATGGTAATAGGCTACAAAACAAGTGCCAAATATGCCATAATAGGAATTGAGGGCCTAGGAGCTAATTTTCCATCTTGAATAAGGTTGTTTTTATCTCTCAAAGAAATATCATAAGCTACTAGAAGTGTAGTTCCTCCCATGGACTGTATCATGGCTGAAATATCACTATTTAAAGCTCTAAGATAGTATAAAATTTCATGATTAGCTTGAAGCTTAACACTTACTGAAATTCTCTCCCAAGTTTTAACAAATCTGAAAATTAAAACTAGCCATAAATTCATGGGGAGCTATTTTGATTGTGGACAACTACTCTATGAGAGATAAATGGTTAGAATTGTCTTGAAACTACTTAAGTAACTAATTTCCCAATTCATGCCAAGTTGTTATTGTTCCTACTTCTAATATTCGACACCATTGCAATGTTTTTCCTTTAAATGATGCAGCTAAAAGTATTACAACTACATATTAATGAGTCATATTATAAACTGAAAAAAGGACTCTAATGTCTTTAATATGCTCAATAGGGGTAATATGATATTCACCAGTAAATGAGGGTAAACCTTTTAAGAAAGAAGCATGTATATCATGATAAAAAGAATAATCAAAGGGCTATCATTATTAAAAGGTACAAAATTTCTAGGTGGTTATGGTTGAGCCATTGGAATAAATGGGATTTGAACAACAAGATTAATACATGGTGAAGCAACGAGAGGAGGGTTGCCAAAACTAGGCCTGTTATAGGGTAAGGTATTGCCAACTATTCTTCTTCTTACTGAATTTAAAGGAAAATAAATAAAGCTATGAGGGTGTACTCTTACTGTATATCTTGTAGTCACCTTAGGCATGGAACATGCTACAAAATTGGTCTAAAATCAGCCTTATGGAGTCACCAAATAATTTTATTTTTATTATCGATTAATATTTGCATCTTTTTCCTTCTAAAATTGTTTTTTTCTTTTCTTCAAATCTATTGTAATTTCAGAAAATCTTATTTGACTCTAATTCATGTCCCACTAGGTGTGATAACAACTATTATCTCTCATAACCACACCCCTGGTTGAGGGATACTTGATCGGGAGTTCTAAGCTTACTTTATCCCTCACTTCTGTAGATACAATGGAAACACCTTAGGTCTATGGGTATACCTATTGTTGAGGTGAGTCTTTGGTATCAAGGCTGTTCCTTATTGATGTATCATAAACTATTTTTGGGGTTTTTGGATTTTTAAGGGTAAATAAGATGGTTGTAACTAAAATTGAAATGGGGTGATACACCAAAATAATTGAGGGCTTTGACTAAGTACATGCACAATAAATTTAAAAACAAATTATAGATACACGAACCAATAGGTTTTCAATTTGATTCTAACGAAAAACTTTTGTGTTGAAGGAATAAAGAACTATAACATAAAACTAACATGCACACTAAGATTGTATAGAAAACACCCAATTTGCAGTAAGGTGAGATAATTAAATAAGGGAAATAACATTTAGAAGATCTTATAAAAAATACACACCATAGCAAATAATTGGAAAGGTAATAACTAGTTCTCATTCAAGGGAAAAACTAGCAAAAATTTTCTTCAGCACTCCTACATCCAAAAAGTCCTCCTTTGTGCCTTGTCAATGCACACAATATATAGCAAAAATATTCACCCAACCCCTCCTAAAAATAGGCTACAATATGTACTCACCCATGCATGTTAATTTTAGCCTTTATCATGAATAAATAAAGGAATAAAAATAACCATGCTTTTACAATGAGGAAAAAATAGCCTTAGTTCAAAAATTACACTTTAGTCAAAGTACAATTGAATTCTCTATTTTTAATACAATGAATAAAATTGGGTCAATAATTTTAGCTAACAATAGATCTTTCTTGGTCTGAAATTTTCCTCCAATGTGCATGCAACTTGGTCTTCTTCTTGTTGATTAAATAATCATACTTAATCATGATGTGACACTTGAATATTCACCCACTTCCAAGGATATTTTTGTCTTCTTCTTTATTTCTTCTTCTAGTTATGTAATGCAAAAAAGGACCTCTGTGCAAGTAAAATAATTCCCTTTTCCTTCATACTTAGCAAAATATATTCACCCCACTGTGGGGAAAACTATGAGCACCTATGCAAAAATAAAAATACCTTATTTTTGAAAAAAAAGGTAATAATACTCCACTTTGATCATGTTGTCTCTGATGTTGACCCTTTATGTATGTATTCTTTATCTTCCTATGAAATACACATACTTGACAAAAAGTTGTCTTTCCAAAATTTAAGGTATTCTTTGCAAAAGTTAAGGTAAGAAAAAAAAATCTTGACCATAACATATAAATCATTTGCTTTTTGACCTTAGCATATACCTTTATTCTAATCAAATTGATCACCTTTTTATTATTTTGAGGCATCATATAATCATTGGCCCCCTTAATGGCATATTATATGATTAAAAAATAATTCATGTTCCTTTCATTTGATTGACATAAGTCTCAAGCCCCCTTTTAAGTCACCATGCATATAAAATAATCAAACCTTAGTCTAAGGTCGAGAAAATGATCATTGGTTGAATGATTTTTCACTTTTTTATCATTGCATAGACTAAAGTCTTATTCTAAGGTAAAAATAAATGATGATAATTTGAGACTTAGTTCTCATCCATATGATGACCCGACCCTTAATTCATTATGTTAATGGCTTTTTGAGAACTTGTGGTTTGCATTGAAAAGGAAAATATAATCATGTTTGTTGATCTCTTTACCTCTTCATCTTCACCATTGATTAGTCAATGATGGAATTTAATTGATAATTAAATATGAGCCATCGATCTCTGTACCTGCAAATATGGCTCGTTGATTTCTAACTCATGTGAGTTAGTGTTACTATGGGGTTACATTGATTTTAGTGTTTTGATATAAACCGTTGATCTTAGTACTTGTTTGATCTTGATCGTGGATTCTCTGAGCTATGGTGAATATGGTGGATGGCTGAGAGTTATGATTTTGAAATGTTGATCTCTATACTATGAGATCTCATCCATCAATTTTTAACTTGCCTCGAACGATGAAGGACTTATGTTTTATAAAAATATTATCGATATTATCATTTTCATTTCCATTTTCTTTTTTGATCAGCGAAGCCATGCCAAAATTTCTTGAGGCCATCATTAATCTATCATTTCAAGCTTGATTTCTTGTGTTTCTAAATCCTATAAGGCTATGTGCCTTGGAGAATTTGCATATTTTCTTCTATTTTTGCTTTGTTCGAGCTTTTGAGGAATATTTTGGAGATGGCACCATTATTAGAGTTTTAAAGCTCTCTATAACTCCTTCTGAAGATGATTTGTGGCCATTTCTTTTGTTTCTCTGCCATGGCAATTTGGTCTCTATTAATGCTCTAGATTGAGCTATTTCTTCTCAGATTTTAAAGTCATCATAAATAAAGATGGTGAGTCCTTGACATTCGAGAAAGGTAATGTTTTTTTTTTATCATTCTTTACTCTTAAATACATTGATACTTCGCTTTTGCATTATTCGTGTGTTTTCTTGGTTCTCAAGTTTGAAACTTGTTCTAGGATCTTCAAATTTGGTCTAGATTTGTGATCTTTTGAGGGTTTCTTCTATCGATCTCAAACATGTGAGTTCTTATTTCTTTTCAATTATCTCTACAAAACTGGAATCATAATGGAGGCCATCACCATTGTTATTTATTTTAACTAGTTCTAAAAGAAAGCACCGTGTAACCTTGCTTGAGCCTTTTATCCCTGATTGTTCTAGTTAGAAACCTTTATTTAATGGGTGACTAGATTTTGTCGACGTAATATCTACTTTGAAACTTGGCCTATATTTAATCTCTTACTTGAAGCTTTTTTACACCTGGGTCTTGTGTTTTTTGAACTTAGGGCCATTATTTCTTTAGAGATAGCTTCTGGGTTATTTGTATGAGGCTTTTTATAGAATCTATGAAAGAAGAATGATCATGTAAATTTGGTTTAGAAACTTTACCATTTCATTTTTCTTTTTGAATTATGTTTGTTTTGAAATCTATGCTTGCATTTTTCCCCCTCTCCATAAATTTGAATAAGTTCTTGAAATGTGGTAGTTTGTATGAATTATCTGTAAATTGATCTTGAAAAAAATACCTATAACTTTGAATCATATTGCAAGATGGAATGATTTGGAATGTGTTTCACAGAAGCAATCTCAAAAGTAGTGTTTCCTCTTTCTTCAAAGTTTCAAAATGGAAATATTTTGTGTGTTTACTCAGAAACTAAAATGGTATTATGAAGTTGTAGCTTATAGTTTTTATTAATACTCTTGTCTTGGATGGGTAAGTAATTGTACTATGTAGCTTTCTCATTCTCGGAGATTTGTATGTCTCAAAACAAATCTGCATTAGTCTATTTTTCTGAAAATGTATCCTTTACTTAATATTTGTAACATGATTTTGATGATGCCTTTTGATTTAACTCAAAATTGTACTAAATCTATCTTAGTCTTAAATATAGACTATAAATAAGTAAGGGAAAAACTACTAGAAGTTATACCTCAATTTTATTTGTTGTACTTAATCTTGAAGTGAATCTATAATGTGCCTAAGATGTTTCTTTTTTTATAGCTTCCTATACCTTATAATACGTATTTGTAATTTCCAACTAAATATAGAGACAAGACATATTTCTTTTGCTACTAAATTTATTGTTTGAAAATTACTTCTTAAAAGATCTTATCATTTTGAAACAGTTGATGCTTTGATTTGACTGCAACTCTAAATATTTTTCCTATAGTAAATTGAAGGTCCTTGATTTCTATGCCTCATTATTTTATGATAGTTGAAGTATTTATTAAAATTTTCATTTGTGGTTGAGGACTGTGATCTTTGAGCTAAGCTGTAACTTTACATTTCCTGATTGTCTTATTTCAATTATATGGTGCTTTGGTTGTAGCATCTTTGATTTGTTTCATTATTCCTAATGCATCCTATGAAAACTTTTCTCTGCAAACTAGTTTAGTGTTGTCATATTAAAATGAAAGCTCTATTATTTTTTATATTCTATAACTACAAACATTCAACTTTCTCATTAAGGTTTTATACTATTGTAATATAATATCTTTCTTTTCTCCAAGTTTTCATAATGTATAACTTAGTCTGGTACTCTTGAAGCTCTAAAAATGGATAGTTGATATCATTGTCTATACATTGTTTCTTTCATGCCTAAGATCCTTTTATTCATGTTGATGTATTCATATATTTTAAACTTGCATTTATATTTTTTGATGACGAATTCATCCATATATGATGTAAAACTTGTTTAGTAAATATTTTTGAACTATCCATGTTTGATGATGACAAAAAAAGACACTCCAAAAGGGAATCTTAGTATGAAGCTATACCTCAATTTGTATATCACTTCACCTATCTTATATTACAGAACTTTGAATTTGAAATGGTCTAGAACCATCCGCATCATATCCATTTTGATTTTATTTCTTCATGAGTAATAATCACATGCATGCTTGAAATCTTCTCCATCCTGAATTTGTATTCTATATTTGATAGTTATCACTTACAATTTAGAGAAACAATTCATTTTTTCATTCACCAAGAGGTTGGTTGTGCATTTTAGTTCTTCATCGTGAATTACCTTCTCCTCTAGTCACTTTATGAAGAGCTCAAAACCTATAACTTCTTTGGCTAAATGGTAGTAACCTTGAACACTTGTATTGAAGTTTTCAAACTGCAATCAATCATGTTAACAACTTGCTTACAAGAAGTTGCAATCTACATGAATGATTTGAAAGATGAAAGATAGTGCTCTGAAATTTCATGTGATCTTTTCATTTCTTCAAGATGAACCTTTGTGGCTATTTCCTTTACTTTAGCTATACCTTTCTATTTATGCATGAGATTCACTTCTGAACATTTGTAAAGTGCCATGAATAAACCTTGTAAATGTATCTTTAATTTTCTCCTTAACTGTAAATTGTTTATGTAATTTTGATTCTAACAATTTGAAGTACTCTTCTTGTTCTTATCCTAAATCTCAAATATTTTCCTCTAATCTTTCAATTTTGATAGACCTTAGTCATTCAAACAAACTAATTATTCAATCATGAATGAAATATTTTAAAATAATGATTGATCATTTCATTTGGTCTCTCTTTCTTGATACAAGTATGACTTGGAACTCTTCTTGATGTTTATAGCATTTGTAATAGCTATTTATTTGCAACTTGTATGTCTTCAATATGATTATAAGATGAAGATGTACTTTGATATTGTCAAATCAAGTAATCTTTTGAAGTGAAATCTATAATATTTTCTTTGATTTTGGTGAATCATTCATATACTTGTATTTCCTTTTGTAAATCATGCTCTAAAAATATGGAAAGCTACAAATCCTTGTTACAAGTTCCATTTTGAGAATGTACTTTATTACATTGTTAATTTTTTCCAAGCTAAAATGTCATTCTTCCTTTAGTACATTTATACCTCATTAGCTTGCATTTTTATAGTTTATTACTTGGCTTTGTGCTTGTATAGTGTGAACGAGATGAACTTGCACTTTAAAATAGACTTTGACCTTAATTGTACTTGATCATTATGATATGAATGCATTTCTTTGATTAAACATGCATAATCTATTATTTTCTGATATGTATATGTTAAAATCATGCAATGAATTCCTTTTGTATTCATCAGTCTTTAACTTCTTGGAAAGCAGTTTTTTGTTCTTAAAAATACAACAATTTGTATTTCTTTTTTTTTTACCTGTACCTAGGCAATTAGAAAAATTATTAAAAAAAAAAACAATAGGATTTTTGGCCTCTCTTGTGTTCCATAGTGACTTTATTTTTCTTTATTTTCCGTATGTCATTATTAATGTGACTGCCATGAGATTTTTCTTGATAATACTTTTCATTTCTGCATTTTACGTTGATGTACCTTATGCTTCTTGATCTCAAATGATTCATTTTCCTAAAATAAGATAGTACATGAGTACAAATTTAACCTAAGCTCTTTCACTGACATTCTTTTCTTTTTCTTTGTTCAGGTACATTGATGGACTGAAAGATGTAGAAGATGAAGATGAAGGATTTGGAATAGGAGCAATGAAGAACAAGGAAAACCCATGGCAAAGATGGGTTTATTTTATACTCCTTTTTTAGCTTTATGCACATGTATCTTTTATTTCAATAATAATAAGTTACATCCCATGGCTTGTGTGGGAAACATTGAAATTTCCTCATGAATAAATGATATTATTTTTGTAAATGAGTTGTGTACTTCCTTTTACTTTCAAGTTTTATGATATGTAATGATGGTACAATGAATTAAACAACTCAATAACATGCTTAATAACACTTAATCATAGGAAATGATCAAATTAAAAATACCTACAAGTTAAATATGACCTCTCCACATGTAACCAACAACTATGTTTGGTATTTGTGAGACCAACATCATCAGGTTTGCATCCATTTCCGCATTCCTTAAGGTCGTATTTTAGTTCTTCAGAGATTTTGTTAAACTTTGATGAAGGTGAACATGGAATAGAAACATACATGAGGTGTTGCAATGTACAATAGCACACATAACTACATTTTTATTTGCAAATCCACTTAATGAAAATGAAAACTATATGTACCCCATTTAGTTAGTATCATTCATTAATGCCTTCCATCGTAAAAAAAAAATTGAGTTGCCCATTTTTGCACAAAAGAATAAATTTTCAACATTTAATTTAGTCATGGTAGAGACAGGAGAGGGTGCAGGAGGAGATCAAATGTAGAGTCTAGATATCCCACCTCTGAGAGGGAGCCAAGGAGAGGTAGGCTGCAAGATCCATTATTAATATTGGTTAAAATGAAGGTAGAAAAATGGAAAATTTTGTTTTTGAATTTTGATTTGAAATTTGGTTAAAAGTGGGTGAAATTAAGGATGGGGAGGGGAAAATGTAGTTTAATTAGGTGGGAAAATGAACATAGAGGTAATTTAGTGTATTTTTGGTAGTTTTATAGGATATTTTAGTTAAAATTGAAATTTTGGGGATGTGGGGTTTCAGCCATACGACTAAACTAGTGACTAATGCCGATCGGCTATTAGCGACGGCCTTGTAGGCTAGCCGACATCGACATGGGATCAAAGGGGGACCGGTATCGATCAGGGTGACTAGTGTCGGTCAGTCACTATTAATAGGGACTACGTATGGAAAAGGGAATTTGGGAAGGTGAAAAGATAAGATAATGATGGTTTAGTGTTACGTTAGGTAGGAGTGGGTGGGTTAGGAGTAAGTTAGGGTTTAATAGGTGGGTTTGAGTTAATGTAGGTATAAATGGGTGGGTTAGGGTGAAGTTAGGTAGGAATGGGTGGGTTAGGGGTAAGTTAGGATAGAATAGGTGGGTTGGAGTTAATGTAGGTATAAATGGGTGAGTTAGGGTGACATTTGGTAGGAATGGATGAGCTAGGGTCAATTAGGGTGGAATAGGTGGGTTAGGGTTGGTAGGGTCATATCGAAGGTATAGGTTAACCATGTAGGATATGCACAAGATAGATAAGGAAAACTAGTTAAATTGGTTAAGGGGGGAAAGGATTGAATCAGAACAAGTGTATATGTTTAAGCTAGATAGAATATACATAAGGTGAGAAAGTTGGAAAAAGGTGAGGAGGCTAGGAAAGGCATATGTAGGTATTGGGCTAGGTAGGGTAAAATAAATGATTGAAAGGGCCAATTGATTAACATGTTTGAATGGTTACCCCGGCGATTTAAACCTCCTAAGAACAATTGTTACCCTGAAAATGAAAAGCACATCTTATCAAATTGGCAGATCGGATATTGGAGCAACCCCGGGAATAGTGTGGATAGATCTTTGGTCAAATGGCATCCCCCTGAATCCAATTGGTTCAAGCTGAACTTTGATGGTGCCTCTAAGGGGAACCCTGGAACAGCTGCTGGAGGAGGAGCAATACGGGACCATAAAGGTAATTTGATTGTTGCATATGCTGGAAAAATGGGAATCCAAACCAATCATTTTGCAGAAGCTTTATCTGTTCTCTGGGGTTTGAGAGTTGCTCGGACCCAAAATATCCAGAACCTCATTGTTGAAGGGACTCTTAATATTATTAATCTGCTTAATCAGTCCTCTTCTCCTAGCTGGAATATCAAAGATTTTATCTCTGAGTCCATAAGCATCAGTCATACCTTCAACAGCATCAGAATCATACATACTTACAGGGAAGGTAACAAGCTGGCCGATGCAATGGCCAATTATGGCATTAATATAAATTTCACTATTTGGGATAATGATAGTATCCCTAATCAGCTTCACAACAGCATACATGCGGACCTTCACACGCAAACAATCTCTAAAGATATGCTTTAATCTTTGGAGGAAATCCATAAATTCTTCCACAGGTGCTGTTTTAGTTTATTTGGCGTGGCATATGATATCTACTCCAAATGATGGCAAGATTTTGTTTAGGAACTTCAAGTGGAGCCGTCTAAATTTAAAAACAGCGCACGCGGGAAGTACAATAGCTGTTGATATTCGGTTGCCAAGCTCCGCGAAAACCGAAGATAACTACAAGGTGAAAGCTGACAGGATAAGGGTTTCCACGCGCGACTTCACGCAGACTCAGATCGGCAATCCTACAGCCGTTCGTGGGAGGACCAACGGCTACAGTTCCCATTTTTATGCGACCCGCAACGGCGAGAAACGAATCACTCTCAACGCCCAAAGGTATTTTGAAAATTGTTGTAACCAGCACATCCTTGTGAAGATGGGAGGGCCTCCCTGCCAGATTGAGCCGTGTGCAGACCCTGACTGGAAAGATAACACTGAGCTCTGGAACATTCTTAGTATTGGCGGATTCACCAACTTTGTGGAGAGAGTGCAAGGGCATGATCAAAACATCTCTGTTCGCTTTGCCAAGGATTGGAATGAGAGGATGGTCGACTATGGAGGGCAGAAGATTCTTATTAATGACGAACTCATAGCCGAAGCGACTGGCCTCAGCTTGGAAGGATACCGCTTCTTCAACAAGAGGGTTATCAAAGAGGCTGAAGAGAGAAGATTTGTGGAGGAGGAGGAGAAGCTTATATTCAACACCGCGGGTCTGCTTGTTAATTCAATTCCTTCTCCGTATGATGAAGTCACCCGCATGATGATTCGCTACATATCCTTGGAAGGCAGGTTTGTTACTGTCCCTGCCAAGCACCTTGTCTTTTTGAATCACTTTCGTAGGAGTAGGTTGGTTTGCTTTCCCACTATCTCGTTAAACTCTCTTGAGCGCTCCATTTTGGAGTTCCGAAGCATACTCGGGGCGGTTCCCCTTCACCAAGGGCTTATTCTCGCTTATTCACAAGCACGCCTTATTAAATTCCCGGTCTCCCTTCCTCTCCCGGCCCCGGCTTTGGGCTCTGTGCTGCGCTCCCTGTCTCCCCGCTGTCCCTCGGCCGCTGCCCCCGCCTCGGTGGCCGATGCCCCCACGCAGCTGCTCATGCTTCTCCTTCTTTTCCTCCCGCTGCCCCGCCACCCACACTGTCTCTACTTCTAAACGTGTCACCGGGGCTTCTGGAGACTCAACCTTGAGTCTACTGCTTGAGGGGATGAACCTTTGGATGACATTGCTCGTGATCCGCCGAACATTAGTAGTGCCGGTCTCAGCGGCACCAACGGATAACCCTTCTAGAAGATTGGAGGCCTTAGAGGCTGAGCTTAAATTGCTGAAGGATGAGGTAAAAAATCTTGCTAAGCAAAAAGGCAAAAAAAGCATTGAGGGAGAAGGGAGCATTGGCAATAGCCAGCTTGATGAAATATACAAAAACTCGACCTCCTTGACTCCCGCCTTGGGAAAACGAAGACTAGGCATGAGTATAATATTGCAGCATTCAGGGCCATAGAGGAATTCATCGAAGGACATGCAAGAAGTGTTTCGCAACTCAGCGGTGTCCCGATGACTCTTTGGGGCAATGAGAAAGAGAGTAAAAGAACCAGAGAGGAGCTCGATAAGACGGATGCTGCTCATATGACCACGCTGGGTATGTACCATGCTTGGAAAAAAGTAAAGATGAGTATTGATCAAGCGGCCAAGAAGTAGTCCAGTTTTACTACTGCTTCTTGGCTGTAGGCTTGCTGTTTTGTTGCCGTTGTTTTGCTGTTAAGTCTCGTTTGTGTTGCTGTTTCTAGGCTTCGGTGTTCTTTGCTGTAACTTTTGTGCTTTGATACAGCTTCTCTGCTCCTCTCTCTTATTCAGGCTTTTAGGCCTCCTTTTGTACACAAGGGTATAGTCCCTTTCAAAAAACTATTTACCAATATTAAAAAAACATGTTTGAATGGTTTTATGTAGGTGTGACAACAATTGACCATGAGAGATAGGATACCGCCTATTTTGGTGTGCAGATGAGACCCAACATCACAGAGGATGAGTGAGATCATATGAGGGATGTTGGGATGGGTGTCATTAGGCAATATATAAGGATAGTATGGAATAACATCATGATGGTTACTCTCATCAAAACATGGGATTCAATGACCAACACATTCCACCTATTGACATGAGAGATGATGATCACTCTAGAACACATCTACATGATATTGAGGATAACTATTGTTAGAGAGCCTTTCAGATAATATCTCTTCGATGTGGCATTCGAGCTTATGGTTCCAAAGTGTTTAGAGAGGGCATGCAATCTTTGTCTTATCACAAGGCTAACATAATTTATGAGGATAGGTACACGCATACGCATAGAAGACCAGATTATTAGTATTGATGATGGTGGCTATTGGATGTTATGCTCTCCCAAATTAAGTGTGTGAGATATTTCCCTCAGCATTGATGGATGTTTTGGAGGATATGATTTTAGGAGATGTGGGCATATCGTGAGGATTCAACGCTTCGGTGTGTGTGTGCACCTATCTTCTTCATTATTGGGTGTATGAGCACATAGTGTGTCTACCTCCATAGGGAATTCCCGATAGGATTGTTACCAAGGATTCTACAAGGTAGGATATGAGAGTCGGGTTCGATAGGGGACATTCAAAGGTGGATGAGGCATTATGAAATGTGACATACTACATGTGCATATTATAGGGCTTATCAGGACTAGATATTTTATGGTGGCCTTATGTTGATTCTCCTTCATATTGGGGCATGACAGAGGATTTGGAAGGATTAAAACTACTTGATGCATACATGGATGAAAACTCGAGGAACATGAGATGATTCTAGTTGATCGAGTCACACATCAATTTGTCCTTAGTAGGATTTGCCTCTACCATTTCCATAGTATCACAGGTGACAGGGATGATGCGGGGAGACAATTATCTCTACCACACCTAGCAGATCCCATAGCGTAGGAGGATAAGGTTGTTGATAGGTTTATTGATGATGTATGCATGACTCGGGTATGGGCAATGGTGGATAACCTATCTATAAGTAGCACCGCCAAGGCCAAGACAACCTAATTTTCCCATTGCTATAGTAGAGAGACAGATTATATAGAGTTGTGGTTGGGATATAGGGGTAGCTAGTAGGGTCTCAAGAATAGGTGGCTACCTTACAAGGATATCTTCAAATATAACAACATGGGTGTAGGCACATACCAGAACTAGTTGGAGATGGGGGTAAGTATTAACTTGTAAGCCTAGGTGGCTACTTTATAGGCCCAAGTAGCCTCTTTACATGCATAGATAGTAGCTACATAGGAACTAGTTGCAATATATGTTCCATAGGTATAGGCACATGCACCGAGACAAGCTCTCTTTCACAGAACATGCACCGGGACAAGGTCCTGTTTACAAGCAGCAGACAAGGTCCATTGATACTGGGATAGGGGCCATTATTACTGAGATAGGGTCCAAAAGTTGGGTTTATAGTGATGGCACCTCCATAAGTTATATATTTGGATATGTATAAATATGTTGTGAATGAGGACATGTATTGTCAGGATTGGATTACAAATGATGGTATACATGTTTTTTCATATGTTGCATATAGAGGAAAACAAGCAGCCAATGTGATGACCACTCACAGAATCAAAGTACTAGTAGCTCATAGAGCCATTGGTTTTATAGACAAGGTCAGGGAGAGGTGACTAGTTCTCAGAGATGGGGAGTAGATGAGGGTACAAGAGAGAGTAGTAGAGGTGTCAGACCTTCATAGAGATGATATTGATGATGTAGTTATTTTTTAATTTAAGTTTTGATATATATACTAGCTTGCATGCCAAAGAGGTGAGATGTATATGAGAGGTTTTGAGGACACTTATTATTTATATCTATGTATAGATGTATTGACACACAAACATTCTAGTTATGTAGTTGATGTTGTTGATGGTTATATATGATGTCTTTGGTTTTCATTTCCATTGTATTGTTATCATGGAAACTAGACGTGTAGGCATGGTTTGGATGATGTATATATGATTTTATTTCCATTATATTGATGTCATGGAAACTAGAATATTAGGCATGGTTGAGTTTGATTGAATGGTTTAATTTCCAATATATTGTTGTTATGGAAACTAGATGTTTAGGCATGGTGTGGTTTTAATTTCCAAGTTATCTATGTGATAAAAACTATATGTTTTGGCATGGTTTGGTTTAATTTCAAAGTTATTAACGTTTACAAAAATAGAGGTCTAGGCATGGTTTGGTTTAATTTCCAAGTTATTAATCTTTAGGAACCTAGAGGTTCAGGCATGGTTTGGTTATATGTAATATTGGTATTATGGAAAGTAAATGATAATGTGTATGGGTTGTTTTTGGTTAATTTAGGTTAATTTCCAAATTATTATTTTTATGGAAACCAATGAAGTAACTATATTTATGGGGGAAATTGTGGGGGAAATGCGATGGAAAAGATTGGTTGATCTAACCTCGAAGGGACCATACCCTCAAATTCCTACCTACATAGCCCTGATAAAAGGGGCCTCGAGCCGATGAACTTATCCCTTAGGATAGGGAAGAATAATATGGTTATAGGTAAGTTAGGAGTTTAGGTAAGGTATGATGGGAAAAGTAGATGAGGTCAAATTTATTGTGTATAAGTTGACTAGGTAAGGTAGAATATATAAGATAGATTGGGTAAGGTTGATCATGTTTAAGTTGATTAGGTAAGGTAGAAGTATGATATTGGTTGTTTTAATGTCCAAAGGTAGATTATGGGTATAGGTGAGTGAGATAGATGTAGGTAAGATGAGAAATGATCCCATATTTTTATATCTCGAAGGTCTCATTCTATTGAAGAATCAATAAGGAAGAAAAAGGGTGAACTGAAAAGGAGGCAAGATGCTCCATGGATGGAAATGACCATAATAGGAATACCAAAGATTGGCTTATGAACATAAGCCACTAGAAGCATTTATTGATTGATAGTTCTAAGGGTGAAAGAAGTTTCATGATCACAAAGTGTCACGTGTGCACTACGTCGCTTGAGGAGGTAGAATAAAAGAAGGTAAGGTGGAATGATTTATGTAGTGTAACCTTGTTTTGGGACAACATGCCCCTTCTGCAAGATACCCAAAACTAGAATAGGAAACTCCATGACCAAAAGTTTGTATTTTTCTTTATTTTGTCTTTTCTTTTTGCTATCATAGACTAGTCAATATGGGAAGTCTATGTGGGATGAATAGAATATCTCCTTGAGCTCTTCATGAAGCTGATCGATGGGAGAAGCTCAAAGATAATATTGGTTTTATTTTTATAGAGTAGTCTTATTTTGGATAGAGTAGATACAATATTTGGATAGATTTTATAGTTTTCCTTTAAGGGCGCAGTCTACTTATAGCAGCAAGAGAGAGAAAAAGATGTCCTCTTGAGGGAATCATCTTATCCGGAAGAATTTTGACTTAACGAGTTGAATTTTTAGTATCCCATATATTTTTTGTGTTATTTTCATACTTTATGTCATGGAAAAGGATATAAAGGAGTATAGGCCTCTTGTATGAAGGCAAAAACATAACACAAAAAGATTAGCTATGAAAGAGGGATTTTAAGTAATGAACGAAAAGGGGATTCCATCCTAAAAATAATGAAAAGTGTCCATGAGTAGAGCCGTGGTACTCATATTCAAGATAAAAATGAATGGTGATGGATAATCACACAATTCTGTTTGAGTCTTGGGTCCTTGAAATATGTGGGTGAAAGGAGAGGTTTTCTCAAGGGACAAGCATATAAGTGACATAAAGTGATGTAGTACTTTATTAAACAATAGAACAATGGAAAATGAAAGGAATTAAGGGGCTCAGGTTCATGTTTAGCCTCAAGAAAAGATAAATGGTAAGCTCTTGATCTATAGGTATGAGTGATGATATAATGTCCAAGCCAATTAGGATCAAAATTTCCTTTTTTACTTCTCTCAGCTTTGGTTACAAGTTGATTTTCCTTTAGGACAAGATCATTGATCTTTAAATTTTGTTCGTGAAAATGTTTTCATAGGCACGCTTGATGTGTTTTTAGTATATTTGAAGGTGGTGTAGAGAATTTAGATGGTGTTCATCCAATAACTCAATTTGTGCCAAATATTCTTGGCAAAAATCATCGTTAGAGAGTATATGTTTAAGTGATATATGAAGAGAAGGAATTTTGACTTCAAGAGGTAGGACAACCTTTATATGGTAGACCAAAGAGAAAGGTGTGGCAGTAGTAGAGGTGTGAATGTTGGTGTGATAGGCCCATAAGGTGAAAGGAATTTGCATGTGTCAACTAGTATCATCAACCACTTTTATAAGAATTTTGTTGAGGGTTTTGTTAGTTGATCCGAATTTACCATTTGTTTGAGGATAATAAGGAGAAGAAAAAATGAGTTGAATACCGAAATTATCACACAATTTGCATAAGGTTTTGTTTTTGAATTTATTTCCATTGTGAGTGATGAGGTGATGAGGAACACCACAATGAAGAATGATGTGATGGTTGATGAATTCAAATGTTGTCTCAGCTTTTCTAGAAATGAGAGGGTCGATTCTACCGATTTAATGTAATATTCATTTGTTATGATGATCCATTGATTATATTGAGAAGAATGATAGTTAATCTCTCTCCGACAAGATCCAAACCCCATTGAGAGAAAGGATAAAAGTCTCAGGCAACTTATAAGGTGTGACTATAGATGTGGTGAAGGTTAGCATGTTGCTGACACTTCACACAACATTTAACATAGTCACAATAGTCTTGGTTTAGGGTTGACTAGTAGTAGCCAAGGTGAATGATACAATTTGCAATAGTGAGGCCACTAAAATGTCCCCCAAAAATCCCATAGTGAATTTATTTGATAGTGTATGGGATTTAATAACTTGTAAGGCATCATAGGAGGATACCTATCAAAGCCATGTTTATACAGAGGATGCCCCATGATGACGTAGCGAGAGACACTTTTAGTATGGCTCGTCGTCAATTACAAGTGAGCTCTGGAGGTATAATTGAAAGGGAAAGGTAGTTTGTGAATTTCTTATACCAAATGTCACGTGGGTCAGTTTCAATTCTTCCCACAAAATTTACAACTTAGATGATATAAGAGGGTGACTACAACTATTTTACTATGACACAGATTGTAGAGTATGAAGGTGAGGTGGGTATTTGCAAGGTGAGGAAAGCCATGGTATTCGTGAATTGTTTAGTGGATACTGAAGTGGTTTGAATGAGGTAGGTGTCAAACGTGGTCAAAAGTATGTTGATACAATGTTTATACTTTTGAATAACCTTGTTACGAAATTGGTACAAACCATTGAATTGGTTCACAAACATTTGAGAATCGAAAAAGATATTAATGGTTTTAACATCTAGGACTATGGAAGTTTGGAGACCCAAGACAAGTGCTTAATACTCGATGATGTTATTAGTGCAGTCAAAGTTGAGTTTGAAGGATAAAGACATAGGCTCATCATCAAGAGGAATGAGGATGACCCCTATGCCACCCCCGCATTGACATTTATAACCATCAAAGAATAAGGTCATCTGATAAACGGTGTCATCGAGGGAGAGGGTGTTGATAGATTCATTAGGAAAATGGAAGTTAGAATATTCATATCAGGGAAGCAGAGCTTTGGAGAGCTTATCTACAATGGATCCTCCCTTGATATGATTTTGATGAAATAATTCAAGGTGTAGGTCTGCAAAAAGCATGATCTAATGGGAGTAGCATTGGTGTTGGTAAATTTTAGCATACATCTAATGTAGGGGATCACTTTGTTGGTGATGAGATATTTTTTTGGTTAAGGAGATAGTGGTGAAGTTTCGTGGCCACAAAGACCAACTCTAGGTATATTTTTTTCATCGTGAGTATACCTAGTCTCATAGTCTAAAAGAGTTTGGCTTATGCAATAAACTACTTTCTCCATGTTTTGTTCGTCGCAATGAGCGAACATAGCACCCTATGAATGGTTAGTGGTAGAAATGTAGAGGTAAAAAGGTTTTTCATCCTTAGGTAGGATAAGCACAGGAGGATGAAGAAGGTATTCCTTTAATGCTTCAAAGGATTTGTGGCACTCATCATTCCAATTGAAGGAGACATCCTTTTTAAGAAGATGATGAAAAGGGTGACATTGTTATGAAAGTTGGGAAATAAAGTTACGAATAGATTATAATTTACCTTACAAACTACGAATATGTCAAAGGTTAGTTAGTGGAGGAATCTCAATTATAACCTTGATTTTGGTGGGATCAACTTCGATGCCCCGTAAAGAGATGATAAAACCAAGGATTTTTCTAGAGAGAATGACAAAGACACACTACTTTGGTTGAAGGTGAACACAATATTGGATTAGACGATCAAATATGAATTGTAGAACCGAGAGGTGTTTGACACATCTTTTAGAATTATTGAGAAGTTATTTGACATAATCTTCCTAATATATCATGGATGATATCATGGAAGATATAGGTCATAGTGTGCTGATAGGTGGCCTAGCATTTTTCAAGCCAAAGGGCATGATAGGATAATAAAAGGTCCTCTAAGGGGTGATGAAGGTAGTTTTGTGTTGATCTTTCGTAGTGAGTAATATTTGATTATAACTCGAGAATCCATCCATAATAGATAACATCTCATGATCATCTTTAAGATCAATGACTTGGTCAATTATAGGTAGAGGAAAGTCATCCTTAGGGAAAGAAAGGTTAAGATTGTTGAAATCTATGCAGATGTGGAGTCCCCCTATCGCTTCGGTGACAAGAATAATGTTAGAAATCCATTATGGATAGTCGATGGGTAGAATGAAGGAAATAGAAAGAAGGCATTGAAGTTCTTATTTCACAAGAAGGGCAATACATGAATTCATTTTTTGCATTTTGTTTCATGGGTTTTGCATTGGGAATAGTCATGATATTGTGGACTAGAATATTAGGGTCAATACCATGCATATCAGCATAAGACAAAGAAAAAGTGTTGCTATGATCTTACAGAAAGAGGTGAAGGCTTCTTGTTCGAAAAATCTAAAACCAACCTATCTTAAAAATTTGAGGGTCATCTTGAGTGAATGTTTATCTCTATGGTTAATTCATTCCACATGGTTTGTGTCTCATAAGGTAAGGACCAGTGAATGTAAGAATCCTCTACACCTAAATAGGTGAGAATGGAATCATCATCCTGACATTGAATGATGTTTATAAAATGTGTATCATCATCAATCATGTCAGGATAAAGAACAGGAAGGAAAGAGGGTGCCTCACCATCATGTAGATAGGTTAGTGGTCCTAAGGAAACAATGTTTATGAAATAAAATTTAGGAGTGATGGATTATAGATCCATGGAATCCATGGGTGAAGGTGTCACAATAGGAAAGGAAGGTGAATATTTCTTTCTTCTATGTCGAGGTCGATTTGAGCCTTTTTAGAAGGAGGCTCCTAAGAAAATCAAAGGCCATGATAGTCTTTGTGATTTCATCTGGGTTCAAGGTATGACTATGTGACGAACTTTCTTGTAAAGACCATAGATGTAGAAGTTTCAGGAGAAGCTCGAGGGAAACAACATGATGAGGGGTGATGATCATAGAAATGGGTGTATGGTGAATGGGTGGAACCTTTATATATTGCAAGACCTCAATGAGGGCCTAATGATGAGAATCAAAGGAGTTGAATCAAGTCATACAAAGACATCTTTAAAGGAGATTCATGAAGTTGTTTTATGATAGTACGATGTTTGAATCCGTAAAAAATAGGATATGTCGGCCCATGAATGGTTACCTTGGGGGAAGGTGTAGATGGAATGGTGGGTAGAGGTTTACTGGATGGGTTACCAATCTTCTCTTTTCCTTTTCTTTTTGTGGTCGAGTGGCAACTTGAACCATATTGATTTCAAAGATTAGAGGAGAAAAAGGGGGTTATGAAGGTGGAGGTGAACTTCGTTTCATAGATATAGGACAAGGTTATTTAACTGACGATGAAGGCGTAATGGAAGTCTCCTCCAATAGGTCATCTTCATCAAAGAGACCATCTGAAGTGCAGAGTTACAAGAGAATATTTTTGAGGGTATTACACTGTTCGACATCATGTCTAGGAAAATGATCACATGCACAAGTTTTAGTGTCGTCAAATCCTACTGGTTTGGGTTTGAGTGGGTCATAAGGATTAATGGGTGGAAATGTGATAGCAGAGGTTTCTAACAACCTAGTGAGTATATTAGAATAGGATCATGCCAATGGATCGCAATGAGAAGTCAATTTTAGTTTGGATGAAGGCATGGGTGATTTTTCATGAAAGAGGTAGAGTTGGGGGTTGTGTTGGTTTAACTACCCTTTTTGTTAGTAGTGTGGTTTTCGGTTTAGGATGCACCTTCTTAGGTAAAGGTGACAGGGTAGGAAATGAAGAAGAAGGGGATGCAGAAGGTGTAGGTGTGTAAATACACCAAGGTGGTAATGGGGGTGTGGGTGATGAAGAAGACATGGGTAAAATACTAGATCGAGGAAAGAGTGTGGGTTGCTTCACTTTAATTTTACTTTGGGGAGATGTTTTTTGACCAAGGTCGATGGATGTGGGCCTAATATTTATGGAAGAGGAGAAGGTGAATGAGAGTATGTGAGAGGAACTGGGGTGTGAGGCCTAAGAGGTTGGATCTTCCTATTAGGTATGAGAATAGATCAAGTGGTGGTTTGTGAAGGGGTGACAAAATCTATCTTCATAGGAGGGTGGACTAGACTAGGTATCTACAAGGACCCTAATGTAGCGATAGGTTTAGTTATGGATGAAGGTTTGGGTTCAGATGGAATTTTGAGTGCATATGAAGGTTGAGATGAAAGAGATCTGCTTTGAAGAAGAGGCTAATATGCCCATCTCGTGTGTAAAAAAATTGGTTTCCTTGAGTATACAAAGACAAAATCCATATTTGAGTGGATATTGGGATTTTAAGGTTCCCCAAGAGTGTGGAGTAATCAACACACTCTAAGAGATCAACAAAACAAGAGAATGGCATAGAAGTAGAAGAGGATGATGAAGACTTGGTACTAATACATGTGAAGAATTTTGAGGTCTTTTAGATAGGGAAGCTTGTGCCTTCTAACTCGGTGGGTAGAAATGATGCAAGGACATTGACAGGATCTTTGAAGAACCCTGGGAGAAGAATCACTTACAGGAAGAAGAGATAAAGGTGACTCCTCTATGGGTTGAGGAGAGATTAAAATAGGTAGTGTAGAATCTTCCTTAGGTGGAGAAGAAGATAAGATAGGCTCTTTCATGGGTAGAAGAATGGGTAGTGTGGGCTCCTCAATAGGTGGAGGTATAAGTTGGGTAAGCTACTTTATGCATGAAGAAGTTGGTAATGTAGGCTGCTTGGTAGGTAAAATAGTGGGTAAGGTCTTCTCCTCCATGGGTAAAGGAGTGGGTGAGTCAGGCTCCTCCATAGGTAGAGGAGTAGGTGAAATAGGATCCTCTGTGGGTAGAGGAGGAACCGAAGGCGAGAAGGGATAGGTACTATATCGAAGATGACATGAACCTTATGAACATTGGTATCATTGGTAGAGGTCTTGTCACCTAATTTGATAATGGGGTATGGTTTAGAAAAGGTTTCTTAAAGATATGAAGGTTTTGATTTATCAGCGTATTAGGTTTGTCCAAGATGAAATGTCCATTATATAACATTTATTGGAAAAAAATTTAATGTTTTATATTTTTTTCACTATGTCCCCCTGATGGGGTGATATTTACAGTAGTCATTCTCCTCATACCATGTTGAGTACAGGGGCGAGAAGGATCAAAACCAACATGTGGTTTGATAGGTGGAAAGGTGATGGATCCCACTTATAAAAACCTTTCTAACATAGAAGAGTAAGGATATCTTATGGGGTTATAGCGTTTTTGTTCATACTTGCATTAGAAATTATGAACAAGGAAAGATTAGGACGAGGTTTCTAGTTGGTTTGACAAATAAGAGGGGACATATTTCAAACCCATCCTGTTAGTGGATCCTTTTTCCTAAGCATGATTTTTTTGTTAATTTAGAAGAAGAAAAGGGGTCATTTGATTTAAACAGAGCACTCTTCTTTTGCTGAGTGAAGATTCAAGGGAACAAATTTCTATTTTTGAGCCATTTTAACGCCTCGTCAAATGTTTAGAATGTTTGTACCTGAAGAGTTGGGGAGATGTTCCTTATACAAGCCCTAGTGAATGAATCTATCAGCTTGGTTTGTGGAAGTTGAAAGGTGAGTTGATTAATAAGGTCTTGCTAACGTGTCGAAAAAAAATTGCTATAGAATCGTCATCGTATTGGTGAATAGAATACTGAGATAATTCATGGAGACCTTCTTAACAATATTGATGGAGAAATGGTCATGGAAGACTCAAAGGCCAAATGATTAAAATAAAATATTGAGTTCCTAGTTAAAACATTGTACCAATATAAAGTAGGTCTTGTCAAAGAAATGTGAAAAGTCCGGATGAGAAAGGTATCATGGTTGGTGATCGATAACATACGTGTTTGAATGATCACAAATGTTGTTTCAGATCTTCCTTGTTATTAAATCGATTGAACTTAGGCATCTCCCAATGTGTGGGATAAGGATGAATGGGTATAGATGGATGAATAAGGTCATTACATATTTCATCGTAAGTCAAGGCATTATGAGAGATAGAAACAGATGTTTCAAGGGTCTACATGTTATCCATCATCATCTTTATAAGATCCATTGTAGGATTCTATTGAGGAATCCCCACGGTATAAGGGGGTGGATGAGGTAGATAAGTCCTAGATGACACACAAGTGTATAGTGGTGCCGAATAAGTAAACTGCGATGGGGGTATGCATTAGGAATAAATGAAAATGGATGTATTTGAATAAAAATAAGAGGTCATGGGAAGTTTAATAGGTAGGGTATAGGTGGGAGGAACTTGTGTGAAGACCCTCATAGAAATAGGTGGCAAAGTTTGGGGTATGGAAAGGACTAGGTTCTGGAAGGGATTATGAGATGCCAAAGCGTGGTGGCTGAGAAGCAATGGGTACATGAGGTGCTGATGATGTGATTATCCCTACACTAAGTGGTATAGATGATGGTGAGGTGGAAATCAAAGGAGTGAAAGACACCGATGGTGCGATAAAGGTTGTAGGTGAAAAAAATATCAAAGATGTAGGGATGATCTGAGAAACGACGGGTGGTGAGGTGGAAGTAGATAATGATACACTAGTGTTGGCTACTGATACTGAAGTGGAGAAAAGAGTGGGAGAAATGGAGGTAGGCATTCCAAATAGGAGTAACCTGATGAGTGTGGGTGGAAGAATGGGAAATGTAATACTACAAGGATGCAGTATCATGATCAAGGAATTTTAGGAATTCCTCATCACCTACGGGTATAGTGGCAGATGAAGTGGGGTCAATGGATGAGAAAAAAGAAGGTGGTGAAGGCATAGGTGGTAGAAATTGGTGACAATTTATCATGAAAAAATATGGCATTGGCTTGTTGGCAAGTCAAAACCATTTGAATGGTGGAAAACCAAGTGGTATGATCTCGAAAATGATACAGAAACACAAATATGGAAGATGGGAAGAATCTGAAGGATAGGAATAGGTTGTTGTTTCGATAAAAGTAAAGCAGAGGCCCATACCATTGAGTAATCTGATGCTAAGTTAGGCAAGAGGATTGATGCCAATCACTTGAACGATGTTGGTTACTATTGGATAACCAAGAAATTTGGAAATCGAAGAAGAAAAGTCTAAAACATGTGAAAATGGGCTCTATTAATGGTGACAAAGACTCAAAAATTGTTTATCAGAAGAAATTAGAACAAATAAATGGGTGAATGTGACTAAGATGCATTTTTTGATAGGAATATCAAAAATAGAAGTGGACCAATATTAGTCAATTAACTGGTGCCGATATGATGAAGGAATCAATGTCGGTCATTGAACCAATGCCAGTTATTGATATTTTTTAGAAGATGAAGAATTTTTTGATTTTTAAGTGAATTAAGTCAAAATAAAGCCAACCCAGAAACTATGTATAGAAATAAGATGTCTATCACAATCATAAAACCCAACATACACCGGTTGTGATTGTGAAGTTCAAAAGAAAAGAAAAAGTGATGATCTTCCTCACAACTCAAAACATAATTCAATCAAGCAAAAAAAAGAAAAACATGTAAATCCTAGGTATCGTATTTTAATTTTTAGTGTCTTATTACTTGTTAAACTAAGTGTCAATGAAATAGAGTTTTTGGATAACGAAGGTGCCCTATAAGAAATTTATGGTTGGTTTCAGTTAGTTTTACATAAAGTGGCTTGATATACCTTTCAGTATGTGTCGTCCATGCTCGATATAACAACTGACTGAACACGGGTTAGGGCCCACCGTCGAGTGAGTTGTTAAATCCTTGATGGATTCTTCTTAGAAAGGAAATTTTTAAGAAATGTGTAAATTATTTAAGTGTTTTGGCCTAGGAGTGTGTGCAAAAATGTGAACTATGCTTAATCCAAATCCAATCACCAAGTGGTCATGACCTCCACTGTGTAATTACTAATTAAATCTATGAGATCTAATTTAACACTCAAAGAATGAAATGAACAGATTTTAAACCCAAATCAAAAATTATATTCGATGTAGTAAAAGTGGAATAGGAAGAAGAATACTCTTTCACTAAATGTAGTACAAAAGAAAATAATAAGTGTTCTTTTTAAGCACCAAAGGACAAATTTTTTTTAGAAAAATAGAAAGAAAAGAATATTTAACAGAGAGAGATTTAGTATGAATTTTTTGAGAAAGAAAGAAACACAAAAATGCACCCTATATGAATAGTGTGAAGAACCTAAAGAGGCTCCCACCGGGCATGCCAAAATGTTTCACCACAAAGTAGAGATAAAATAGATAAGAGGTAATGGTGAGGAGGAATACCTATGATAGTCGAAGAAGGTGTGCGTGCATTGAATGTTAACCAAGCTGATTATGAAGTGTTTCCCTTTGGTTAGGAAGAACAACCTAAAAGACAAAAGAAGACCACAAAATAGGATTAAATATATCGATTGGTGATTTTCCTAGTGGAAGCTAGATCCGAGAAGTGGGGTGCTTCCTAGAAGGTTATTAATCCACGTTTTAAAACAAGTTAATGCTAATAAAGAACATGAAATAAAAGAGTTTGCTGGTGTAGAATATAGTCTAGAAAGGGCATACAAGACTAAATCTAAGAAGGTGGTTGGTGGTTTAAGGACCTGCGGTATGACAGAGGGTGTTAGGAAAGGCTTGGAGAATTTATGGGAGGTTTTGAGAGGTTTTAAGTAGATGAATTGGCTCACTGGTATGGGATATATTACCATTAACAGAAACTCGTATCGGTTGGGTGACCGAAGTTGGTACCGTAATGCCTGGTAGTAGTGGCAATTAGGTGAAATTATAAACATCGGGGTATTTTGGAATTGTCTATGATTACCCGAGAGAATGATGGAGGTTTAGGGAAGGTTGTGGGATTTTTAAGAAGACTCAGAGGTGATAAGGTGGGTGTTTACACAAGGTATGAAGGTTCTTTGGGTAGATGGTTAGATGGAGGTGTTTTGGGAAAGCTTCAAGTATTGTAACAGATGAAATGAAATAGATAGCTAGTAATTAACTAATCTCCTAAAACCTATGACAAAAGAGGAATGTACTTACTTGTGAAATGGATATGAATATTAGGAGCTGGTGATGGTTTCAGGAGAAGGTGGTCTCAAACTAATACAACAGTAGTACAAGGGCATGGTGTTTCTCTATTCATGCACCTGGAGCTTTATATATATATATATATATATCTGTTGATGAAATGTGTGGTGTCCAAATGTTATAAGGGCCTTCGAGTATATCGCAATATTATTGGAAAATGCAAGAGTCAGTATGCAAGGTCATAAGGGCCAGAAAACAAGATTTAGCACTTGAATAAAGAGTTAGGAAATCCTATTTAAGGAAACGATGATAGTAGGTGACCGCACTAATCGAGGAATAATCAACGTCGATTATGGAGAAAAGGTTGTACTTAAAATAGCCTGTTTCTTCCTAATTATGATTTAGAATTAATTTTGGGTCAAGAGTGTTGAATGACACTAAATGGAGTGGGAAGTTGGTTTGAGGATTGATCGGTAATTAAGGTTAGGGTTTGAATAAGTATTTGTTAGTTAATGAGAGTGGGGAGTTTGTCTAGGTTAATTCATAGGATTAAAATAGGTCTAGGATGAGGTGGAGAGATGAGGTGGCTAAGTGAGGTTAAATTAACTTAATTAATGTAATTATATAAATAACGACATAAGGAAGGATCATGGTTAAGGGTATATCAATTTAATTAATTATAAGGGGTTTAGAGATTTCGACCCAATTTTGGTGTCTATAGTTAGAGTTGAAAGTGTTCACAGGAGTGGTGTAGTATAGAATGGGACATGTAGTTGAAATGTAGGTGGTAAAGTAGGCATATTTTCAAAAGTTTGGTTACGAGCTTGTTGTCTAGTAAGTACCATGGTAAAAAACACACAAACACTTAGAAAATGAGAAATAACTAAATGGATTGATTTAAAAACAACAAGAAAATGTAAGCAAGATGTTGTTTTGTATTTACCTTGATTAATTATGAAAAAGTTAAATGTGTAAGATGGCTAATGATGGTCCAAGGAAATGGTAAGCTATGGTTGGTTTAAAAATGTTTAAGGTCAGACTCCTCGATATACATGAAAGTATGTGAGGCCTAACTTTCTGTATTCTTTGCCGCCGGTACAAGTGTGTATATTATTTACTACACTTTCACTTCATGGTCCCAATAAAATAAGGGAGTTGGGTACTTAGGAAATAGATACTTAATAGATAGGGGATTATACTTGGCCACAACACCAAGTTGGTTTCCTTATTGAGTGATGAAATCCCAATCAGTTTCACTTGGGTGGGATTTTTTTGAATACACTTTTGATGTTGAAGTGATTTTGTTGTGTGTGGGGAAGGATAAGTGAATGCAAAAAATTTTCCTCCTAGTTAGACTATGTGAAACAATAAGGATGTAAATTTTATTTTAAGATCCCAAAATGAAATTTTGATTTCAATAAAGACAATCAAACAAGAATGCAAAACATGTTCAAGAAAATGGAAAGTTTTAGGACTTACCGTGAGACCGCTCCTATATTTTTTTAGATTTTAGAAATTTTCCAAAGTGAGCAAGCAACAAATCCTAGTAAATGAAGCTTTCAGAAATAGTAACCTGTAACTAGATTAGAAGAAACAAAAATGGGAAACAAGGAGTAGAAGATAGATTGTGAAATCATAAGAAAAACACACGGCAAAAATGCAAATGATTGGCCCAAATGTAGGTGATTAGGCTAATCGCAGGAGATTATTACATAGTAAAAACAATTAGTATTTTATTGATTGAAATGAAATAGAAGAACAAGGGACAAGGGGTCTCACTGGGCATGCCAGATTGTTGAACACAATTTTACCTTATGGGTTGGTTTGATGTTATAAGGAGGTAAAATATTCTCAACCTCGATTATGATGGGGTTTCTAAGATACTCATAGGATGTGATAGGTGTATGATTGGTTGTGCTCCATGAAGAATGAATTAAATTTTTTTCCTGAAATTAAACCTGTAAATCAAAGACACTACACAAAATGGAATTAGTAAAATGGGTAGGTAGGTTTCCTGGCAAAGGCTAGTTCAGAAGCCAAAGGACTTCCTTATGTGGATGTCAACCTACTTTTAAAACATTCAAGTTTTATTTATGAAAATGGAGTACAATATGTGATATAAAAAGTGATAACATATTTATCACTTATTTAGATTATTACATACATCAATTGTTGATAATGATATGAAAAAGCAACAAGTCTAGAATCTGAATCAAAATCTAGGTTAGTATCTAAGTTTTCAAAAAATTAGAGCCCTCGAATAGGCTAAGTCATCATCCTTGGTGAAGTATGAGTCAGGTTATTTGATGTAATCATCTACAAATAAATTAGAAAGCTCTTCCTTGGTGTCGTACTAGCGAGAAAATTCGGAATCAAAATCCACAAGGCTGATCTCACTCCTAATCTCGACTCGGATGCGGTGTTTTGTCCTCGAGTATGTCCAAACCTACCTCGTGGTTATATTTGAACCATGCAAAGTCATCTTGTATCCATTTTACCTTGTAGTATGCTTCCCAAAATTCTTTAGTGGCTTCTCATATTTTCTAGGTAGATGTGAACATGGCTTCTAGTCTATTGATGGGGGTTGCATGGATGGCACACAACTCCATTGTGAAATAAGTTGTTTTTCTCCCAATGTAAATGGTGTTGGATGATTGATAGCAAGTAGATATTAGTGATGGGATGATTAATACCTCCTATGACAATCTACAAGATCCATTCTTGGCACAAATATTAGTAACACAAAACGATAAAGTAATTGATAACAATTTATAATGAAAATCGATTATTAAGTAAACAAAAAACATAGAAATCATATGTGATTACGCTAATCACAAGTGATTATGTGAAGTATTAATAGGATGTTAAAAGAAATAATCTCATCATCTAGAATGAAATTATAATTTGTTAAATAGATAAAAGAAAGTGATGATCTTTTATGCTTGTTTTAGGATAAAAATAGAAGTGAAAAGATAGTAATAATCATTTGGATGATGATGAATGATAACTAGCCTACTGTAGTTGTTCTTGGAAAGTAAAAGAGCCCTCGAACAGCTCTGAAGATTATTAAAGGATGGGCTATATACTAAATGATGTTGATGAGAACCTAGTAATGCTCCTAAATGTCTAATAATGCTTCTGGATTCTTGGATGGTTGTGAATGGTCCCGAGGAGAGGCAAGGAAACCAATATTTATAGATCGCCAGTGTTCAAGGGAATCACCAGTATTTTTGGGTAGTTAGAGTTAGGGTGAGATACGAAGTGGTAATCCTTATATTTTGATCTTATTTGAGCGGGGACTTAGGGGAATCATGGCTAGATAACTTACAAAGGTCGAGTGTGAGGTTTAAAAGTAGATGGGGGTAGTTAGGATAGAGTAGGAATAAATTAGAAGGTTTCCCAAATTAATTTAGTCCTAACTAGTTAGAAGTGAGAACTGGTTATAGGGATAAGTTAGAGGTGGTTAGGGTAATATTTTAGAAGGTTACTTATTTAGAATTAGTTATAACTAGTGAGTTAGGAGGAGTTCTCATGATGAGGTGTGAGGGTGATTTATATTAATAATTTAATTATTTAATTATTTAATCAAATATGGGAAGGGTAGTGTGATGTGGGGTAAATTCAATTAAAGGGCTCTGGGGGAAATAACCTAGGAGGTTGTAATGATGTCAAAACAATTCTAATTAATTGAATGATGACTTAAGTCATAGAATGGTATCCAGATGGGAATATTTAATCACTTACGTGGTGTGTAGATTTCTGGTGTCTACAATATGATTTCTTCTTTGTATGCACCATTTTCCATTCATATAAGATGTCCTCAATAGGAGAAAAATTCAAGATCTTTAATCTACTGATATGTAGTGTCATCTTAAGGAAAAAGATGAGGAACATTTTCCTTATCCGCTTCACTGAATGTTTTTTCAACAATTTTTTTTGGCTGATTTTAAACATTTAAGTTTTCCTTGTTTCCTTCAACTAAAATTTCTATAAGTAGAGTTTCAAGAACTAAATCAACCAGGTCCTCCAAATTTGTATTTGAGTCAGAATCCCTTAGCATAAAGATCCAAATGATCGAGTATAACATTCTACCACCAAGTGGATCTCTCATTCTTACACTTAACCATCACTCAATCAACAATTATATGTCTGAAAGAGAAGAAACTTAAAGGAAGTCCTTCATAATCAAGGGGTTATGTCTAATATCTATTTTGAACTTTAATCTCAATGCTAGGAGGTAGGTTGTGTGAGGTATCAATCTCACCCATAATTTGAGCATAGGTTGTATGAGTAAAATCAAGAGTTTTAGATTCGATGTTCAAGATATTTCATAATGTGTTTCCAATGTAAACAAGATTATGATGGTCCCAAAATTATATTGTAAGTGTAGTAGTTTAATCTAAACTAGTTTTGAGAAAATATATTCAATGGTTGGATTAAATGAGGAGAAATAGGGTTTCATGACAAGATAGTGAGATCTACATGGCCCAACATTTTAAGGTATGACATCCTTACCATCTATTGAAGTAAAAACAACAATAAAACTTCCCCTTTCATAAGGGTATAATATGTGTAAAATACCTTTCAGAAGAGGAAGCCAATGCTTTGAGATCCATTTGTGGAGGACTCGAAGGCTCCAGGAAAAAAACCTTTGAATATGCAAATCAATGCATGATCATGATAGAAGTTATTAGATTTAAGCACATCATTACCAAAAGTGATACTAAGGATATTGCCACTAGGAACCATAGGGATATTTGTAGCGAGGAATCTTACACGATTTCTAGTACTTTACTAGTAATGAACTCTAAATCAATATAGAAAAGAATTGTGGATTGTGGACTAGAAAAAAATTGTTTCCCATCAAGAGATTTACCACGGGTCTTGTTTTTTTATGGGTTTGATAATAGAGAATAATAATGTCAAGTTTTATTTATTGGCATGTGATTATTTATTTATAGAAATCATCAATCTTTTAATAAGTTGTTATATTTACACCGAAGGCATTACAAATGGGAATGAGCCCGATAGGTTTTGGCATGCAACCAAAAATCCGATAGTAGAAATCACATTTTGTTTGATGATTGCGTAAAAATATTTTAATACTATCCATGTATCTCACGGAAAAAATACATTTTTAAATCCACTAAAAGTTCCATTAATGAAGGTTCTATGTAATAATAGAATGTTTTTTTTCAAATTTTCCCTCTCTTATCTAATGGAGTCTTGGGTTGCCTTGTTAGTTTTCATGTGCCTATTTCTAATGGACCTGTGGCTATTTATTCTAGTCCTATATTTCCCTACGATCCAAGCAGTGGGAAGGGTACCAATGTTTTTGAAGAAAAAACAATAATGGAGGGCTTAAGAACAAAACTTCTGGTGGGATCTCCCACTCTTCTTCCCTTTGCCACACCAAACATGGAGAAAATAAAACTCTTTACATTCATATTATTGTCTTTTAAAAATTCCATGCTCACCTATTATCCTTTTCACAATCGGGTTATCTCATGACCAACCTATAACTCCTTTTATGTAATAAACCCACAAAAACATTTGCTTCCATTAAAACCCAATTTTACGGTGTGCCAAAACAAAAATCCTTCTCCCTTATTCATGGAAATATTTTTTCTTTATCAAACCAGTGAAAACACACCTTAAAAATTCAGAGAAAGTTTCTTTCTGCATCAAACACATGGAAAAATGACAAAAATGTCATCAACTAAAATTTAAACCAAGTTAATAATCTCAAGAAAATAGCCATAACAAGTATTTTGGTCATAACAATATATGTCTTGTCTAAATGTCCAAGGTATGTTATGCTCAAGGCCTTATATGATATCCTAGTATTGGCTCTCTTCATAAGGTGAAAATATCTAATGTTAGGACATTTCGTATCATAGAGGAATTCTAGGAAAATGAAAAAATAACTGTGGAATTCAAAAGGATTTCTTTGGAAAAAAAATTCGTGTCAGAAGATCCATAGATGTGAAGAACTCAAGGGTCTTCTAATTACTATTGGAAATATGCATGCACCATGCATTGCTAATTCCAACCATAGCTATTTTAGAAGGATTAAAAATAGATTTAATTTGCTTTAGTTTAGCATGAGTCTTGCTTTAGTTAAATTCCTATTTTTAGGATTAGATTTAATTCAAATAATAAATCTGCTTTATTGCATAACATGCAATTATTTTAAAGAAAGAGTTTAAATTTAGAATGCTCAGTTGAAGAGATATTAGTGGGTGAGTTATTCTATTTAAATAACAACAATTGTAATTACTTTGTATGCACACACAGAAGTGTGAAATCTGCATGAAGAATTAGAGAAGTGTTGCACGCACATAATTCATTGTAATTTGAGTCGAAGCTCTGAGTATGAGTTAATTAATGGAGATTACGCACAATAGTGTTGGTTTGAATATTATTTTATTTATACAAGTTATTTAATTGTTTTGTTTATTTCTTTTATGTTGTTTACTGTATAAGACTGCATATTTTCTACAAATTGGTATCAGAGCAAGGTTAGTCCAGCAACTTATTAAATTGGTAACAGGTTATGGCTTCTACATCCGGCAAGTAGACACCGAAATTTAATGGAAAGAATTATGAATATTGGTCATTGACCATGAAGGCGCTATTCAGATCTCAAGACATGTGGGAGATCATTGAAGATGGGTACACAGAGCCCACAAATGTAGCAACATATACTACACTTTCTCAAGTAGAGAAAGATACTTTGAAAGAGTTATGAAAGAAGGATGGAAAATCTCTTTTCTATATTCATCAGGTGATGCACGAAAGCATTCTTCCAAGAGTGGCAATATCCGATCAAACAAATACCGCATGGGATACTTTACAAATTTGCATATCAAGGTAAGGAGAAAGTAAAAAACTACCAAGCTATAGTTACTTTGTAGAGATTTTGAGAATTTAGCAATGAAAGATTAGATTTCGTAGAATCATTCTTTACTTATGTAGTTAGCTTATTCAATAAAATCAAATCCCATGGTGAGACTCTTGAAGACAAAACAATTGTTGAAAAATTACTTATAAGTTTGGCTACAAAATTTGATCCTTTAGTTTTTTCTGTTGAAGAAACTAAGGATCTGAGTCATTTTTCTATTGATGAGTTGCATGCATCACTAATCAATCATGAACAGAGGATGAATAGATCACATGTACAAGTGTAGATTAGGATTTTGCATCTCAGACATCAGGTAGTCATGGAAAAAGAAGAGGTAGTTTCATCCCAAGAGGTAGAGGAAGAAGTTCATCTAGAGGACGTGGAAGTGGTTCATCAAGCTTAGGTGGAAGAGGACAAAATCAAGAATAGAGTTATGGTCAAGAGAAAGATAAGTCTCATGTTCAGTGCTATTATTACAAAAGTATGGGCACTATGCTTATGATTTCAAGAAAAAGCAATATGATCAGGAGAGGTAAAATCAAAATCAGGTTGGAAGTTCTATTTCTAAACCTATGTTTATTACATGCACAAGGATTGTCGAAGCAATACCTTCTTTATCCCCTATTGAATGTAATTTTTCAAAAGAGATTCCATGTGATGTATGGTATTTGGATTCAGGTTGCAGTAATCACATGATAGGTAATCTAGATTTGTTTTCTAGTTTGGATGATTCAGTTAAGAGTGATGTAACTCTTGGAAATAACAATATTGTGTCTATGAAAGGAAAAGGCACGGTTAGTATTCTAACAAGATAGGGGAGAAAACAAGTATGCAAGATGTTTACTATGTTGCAGCTTTGAAACATAACCTTATGAGTATTGGACAACTATGGAAAGGATACCAAGTCTATATGTAAGACAATGAGAGTGTGATTGTGGACAAAGCTCCTAGCACTCAGTTGATTGAAAAAGTGAAGATGAGCAGCAATAGGATGTTTCCATTGATTTTAAAACCTGGAAAAAGAAGAAATCAGATATGTTTGAAAAAGCAATAAAATTAGTAGCTCGATTCGTAGCAAAGTCTGCGCTATGCCAAACCAACCTTTTTTGAGGTAAAAGAGTCTTGCACTAGTGCAATGGAGTTCTACACCAATACAAATCAGGTTTTGTTACAGAAAGTGAGTCTTGCACTAATTCCTATGTAAATACAATTTATTTATGTGATCATGGAACACAAACAGTTTTTCATTCAGTAATGATGGATGAATCATGGCTTTGGCATCTAAGGTATGGACATTTGAATTTTGGAGGTTTGAATTTATTACATAGAAAGAATATGGTTAAAGGTTTCCATTGATTCAAAAACCGGAAAGGGTATGTGAAGGTTGTATTTTGGGGAAGCAACACAGAGATTCATTCCCAGTTGGCAAAATAGCAAGAGCAAGTGCACCACTTGAGATTGTACACTCAGATTTATGTGGACCTATGCAGACAACTTCTATTGGAGGTTGTATTTATTTTATGACATTCATTGATGATTACACAAGGAAGACATGGGTTTATTTTCTAAGAAATAAATCAAATGCCTTTGATACATTTCAGCAGTTCAAGGCATTAGTGGAGAAGCAAAGTGGATACTACATCAAAGTTCTCAGAATGGATAGAGGAGGTGAGTATGTTTCTAATGAGTTTATGAATTTTTGCAGATATCATAGTATACACAAGTAGTTTACTACCAATTATACACCATAGTATAATGGTGTGGTAGAGAGGAAAGATAGAACCATCATGGAAATGGTGAGAAGTGTGTTGAAGGCAAAACATCTTCCAAATGATTATTGGGCAGAAGTAGTAGCAAATTTTGTTTATATTTTGAACAAGTGTCCAATAAAACTTGTTAGGAACATGGTTCCTCAAAAAGCATGGACTAACAGGAAACACATTGTTTCACATTTAATATTTTTGGTTGTGTAGCGTATGCACATGTACCTAATGAGCTAAGGAAGAAGTTAGACAACAAAGGAGAAAAGTGTATTTTTGTTGGGTATTCAGAGAATACAAAAGCATACAAGTTGTACAATCTAGTCACTAGAAAGGTTGTGATTAGTAGGGATGTACAATTTATTGAGAATGAAGCATGGGATGGAAGTATAGAGAAAACAATGAGTATAGAAACAACTATTCCGCATGATGATATGATAGATGAAACTTTAGAGCAAGGTATTGTATCTACAAATCTTGGACATACACCACAAGTTTTAGCACAAGCTACACCTCATCTACAGTCAAGAGGTCACCAAGATTTCAGCCATCTTCAGCCATGTAAGAGACACCACAGAGAACACTAGAAGCTACTCCATCACCACAAAGTAGTCCTGCATCGAATAGTCCTGTGTAATGGAAAACAAGAAGTCTAAGTGAGATTTATAATGTTGATACAACTAATTCATTTTCAGTTTTTGCATTATTTTCTCAAGTTGCAGATCTAATATATTATGAAGAGGCTATAAAGAATGAAGTTTGGGAAAAATCCATGGATGATGAGATCGATGCTATAGAGAAGAATCAGACATGGGAGCTGATGGATATTCCAAAAGGAAAGGATGTGATAGGAGTCAAGTGGGTCTACAAGACAAAATACAATGTTGATGGAAAAGTACAGAAACACAAAGAAAGGCTGGTTGCAAGAGGTTTTACACATAGTATAGAGTTGACTACAATGAAATATTTTCATTTAGAAGATAAGCACATTTGGACATGGTAAGAATGGTTCTCGTTATCATGTGAATCACAACACCCCCTGTGCATGTCTTTGAACTCACAGTGTGATTGGATAACATGGGTACTATCTCCAAGTTGTGGACTTGCTACTTGAGATAAACCTCCATGAAAAGCCGGTTCTTGCTCCTTAACTACCTCGCGACAATCTACTCTAATACAAGATAAGCTAACTATTCTAATCTAAACTTCCAATGGACCAGGAGAGAGAATACATAAAATGAAAGCCTACACTAAAGCGGTGATACACCAGAAAAGGAGGGTGTGAGAGTAATCTCCAAATGTGTGAAATACAGAGGCAAAGTGCACACTAGAAGAGGTGATGAACAATCACCATAATCTAGCAAAATGCATTCACAACAATATTCCAAGCATACACAATGTTAGTGAATTCCTACAAGAACATAACAATAGACACAATATATTTGTAGAAAGATAAAAGGGCAAGAAGAATGCAAGAAAACACAGCAGGGGAAGATACATCCACAAACTTTGTATTTTATTGCTTCCTGGTATGCACAGTTCAGTCTATTACAAGATAAGGGCCTGGATCACCATGCAAGGAGTCCACTACAAGGGCCTCGCAACACACCGGCTTCACAAAGCAATTTTTCAAAGCTTTACTACCCAAAAACTCTCTTCTTTACAATGAGCCTAACACTCCAATTTATAGAAAATGAGAAGGAGAAGAGAAGGGAAAATGGAAATCCCGAAATCTGTCCTTCAACCACCTATAAGAAACATTAAATTGAGTGAAATGATTGTATATTACTTGCAAAAGGCTCCCCATGTCTGTCCCATGTGTCTTGCACAAGAGAAAGAATGATGACCATGCCTCTTAAATGTACTCCCAACCTACCAAATAAAACACTATTTTGAACCTGGCCACGTTTTCTTAAAAACTCAATTAATTTCTAATAAAATCCAAAATTTCTTGACTTATGCATCGGGCTTGGAACCACAATTCCAACGGTACCAATTTTGTGCAATTTCGTTGAGAAATGCAAAAGTTATGGCCTTCTCGAGAGTGCGGGACACTATTTTGGAGTTAGCGGCATAAGGCGTTTTCTGTCATTTGACGGGAATGATTTTTGGAAATTATGATTGTTTACCGAGCCGAATATGTCATTAGAGGACGTCGTGCTTGTTCAGTAAAGTCCAATTTTGTGAAAATCTGGAGCTCGGAGCTCGGAGTCAAAAGTTATGGCCGTTTGAAGTTTCGCAGTCAAATGTTGACTTTTCCTTTCTGTCTTCGCCATTTCATTCTTTTCGTCCCACGCGTCCCTCGCGTAATTTTGGCCTCGATGTCCCAAATGCTTTGTGCTCCTTGTGCTGATTTAATGCACATGGCACCGGGTTCAAGGCCTCCACATCCCACTTGTCCCACTTCGCTTTGACCGTATGTGCTCATTTTGCAATTTTTGCGAACCAGTGTTCGTGCCTTTGTGTCCCATCCCGAATCGTACCATAGATTAGCGCTAGTCGATTTTTCTCGATCGAACTCGGCATTTCACGCCCGCCGTGTACTTTTGTCCCGAATGTCCCCGTTGCTAGCGGGCTGTTTGTTGATTTCAGCGCGAACCGGCGGTTCGCGCTTTGTCCTTTGGATGTCCCAAATACTTTCTTGAGCGAGACTTAGCCAATTTTCACGATTTTCCTGGATCAAACCTACTTGCCTTCCCGCAATTTTTTCACATTTTTTCAAAGCTTTAACTCTTTCTTTCTTGTCTAGGGAGTTAGAAAATCCAAGGGGACTCCAAAAACATGATACTTTGTCTTGAATCAATATAATTGTTTGGGACTAAAGAATTTTATGCATGTTATCAAAATTTACCTTTGGGGGTGAATTTTGGATAATGGGCTATTACATCTCAAAGCAAATGGCCTATTTATCAAATGGATGTTAAATTAGCATTCTTAAATGGATTCCTTAAAGAGGAAGTTTATGTAAATCATCCAAAATTTTATGAGATGAAAGTCATGAAGGAAAATTATATAGATTGAAGAAAGTGTTTTATGGTCTCAGTAAGCACCTAGAGCTTGGTACAACAAAATAGATTCTTATTTGATTGAGAATGGTTTCAATAGGAGCAGCAGTGAGCCTACCTTATACACCAATATAAATGAGAAAGGTAAAATTTTAATTGTTTGTTTATACATAGATGATTTGATCATTACTATAAATCTATCTACGGAGTCATTCAAATCAGCCATGAAGAAGGAGTTTGAGATGACAAATTCTTGTCTTATGCATTATTTTTGGGTATGAAGTTCAAAAACAAGAAGGTGAAGTTTTTATCTCACAAGAAAAGTATGCAAGTGATGTTTTGAAAAGGTTTAACATGTTGAATTGTAAGCCAACACCAACACCAATTGCATTAGGTTTGAAGTTGAGCAAAGAGGATGAAGGATCGTTTGTGGATCCAACATTGTTTAAAAAGTTGGTTGGAAGTCTTATGTATTTGATAGCCACAAAGCTGATATCATGTATGGTGTGAGCCTCATATCAAGGTTCATGGAATGTCCAAAAGATTCACATTGGAAAGCTAGAAAAAGAAGTTTGAGGTATGTACGTGGAACAAGGAATCATGAAATTCTTTATTCAATTTCATATGTGTTCAAACTCATTGGTTATATAGATAGTGACAGTGTTGGAAGTATAGATGATCGGAAAAACAAATCCGGCTATACTTTTCACTTTGGAATAGGAGTGGTTTCATGGGCATCAAAGAAGAATCCCATTGTCACGTTATCTTCAGCAGAAGAAAAGTATGTAAAGCAGCAATAGGAGCAGCATGTCAAGCTATTTGGATGAGAAGAGTGATATAATCCTGGTATCCAAGGCATAGGAAGTAGCTCCGGTGGTATATAATGTAAGGTACCGGAATGTTTAGGCATGTTCGGCAGTACCAAAAGGTTGGTTTGGTTGAGATAAACATCACAGTCTAGGTCTGGGCAAAGCTGGGCGACAGATCAAGTCAAGGACCCTAATCATGCGAAAACACGAACAGGTGAGCTCGATTGAACACAAGGTACATGATGGATGTATAAAATAAAATGTTGATTGTGGGTATGGTATGGAAGTGATACGGCCTTGGGTCAGGCGGTGGCCCTGGGTCGGGCTAAATAGGTAGGGCGAGGCCTAGTATCGGGCCAATTGGTAGGTTGAGGCCTTAGGTCGGGCCGAATGGTAGGTTGAGGCCTTGGGTCAGGCCAAATAGGTAGGTTGAGGCCTTGGATCGGGCCGAATGGTAGGTTGAGGCCTTGGGTCGGGCCAAATGGTAGGTTGAGGCCTTGGGTCGGGCCAAATAGGTAGGTTGAGGCCTTGGGTCGGGCCGAATGGTAGGTCGAGGCCTGGTCGGGCCAAATAGGCCGAGGCCCTTGGGTCGGGCCGAATGGTAGGTTCGAGGCCTTGGTCGGGCCGAATGGTAGGTTGAGGCCTTGGGTCGGGCCAAATAGGTTGAGGCCTTGGGTCGGGCCGAATGGTAGGGTGAGGCCTTGGGTCGGGCCAAATAGGTAGGTTGAGGCCTTAGGTCAGGCTGGACAAGTGAACAAATGTTGTGCAGCAAAGGTGGACAGAGGCGATATTGGTGAAAAAGAGGCAAGGAGTAAAGAAGGGCAAAGAATGGGGTGAAAGTTGGGTATCAAACCGATGTCGATTCTGCATGACCGATATCGGTTAAGGGACCGATACCGGTTTCTTAGGGCAAAAAAGAAACCGACATCGGTTAAGGTCGAAAAACCTATAAAAAGAAAAATACGGCCTGTCATTGTCACTTTTGTTATTTGCAATCCAAATTGACTTGTCTGACGTGGAGAGTTGATTTGGAGGGTTATTGAGTGAGGTGGAGCTATTTGATTGGCGGAGAGAGTTGATAGTGGGCCCGAATAGTAGCCGAGGAGGCAAAGCAGTGATTGTCGGGACCCAGCAGATCAGGATTGGAGCCATGGCACAGGCAGGAGGAGCTGGAGGAGCTGGACCAGCTGGACCGCCACCACCCATCCCACCACGACGACGTGTCATCGTACCGGTAGGTTCAAAACTCTTTAATTTGGTGATGTGGTTGAGTTATGTTGTTTTTTGGGATTTGGGTAGGAATTGATATTTTGTAGGAAATAATGGGTAAATGGAGGTAATTCGAGAAAGGGAGAGGGTAGATAGGTTAGATAGGCTAAGGCGGCTAGGTGTGTAAAATTTTGGGGTGTTTGGGTGGGTAGATGGGTAAAAATAGGTGAAAAATGGTTTTGGGGGCACGCGGGGTTCGGCTCTGGGCAGGAGACAATGGACCGATGTCGGTTAATAAGCGACCAGATCGGTCGCAAAGCATAGGGGTGAGGTTGAATGGGGCTACCGGCATCGGTCGCAGCGCATCGGCAGATCGGTGGGGAGGTTGAGGTGGAGTTGGGATGGGATTGGGTTTAGGGTGTAGGGTTTAAGTTTGAAGGTGGGTTGGGTAGCGTGTTGGGGTGGGGTTTAGAGTTTAGGGTTTAGGTTTGAAGGTGGGTTGGGTGGCGTGTTGGGGTGGGGTTTAGAGTTTAGGGTTTAGGTTTGAAGGTGGGTTGGGTGGCGTGGTGGGGTGGGGTTTAGAGTTTGGGGTGGAGAAGGGTGAGGTGTGGGGTTAGATTTTGGGTGTTACAAAAGGGGGTTTAGATGGTAAAGTAGGTGTTATAATAAAGAGTGGGTCTAAGAATGTGGGTTGGTTTTGCAGCACGTCAAATGATTGACGATGCGTGATAGGATGCCTCCACTATTGAGTCGGATGAGGCCACACATATCTGCGGCGCATTGGGCCATCATGCGCGAGGTGGGACTTGGCGGGGTCCAGAGGTACAGAGCGATAGACAGAGATCACAGCCTGATGGTCGCCCTCATCGAGAGATGGGATCCGGCGGCCAATGTGTTCCATCTGCCGACCGGGGAGATGACCGTCACATTAGAGGATGTGTATCGCATCCTGCGGCTACCGATCGAGGGAGAGGCCGTTTTCCAGGTAGATTCAGAGACTGCCATGGATAGCATACTGCAGGTTTTTGGGGATGCGGCTCGCGCTTTACATATCATCGCCAGCATGAGCATTGGATATGGTGACATGTACCGCGCACACGACGACATGAGACACGGCTTCGGCCGTGTTGATGATGATAGGGATCACCTGCTTCGCCCTCCCGGATTCAGAGGGAGGCCGCTTCCCACGGGCATTGATGGGGGTGCTACTGGAGATGGTGGAGGAGCACACCTGTTTTGCATGGGCACCAAACAGTATCCGTGCAATTATACAGGAGTTATGGGGCTATCACGTGAGGAGGCGATTTGGTATTTGTTCTACCTTTTGTTCAAGATCTTTGTTGGGCATACGAGCACATCATCGTATACATCAGTGCCAGTAGGGCTACCCCAGCCTGTGTGACATGCAGGCCACAGGTCGTATACCGATATGGATTTCGAGGTGGTCGGGGGTCGTGGGCCAGCCACGGCGATTGTTCGCAGTCGGGATGTGGCCTACTATAGACATATGTTAGAGGGCCTTACAGCAGTAGACATTATATGGAGACCCTACAGAGGTCACCGGCTGGCAGAGGAGCCGTGCATATACCTGCGCCCGATCCAAAGATACATTCCGGATAGCGGCAGACGGAGGCCGAGGAGAGTACGAGCGCAGATACCCCAGAGAGGTACGCAGGCAGATGGGGCTGCGACAGGACGAGCCACCTCCCTTCCCTCAGTACAGGAGGGATGATGTAGAGGCCCCACTACCAAAAGTGCACAGCCTTGGGATCAGTGACGGGTAGCGAAGAGACCAGTGCAGTGAGGGTGTGGATGATGCCGGGTGCACGGGAGCATACAGGGTCTGGTGGGCTGGGCAGAGAGCAGCGAGGATAGTACCGCCTGCGCAGCCAGACTTGGCTGCGCAGCCATCTGTAGAGAGAGATCAGCTCCGGGCAGTGCAGGCATTACATAGGACAGATTGCTGGTCACGACAGCAGAGATAGGGTCTTACAAATGCGATTAACTAGCCCAGGCTCAGTACGAGCATTGGCAAGATCACCACCACCCAGAAGACCACAGTGCAGTACCACCATGGCCACAGTGTGTACAGCACAAGAAGCACCTCCACCAGCACTACACGCCCACAAAGTACGTATGTGCCTCGGGGGATATTGGTGTTAGGTGCCAGGGGACCAGCCCCAGTTCCTTCAGTGGCGCGAGATCGTTATATGGAGGTTAGAGCAGAGGCCCGTTATTATCAGGATATTCTTGATAGTACCGGAGTCGAGTATCAGGCGTATGCAGCGCATAGAGGCGCAGAGACCTCGCACAGCCAGAGATCTCAGGGAGGGGCAGCACAAAGGTGGCGTGTCCGTGACGGGCAGGGAGGCGAGAGGCACCACAGGACCAACGGGGAGAGGTGCGAGGGCGGTGGGGAGAGCTGATAGATCCCGACATGGTTTTGTATAGGACATGGGCACCGGTCTCGCGAACCGGTTGTATTGATAGAGGCCTCTGCGTGCCTACACTTATTCATTGTTTTGATTCATTTATTTATTATATACCGCCTCATGAGCCGAGTACGGGTCAGATATTTGATCCTGCGAGCCAGTATATTTTTGATATGAGAGACCGGCCTGCGAGCCGAGTCAGATTTTTGGTAGGTATTGCGGCTGCGTGCGGCTTTGGTATGTATGAGATCACAGAGGCCCCGATGTAGGGCACATTGTATTTTGAAAATTTGTATATATATAGAGATGATGTTTTGATCTACATGCAGTTGTTCAAAACGTGTTGAAATATGTGGTTAATGGCTGGTAATAGATAGAATGTGTGATGAGTTTAATTGACATGTTGATAGATGGATGATCTTTGATGTTTTTGTTTGTTTGTACGTATATATGAATGTTAGGTTATGTGATGAATTGGTGGTTTTGTGACATTGTGATATATGTAACTGATGAGTTGGATCCAAATGATGTATAGATTGATAGTTTCTTGATATCCGTAGTTGATGGTTTGTGTATTTGTGTAAAATAAATGATATTTAATGAAAATGTAATGTTATATGTGGTGGATGAACAAAATGTGGTAAATTGTGTGGTTTATGCAGGAAAAGAGGCGGGCGCGACAAAAATTTAGGTGAGAAATGAAGAAAAGAACGCTGTTGAGAAAAGATAGGTGTGTAACCGATATCGGTTAAGGAACCGATATCGGTATCTAATAGACCGATATCGGTTAAGTAACCGATACCGGTTATTTAGGTATGAGCTTTTCTAAAAATAGAAAAGCTAGGGTGGCAACTTAAGTTTTAATTTTAGAGCCATGCAAGAGGTTAAATACGCGAACGCGACGCTTTTTGACGACTGAGACAGGTATTTGCATGAGAGATTTGGGTGAGAAGGAGAAAAGAGACAAGGAAAGTAAATGTGATCCGAGGTTCAGAAGGCAGAAAGACAAAGTTGAAAAGGGTGGTGATCATGGCAGAACGAGGAGAAGCATTCAGCAGGCAAGGACATGAGGGAAGACAAGGGCGACCTCAAGCTGCTGCAACCCAAGAGGTATTGTTTTGTTTGTGATTTGACTACTGCATGTTTCGTGAATAAGATGGGGGAGAGTAGGTGGGTAGATATGAGAAAGAAAACATGATAACAAGGGTTGCAGGTGAGGTAAGTGTTACAGGGTAGGCAATCAGGGGTTCCAGGTATGTATAAAAACGAATAAACGAGCAAATTATTATCGTAGGTGGTTGTTTTTAGGGAAGGTGTATAAAATTGATGCAGTGACCGGTGGCGTGTTAGGAGAAACGGTATGGTTGTTCAACCGATATCATTCGCACGATAAACGGTTCGGTTGCATCGGAGAAATTTCGAATGTTTGAAAAAGACCCTAATGGATTGAATGGTTGTTTGTCGTTTTGGTGTATGCAGCGAGGAGGCGGTTGAGGATGAATGATAAGCGTGCGTGCAGCTGCTGACGCTAATCCGAGCGGATGTAACACCAGTGGAATGGACATTGATAAATCGTTTGGGGTTAAGTGGAATCCGTTATTATTCACGAATCGCACGTAACCATGGTATGTTACAGTCTTGATTGAGAGATGGAATCACGAGACAAATACCTTCTATCCCGCCAACATGTGAAATGACAAGAACTTTGGAAGATGTGTTTCGTATTTTGAGACTCCCTATTACAGAGAGCCAAGATATCGTGCACTACCTAGCGTGGGGCAGCAAGTGATAATGTATGTTTGGTCCATATGCACGAGACTTAACACAAATGAGTTTGTCATTCACATATGGGGTAATGTATGCAGCACACCCTGAGGAGACAAGGTTAGCAGTGATTTTATTGATGGCGGTAGGGTATTATGCGTTACCAAGGGCAGAAGGGGGAAGATTTCCAAAGGCATTGATGGGTGTTATTTGGGAGATGATAGAAAGGAATGTGACTTTTGCCTGGGCACCTGCATATTTGGCGGAGCTATACAGGGGTTTATGGGCTTGTAGGTGAAGTCACAGGACAACGTTGGATTGCTCATACTTATTACACTGTTGGGCCTATGAGCACATTGTTTGTGTGCGACCAATAGGCCGATCCATCCAGGCAGGAGAGACCGGAGTACAGAGGTTGGGATTCCGACGATGGGTCCAGACAGAACAAGAGGCAAGATCTCAGGCCGTGCCGGGTGACATTGAGTATTACAGGCAGGTATGGGAGAGGTTGACGGTTGCAGATATCTGTTGGAGGCCCTACGGGAACTATATGGTAACCGAGAACATAGCTGAGGAGTTGAGAGGTGTAGAGCGATTGAGGTGGATCGCGGGGCACAGGCCAGGTGAATATGAGAGGATTCCTATAGATCGCGTGCGGCGACAATTTGGATTTGTGCAGGACATACCACAGGCTTATAGACCATATATGAGGATCGATGCCGAGGCAACATTCTCACCACCCCGGCCAACACCTCCAGAAGGGCCCGAGGAGATAGCAAATGCGCGCAGGTAATGGATGCAGGAATGACAGAGGCCTATAGATTATGGTGGGTAGCAGAACTGCGAGGTGTACGTGAGCGCCCTGACATAGCGGTGATTACAGCAGAGAGGGATCGTCTGCAGCGTTTGGTTCAGCAGCTCCAAACGCAGTGAATGAGACCGAGAGGATTGTTAGTGGTTGCAAGTCACTGGCGGGAGACTAGAGGCTGGAGTTCTCCATGCGAGAGGCGTATTCATATGTTACAGGAGAGATTGGCGATCGGTGGCGAGTACACAATAGCCGCGGTACCTTTGAGACGAGAGAGGCCGGCGAGAGGGTCGACGATCACGATCATCACCTAGTTCGGGATGAGTTGTGATGGTCCGAGTACATGTTAGCGAGGTATAAGAATAAATACGGATCTTTGACACTGCGTGTCGATGATAGAGAAGATGTATTTGTTTAACATCTAAATAAAACTGAATATGTATGTTGATTTGAGTTATGATAATAATAAGATTGTCGGTGTTTCGATTTTCGGTGTTTCGAAAAAGGATAAAGAGAAATGTGATTAAAATAAAAATACACAAAAATATTTATATTCACCACACAGGATAGGTTATGGTAGGGGATGGTCGAGCTAACCTTGGGAGACCCCATGTCTCCGAAGTGCTGCCTACATAGCCCATTGCACAAAGCAAGGAAGGGCCTCAGACCGATGTAGTTCTCCCTTAGGACCAGGGAGAGGTGAATTTAGGCAATTTGGTATGGTTTAGGCAATTTGTCGTTTGGTAAAAATGTGATGTTGGTAGGGTAATGTTGTTGGTGTTGGTAAGGTATGGGCGATGTTGATGTAGGTATAGGTAAAGCGAAAGTTAGCTTACCCAAAGAGAAGGGAACCATGTCCTGATTAAGATCAACACACAATCCTAGATGCGAGGCAAAGAGGAAAGGGTGTCCCGTAGTTGAGAAGAGCCAAACAAACCACATATTAACATAGGATGAGCTTGAATCCCTAGGTACCTTGCATAGGCAAGAAGTCGATAGGTGAAAAGAGTTGTATAATCACAACATATCGGATATACGCCACGTCCCTTGAGGTTTGTTGCTTTGACAAATGGTGAGGTGAGGTGGTTGATATAGGCGGGGGCTCTGAGAGATTGTTACAAGGTGATTATTCTGATGAAAGAGAACCTACCCTAAATAGACAAGTCCATGACTCAAAAGTTCTTCTGAATGAGGCTTTTATTTTATTGAATATAGACTGATCGATGCGGGAAGTCTACCAGGGATATTGATTGTTTTATTCTTGAGGTCTTCACGAAAGGCGATCAATGTGAGAAGCTTCGATAAAGGCGACTGTGTATGCATTTGTCCTTCGAGGGAGCATCTATTTAGTAGCTTGTATATAATTGTAATGCATAGCTATCCTTCGAGGGATCTATATATAATAGCGGCAATAATTCGGCATATAGCTGTCCTTCGAGGGAGCAGTCTATATTTAATTTAAATGACTAGATGTTCATTTGGCGTGAAGCATCTAGTTAGTAGGAAGTTTGACTCAAGAAAATCCCAGAAGAATACGGCTTATTTTAATACTTTGAAGTCATGGACTAGACTAAAAAGGGGAAGACATCATCAAGGGGAGGTGAGGATCAAACTATGTGAGCCTGATTGTTATTATGAAGTGTAGGAAACAGGGTGTATGTAGTGGTAAGTGAGCTCAAGGGACGAGCGACAGGTAGATAAGAAGTGATATAATACTAATTTCAACAGTAGAATGGTCGAAGATGCAAGGCATTAAGGGGTTCAGGCTCAGGTTTACCATTGAGCGAAGCTAAACGATAAGTACCAGATCCATAGGTATGAGTGATTATATAAGGCCCGATCCAATTGGGAGCAAATTTTCCACGTTTGCTCTTTTCTAGTTTGGTTACATGTTGATTCTCTTTGAGAACAAGATCACCAATCTTAAAGGTACGCTCATGAAGTCGCTTATCATAAGCACGTTTAATGCGTTTTTGATAGATTTGAAGGTGATCAAGAGTGTAAGACGGCGTTCGTCAAGAAGCTCCATTGGGCTAACCGCTCTCATGGAAATCATTGTTGGTGAGAATATCCCGAAGAGATATTCTAAGGAGGGTATTTGTATTTCGAGAGGCAAAACAGCCTGGTGCCGTATACCAAAGAAAAGGTGTGGCATTAGTAGAAGTACGAATGCTAGTACGATAAGCCTAAAGGGCAAAGGGAATGTGATCGTGCCAATTTCTTCCGATTCATTGACAACTTTCATGAGGATTTTGGTTAGTGTTTTATTAGAAGACTCGGCTTGCCCATTGGCTTGGATAGTAAGGTGATGAGAAACTAAGTTTGATACCAAAGTTTTCACAAAGGTCTCGCAACAACTTGTTTTTGAAAGATTTTCCATTATCTGTTATCGTAGGCGGTGAGGAACACCAAAACGACAGATAATGTGGTGGTTAATGAACTCGACAATTTTTTCTTTTTTGATTGAAATGAGTGGAATAGCCTCCACCCATTTTGTGTAATATTCGGTCACCGTGAGTATCCAACGGTGACGTTGTCAAGAGGTTGGGTGAATCTCACCAATAAGGTCTAAACCCCATTGTGAGAAAGGCCAAAGATCTCGAGTGATCTCGGAGTGGGTGGCTAGGAGTATGTTGAAGGTTGGCATGTTCTTTGACACATAACACAACGCTTAACATATTCGTATGATCGTTATTGAGAGTAGGCCAATAATAACCAAGGCGAAGGATTCGTTTGGCCACGGCAAGGCCGCTAAAATGTCCACCACAAATACCGTCATGGACTTGTTGGATGGTATGAGTGGCCTCCATGCCAGTTAGACAGCGAAGGAGGATACCATCAAAGCCATGTTTATAGAGGAGTCCCCCCATGACAACATAATGCGAAACACTTTTAAGAAAAGCACGTTTTCCGTTACTAGTAAGGTCGGTGGGAGGACGAGAGATTGTAAGGTAGTCGTGAAATTGGTGGTACGGGTATCCGTGGAATTAGTAGACACATGATTTATCATACAAACTACCGGGGTTGAATAGGATGGGGCAAAAGTTGTTGGACCACGACGAATAATTGAGTCGGTTAGGCGCGGCGGGAATTTGCGAGGCTAAGCAAGCCATAGTATATCCACAAATTTGTTAGTGGAGCAGGAATGGTTTGTATAGAATAGTGGGTAAATAAAGCTAGAAGTGATTCCACTGAGTGTTTGTATTTTGAAGTTCCTCGTTTTTGCATTGGTAGACGCCCATAGCTTGATTGACTACCAATTGAGAGTCACCAAAAATGTTGATAGATTTGATACCTAAGTGTAATGCAACTTGGAGACCCGCAACAAGGGCCTCGTATTCCATTTGTATTATTAGTGCAAGGAAATCAAGTCGGAATGAAAGAGGCATAGGTTCAGCGTTAAGGAGAGGAATGAGAACAACGCCGGCTCCTCGCCGCTACTGGGCATTTAGATCCATCGAAGAAGAGGGTCATTAGGTACGACTCCTCCGTGAGGAAAGAAAGAGTAGCGATGAGTTCGTCAGAAATGTGAAATTGGTAAATTGTTCCCGGTAAAGGAGCGTCCATGCAAGTTCGGGTGCGGTGGTTTGTCCTTTGATTGATTTCTGGTGGATAAACTCAAGGTCGAGGTCGGCGAGAAGCATGAGCCATCTAGAATGCGTTGGTTTAGATGAGGTTTGGCGTACATGTAATGGATGGGGTCTCGTGTTGGTGATGACGAAAGTCTTGTGATTTAGAAGGTAGTGTCGGAGTTTGGTGGCGGCGAATGATAGGGCCAGGCACAATTTTTCTATATGTGTGTACCTAGTCCTCATAGTCCACCAAAGTACGACTTATATAATAAACATGACTTGTTCGTGATTCTCGAGTCACGATGTGCAAGCATGGCTCCTACAAACGGCGTGGTCGGTGGCGGAAAGGTAAAGGTAGAAAGGGCGGTTGTCTTGGGGTGGGATAAGCACGGGGTGGTAATGTAAGAGATAAGATTTGAGAGCTTGAAGGCTTGGTGACATTCTTCTCTCCATTAGAATGCAATATCCTTTTAAGGAGGTGATGGAAAGGTTGACATCGATCCGAGAGTTGGGAGATGAAACGTCGGATAGATTGGAGCTTACCTTGTAAACTACGCAATTGTTTGAGATTTTTGGGTGGGGGCATTTCTAGGATAGCTTTGACTTTCGATGGATCGACCTCAATGCCACGCAAAGAGATGATAAAGCCAAGAAGTTTTCCCGAAAGAACACCAAAGACACATTTCTTCGGTTGAAGGCGGACAGAATATTGTAACAGGCGATCAAAAATAATGGTTAAAACATCGAGATGTTCACTACGATGTTTAGACTTGCCGAGAAGATCGTCGACATAGTCTTCAAGGATAGTGTGCATAATGTCATGAAAAATGTAGGTCATAGCCCGCTGATAGGTAGCACCAGCATTCTTAAGGCCAAATGGCATGACACGATAACAGAAGGTTCCCCAAGGAGTTATGAAGGCAGTCTTGTGTTGATCGGCAGGGGCAACCAAAATTTGGTTGTATCCTGAAAAGCCATCCATGAGAGAAAGCATTTCATGACCCGCAGTGAGATCAACAAGTTGATCAATACTTGGGAGGGGGAAGTCATCCTTAGGGCAAGCGAGGTTAAGATCCCGGAAATCCGTGCATATCCGAAGTCCCCCCGTCGCTTTCGTGACAGGTACGATGTTAGAAATCCATTGAGGATAGTCAATAGGAAGAATGAAGGAAACAGAAAGGAGTCGTTGGAGTTCCTCTTTGACCAAGAGAGCAATGCGTGGATGCATTTTCTCAATTTCGTTTGACTGGTTTGGAATCGGGGTTTAGGGTGATGTTATATGGACGGCAATGGTAGGATCAATTCCCGGCATGTCGGCGTAAGACCATGCGAACGCTTGGTTGCGAAAGCACAGAGAAAGGTAGTAAAGGCGGCTTGTTCGATGATTTAAGGGATTGTCCAATCTTCACTATGTGAGGATCTTCCTCCGTGTGGATGTTGATTTCTATAGTAGATTCGCTCAAAGATAGTTTGGGTTTGAGATGGTAGGGCGCGTTGAATATAAGAATCATCCGCGCCGGTGTAAGTGAGTATGGAGTCGTCATCCCGGCATTCAACAACATTAATCAAAGGCGAATCCTCTTCGATCATGTCCGGATACGAAGGAAGAGAAGATGGGTCCTCATTATCGCGTTGATAAGTGAGAGGACCTATGAAGATAGCATTTATGAAAAAAAAAAGTCGGGAGGGATAGATTCGTGGTCCATCGATTCGTCAGGTGATGATGGCAAAGTAGGTGATGATGGTTCTGGTAGGGGCAACGCGTCTTCCTCTTCCGGATACAAATGCAGAGGTGTCTCTTGTGTAGGTGTTTCGGAAAAACCGAGACCACTGCGATCATTATGTTTGCGTGTGGTCACGGGAATGAGTGTATGTCGGCCTTGTTCGTAAAGGCCAAAACCAAAGCCTTTCCACGCACGCCAGTCAAGAAGGTGAGGGCGAAGCAACGACGATTTTTCAAGTATTGAAAATCGGATTGGAAGGGAACCACACCAAGAGGAGGTTCAGGGTAATGGAGGATGTGTCAACACCCCCATATGTTAGGTTAGTGCGGCAATGGGGTGGTCCGTAAGAGATTACCTCCCCCACGCGACGGTCGTAGGTGGGATGCGCGATGTAATTGTCCGTACTCTGCAGGTAGGGAAAGAACTAACGTTATATAGGCGGTACTCCCCAGCGTGAGGCGATGAAAACATCTACTAAGGGGTCGAGGTTGGGATGTTAGCTGTGCGGAAGAGAAGTGGTTTGTGCGACGGTGGTTTCATCAGTTGAAGGCGTAGGTGCAGTTGAGGTGGATGGTTGAGGTACATTTGAAGAGGATGGTTGGGTTGAATGTATGGGTGTCTTAATTGGTATAAGCACATCGTTTGGGTGGTATAACATATTGCAAGTTTTGAAGGGGGGAGGATCAGCTTTTACAGTGTAGGACTTCCCCTCGTACTCAAATTTTATGCATCGATGTAATGTTGAGGGAACGCATCCCATGGCTCGAATCCAAGGATGACCCAGCAATATATTATATTGGAACTCTCCTTCAAGGACATAGAAGAGTTCGGGCAAAGTACGTGGGCCTACGCGAATGTTGAGGATCACGGTGCCTAAGGTAGAAGTAATAGCGTCATTGAATGATCGCAACATGATGGGGTTGGCACACATGCAACTAGAAGGGATGTTCATTTGTTGGAAGGCTTTTGAAGAGATGATGTTTAGGCTAGCGCCCCCGTCAATCATAACCCGACGTACTCGAATGTCTCGGACGTAAGCGGAAATGAAAAGGGCAGGGTCAGGGTCTTCTGCACCAAAGTCGATAATTTCATCTTCCGAGAAACTAACCGCAGCGGCTTGTTGTTTTGAGACAGAAGTGGTGGGGGAGATGGATTGTTTGGTGAGAGAGGCAACGTGATTGGGTGTTAGAATGGAGGCAACCGCCCAAATGTTTCAATCGGAAAATGCTTCGTTCCTTATAGAAACAGATAAGGTTAGGGTTAGGAGGAATACTGTAGGATGTTGAGATGATGTGCGCGCATCAGTAGAGAAAGATCGGTTGACTACGGAGAACTCCTTTTTGTCTGGGAAGGACTACCGCAAATAAGAACACAAGACCACAAGATTTGATTAAACAATAAATGAGGAAGCGCCTTGGCCCAGAAATGTAAAACTTCCTTTCGAAGGTGGTCAGCTTTCGCTAATGTGAATTAACACAAAAGACGTAAAATATCAATTAAATTGCTTTGGCTGAACCGGGTAGGGGAAAGGCAAGTTTTTCCCGGGTTTTGATCAAAGGAACCGATGCCGGTTACCTATAACCGATGGCGGTTACTGATAACCGATACCGGTGGGTTCTAGGATCTTCTGGGCTGGTTGTGGAGTTTGTAATGGCTGGTTTTTGGATAGTTTTTAGGAAATGGGATGGTTAGAAACAAAAGAATGACAGCTAGAGGCAATGGTACGTTGGATAATGGATTCAGAAACGGATTTGGGAGGACTGTAATTCCAAAAGCATAAGAAATGTTATAATGGAGGACATGCAAGATGTAACTTACTGGTTTTGATGAAGGTGCAAGTTGATCTCCTTTGTCAGAAACCCGTCTCAATATTTTCACTGCCTCTCGCTTGGTCAAGTGAAGATCTGATCGTGTTCCTCATTCGCAATGCCCTCACTTGATCCAGCAATCCTTTGATTTATCTCTCAAAATGAAATTCCCATCCATTGTTTTGGTTTGGGAGCCCATTTACAGGGAACCGATGGCGGTTGCGTAACCGACGGCGGTCGAGTAGGAACCGGCATCGGTAAGGAAAAAGTAGGCTATTTTTACTAAAATAGCCCACCTTCCCTGCTTTTCTCCCGAGAGATCAGTTGCGGGCTTGGTCAAGTGGCTAGAAGGTCGGCTTTTGGTGCGAGTAAGGAGGCATTAGTTATGGATGTGAGTCTAGACCAAGTCATGGGTCTTAATTAGCTTAGTTTAGGGTTAGGGCTAGGTCATGATGAGGTGGCAAGGTGAGGTGGCGGGTAAGGTGATGTGGATTTATCAATTACAAGGTAATTAATAAATGATTGTGTAAAGTTTAGGTAATGAGGTTAGGTTGCGAAATGGGATGCGGGTCACAAGGGGTCGTGAGACATGAATTTGGTGTTTACAACTTCATTGTAATTTGAGTTGAAGCTCTAAGTATGAGTTGATTAATGGATATTACGCACAACAAAGTGCCGATTTGAATATTCTTCTATTTATGCAAGTTATTTAATTGTTTTGTTTATTTCTTTTATGTTGTTTCTGTATAAGACTATAGATTTTCTACAAATGAGGATTAGGGATGGGGCACTAAGAGTGCCATTGAAATTATGGAAAACTTGATTTTTAAGGATCCTTCGAGTTGGAGTGGAGGATCGAAGACTATACGAGTAAGACTCGAGGAATTCAACGAGGGATTTGAGTTGTATATTACATTGGAGGATTTAGACCCTATGCTTTTTTAGGTGTGATACTCCCGTTATGTTTTCCAATTGTTCATGTTAAAGAGCTAGAATTATTTTCTCTCTTGATTTGTAAGGGAGGGTATGGGCTGCCTTTAACATTGTGTGGGGTAAATTTTGAACCACATGGTTGAAATACATAAATATTGAACCACATTGTTAAGATGCATAAATATGGATTACTTTAGAATGTATTCTATAATTGTTAAATGCCAACCTTACTACATGTCTACTGGATATATGGGCCACTTTTATTGTTATGTGGGTTTTTTTTTTTTTTTTCCCTTGTTTCTTATTTTTTTATTTATTTATTTTTGGTAAATCATGGTTTAGGATATGGAATGCAATTAATGTGGCACTAAAAAATCTTGTACCATATTCTTAATATTTAAAAATGTAACATGGGTCAGGATTGAATGTACTATATTACTCATCACACAACCTCACATCACGTATGGTGGAGCAATGAGGCACCTTATTCCGAGAGGGATTTAAACCTAGATCATGTTATTATGATTTTTCCCTGTTAACAATAAATTACAATGAATTGAGAGTTTATTGCCTAATGTTTAAAGGAATTTTTTTGGCTATTTTATAGGTTCCCTCTAATGTTGTATTCGGTAAGGTTGAACCAGAGTATTAATATTTGCAAACAAAGATCAAATAAACAAATAATTACGATAAATTTTCTTATGGAGTAATTTGTCACCTTATTGCGGTTGTGGGATATACACTTAGATCATGTTCTCACATAATTTTACCATCACCAATACCATAGCTAATTGTATTACCATTGCCTAATATTTATTGTAAAGTATTAATTAGTTTTGGTGAGGTTACGGGATGCGTTTAATTATGTGTGGAGAAATTGTAAACCTCATTCTTAATCTTAAAATATATAGATCATGATTAAATGTATCCCATTATTAGCACATCATAATATCACAACATATTTGTTGGAATTATGGCCACAAGGTTATGGTGAGAAGGATTTGATCTTGGGTCACTATCATTCAGCTTCCCCCATTCTATTTAACATTGACCCCTCGGACCTAAAGACTTAGATATAGTTTTGAGCAATATCATTGTAATGACCCCTCGGTTGAAGACTTGAAAGACACACACACACACACACACACACACACACACACACACACACACACACACACACACACACACACACACACACACACACATTTTCACAGACTATTTGTTGTTCCATAAGAAAGGATGGAAAGCATTTCGTATTAAGCCATAATCATAACTAATCCTAATTAATTATCAAGAAACAAACATAAAATTAATATTTCTTAACATGACAAATGAAATATTACTCGTTTGAACACTTTAAGATAAACTATGTAGTTGTATCATGATCATGTACTTTGAATTTTTCTTAATACTGTGGATAAAATTAAATATCATTTAAAGTTATGTCTTATGTTGCATTTATAAGTTTAGAATACATTTCATTGTACCTAAGGAATTCACATTGTCCATAAAACCAAATTTATAGATTTTGTTTGATTCATAAATCTAATTTTCTCATTTCCAATATGTGTGTGTGGGTGCGACACGGATGCACATGCACGTATGTGTGTACATATGTTTGTGTGTATGTGTCTTCAGATAGTATAAAAAAATGATCTACACATCATTTCCAATATGATACATTGATCCGTAAAGAATACCATGATAAAGTATAACATAATAAATAAAAGAGGATGATTCAAGTTCTAGTTGTATTGTATTACCCTTAGATCTTGTGAGAAGAAACAAAATGTATTTAATATTCGAGTATTATAAATAAGTAGAGGAGAAAGCAACAATCAAGTTTTCATTTTCATTTTCATTGCTAATGGAATAAAAAATGACGAACACAATAGATTACAAAGGTATAGATGAGGAGAAGAATTTGGTCCCTATAAGTGTCCTATTGAAGATTGGTTCTAAATTTATTGAGGCGTATGTACATGGCATATTGAAGATTCATGTCATGACCTATAATGAGACAAATGCTTTGAGTGTGATGGTTGATATTGATCATATTAAACAACTACGTCAGTTCATGCAAGGTGATATTGTTACTAGGAACTAATCCTTGATAAACAAAGTATATTCAGATTACGAGTCCCATGGTTAAAAATGTTTGATTTTATTCCTCGAGTTGAAGATTGAAGTAAATGGTATATGGGAGTTGTATTATGTACTAAATAAAGTTTTATATATGAATGATATATATATATATATATATATATATATATATATATATATATTTTAAGATAAACCTAAAAATTTTCCTATTATTTGTAACTATATGTATGCAAGAGTAAGAACTTATTTATTATCATGCAAATTGTTTATTTCTTTTGTTGTTATCCCTCTCCAACATGTATTCATGTAATCTTTCATACTGATCTTTATCTATTGATTAATCTGTTTAAATTCAGACTTTCCCCTTTTTACAATGTTGACAATCTCAAACTTGGAATTTATTTAATTAATTTAATGAAAAAATGATTTTACATATATATCTTTCAGAACATTCACAACTAGGGTGTTTCTTTTAATTTTCTTAATAAGCGTCATACAAAATGAAACTTACAAAAGATTATAAGATTAGATTTACATAAATAATTAAGGTACAAAACAAAGATGTCATTAGAAGAAACCAAGGGAAATGAAATGATAGCAATCAAAATTATTTAAGAGGAAGAGGAAGAAGAAGAAGACGTGATTTAGCTACAAGAGGCAATGTTAAATGTGCACAAATCGATTGTTTCCCCTCATGCACGTAACCTGAATTCCTCCACGGTGATAATTTCTAGGATATTCTCTTTGTTATACTATGTGTTCTCAAACCTCCACCAAGACCCACGTGTTTTACCAAATATGCTCCTTGAATTTGAAGTCAATCATCTTCTTCACATGGGATACGAAGGGGAATTCCCCATGTGTAACTCTTGATAACTATGAAGGGATATAAGCTAATTATAAAGGGATAAAAGGTGAGGAAAATTTTAGACACAATTTCATATCCACGAGCGATTTACAATAGTTTAATTTTTAATCTTTAACTAGAGCCAAGTGGATATTTAAATGAAATATACAATATTAAATTTAACGTATGTGAATTGGATGGGATTTGTTTAACTGATAAGATTGGATGCAATCTATTTTGTGATCCTTATTGTGTGTGTGTTTTGTAATAAATAATTATGTTGAGGTATATTGTCTCTCACTGGACAAAGAATTTTGTGTTGTGTTTCCTTTGGTTGTGTTCTTATTTAGCATGCATAACCTAGCCATATTTTTCATTGGATTAGATAATCTCAACTACATCATTCAAAGTTTAGTATTAAAACAAGTTGTTTCATGTAAGTTAAATGTAGAGTTGTATTTTACGTATTTGTAAGTGTGAATAGAATTCCATTAATATGTTTCATAACTACAATTGATGCAAATGGTATCATGTATATTATAAAGGGCTTATGTCATATGTTTCTTATGTAGTTTACTATTTTAATGATAACACATAATGATGTCATTTTTTTTTATCGATCACTTTATTTCTGATATATTCATTTACGGCCTTGCAGTTTAAGATTTATGGCAAGTATGCGTTTATTTGTTTTTTTAATTAGTTGATTCCTCACGATTCATTCCTACAATGGAAGGAAAGGTTGTAATGGGGTGAGTTATTCACATTTATTCCCGACATTAAACTCTACATCCATTTGAACAACTATGGTAGTTCATCTGTAAAGTTGACTTATGTTGGACTATCACTTAAATAGTTTTTCTTTTATTTTATTAGAGAAGTCAATTAAAAAATTGTAATATCTTGTCCATGTAATTATGTTTGGGTAATTTTCCCTTGCATAGATATTTTTTAGACTAAAAAAATTACATAGTTAAATCAATCATTTCACCTCAATAACCATCTTCACTACCCTCAAAGTACAATTGGCTGAAATTATCATTCAATTCAAGGAAATAAATTAGATGCTGATCACCATTGAAAACTTTCTACTAATCCACATTTTTAGAAACACTTGGTACAAATATCATCTTAACTATGCACTTATCTTGGTTGAAGAAAAGATGAGCGATGAGAAAATAACCCTAAACTGATAAGGTGTCTTCCTTGGAATTTTAATCTCTTGTTACAACATCCATTAAGAAAGCATCAAATCACTCAATTGAATCCCATATCTTGTTTTTGTAATGATTCAACCTTAGTTGTTCTACTGGAAACGAGCCCTGAAATTTCTTGACTATGATCTCGTAATCTCCTTCTACATGAAGGTTATTTAGTTGCATCTCCTTTATTGATACTAGGACAAGAATAGGGGCCTCATCAGCAGTATTGTTAGTATTATCAAACTACAATTTATACGAGATTGGGTGAAATTCTCTTGTGGGTGACACAAGGACTACACCTACTCTGGAATCTGTTGTAGAAAAACTTCTATCAAACTCAAGGGTCCAAACATCATTTTATTTATCTTTAATGAATTTTGGGACATTTAGTTCTAATATTTACATTACTATATAATTCTCCTGTCCAATATCTTCATACACAATCTGCACTTCATGATCATCAGTATTATGGACTATGTACTTAAATTTCCTCTCAGGTAGTAATTTCTTCATCACTCCTTTTATCGTGATCAGTACCTGAGACGAACATATTAGGATCTCCCCTCCTATATATTTGAAAAAAATCTTATTAGGAGCATCCCATAAGATGGAGGTATATTGGCAACCAAGATAGTAGTAGTGACTCATATTTTTAGAAAAGAAGCAAAAACTAGTTGAGAATATTTTATTCTTCCTACCAAGGGTACCTCCTTAGTCTCTACAAAATAACATGAACCAAATTTTTAAGTTAGGTTGATGCCTAATACATGGGAAACTTTTGCTGCATTACATTATATAATGCTCCACAATCATTGACACAATTTCTTAGCTTATGTAAGACTATTAGCAAAGGCACATAAAAAGGTTCCATTTTTTCGAAGTAGGAGGAAATGAAGCTATCATATTTTATGGAGAGGAATATTTTGCAGTAGGAAAAAGTACTTTAGAAGAAGGGGTGGTTTGAGAAGACATGGAATTTTCAAACTTGACAACTTGGGAAAAGGCCTTTAGGTGAATTTGATAGAATTTAGCTTGAGAGATCTGAATTTCTGTCTTTTTAATATGATCTGTGATATTGAAAGATATTGAAGATGAAGGTCTTTCTTGACTGGAAATAACAGGAGATTTAGGTTTTTCAACCTTTGGAGTTATACTTGGTTCAGGAACAACAGTTGAAGAGGAAGGAGAATTTTAAGGTGCAGGTTTACTTACTTTTTGGTAGCATAAGGAATTGGTGATCCTCTTTATGAAAAAAATGGGATAATAACTCGAGCTTCATTATATTTTTCTTCCTTATCCACTTGGAGAATGTATTTATTCCTTTTAAGTTGTTCACTAGTCATGGTAGCATATGATTCACTATTCATCTTTACCAATACTTCCTGATAATCTTATTCTTCATATTTATATACATCATATCTAGTATAATAATATTCAACCTCTTCATTGACTTATCTAGGATCTTATTTACGCTCTTCCACTTATTCTTTTACAATTTCATCCTCTACTTCTTCCACATTACATGATGCATTAACTAGAACCATCACCAGAGGAGCTTCAAGGAAAGGTTAGGTTGAGCAGTAGGAAAATGATTCCTTTTTTGGAAATTCTTCCTAGGACTATCCTCATATGGAACATTATGAGAAATTTATATTTTAATATCAGTTACATCATTAGGAAAATTTTTAACTAATTGATCATAAATTGATGGAACTGAAGTGGAAGCTTTACATTTAGATGGTTATTTCGTCAGTTTAATTGACATGATCAAATCGTCTTCAACAATTATGGCCAACTCTTGATCTTGTTCTGAATTTTTTAATTGTTCCATTCTCAATGTAAAAACTACCTCAAGGAGTTAATCATAGATGAAAAATAATCTTAAATTTTCAGCAAGTAGGACAAGAAATGATTGGGATTTTGTGAACCACGTCTATTAAATTTTACTATGAAATCCCTCATTGGTTCATAAGGTTCTTTCATCATTTAAGAAATTTGGGCTAAGAGTGTATGTGAATCATCTAGTGGCTTAAAAATTTCTTCAAATTTAGGTTTCATTTATATGTTAGTTATTGATAGAACCAAGTGGAAGATGGTAGAACGATTCGGTGACATTATCTTGTAAGCTTTACACAAACATGTGTAGCTATGAGGAACCCACATGGAACAAATAAAGATTCGACATTTTCATCTGGGTTAACTGTGCCATCTCCTCTGATATTTGGGAAGTTATTTCGAATTCCTTTTGGCATGTCATGGAGGGGTTGTGCAAGGGATAGGAGCACAATATTTTATACCTATTGTACAGGCATTTCTATTCTAGGAAAAACAATTTGCAAAGGAAGAGAAACAACCGCTAGAGTCAAGGATTTAGTAGTAACACTTACTTGTGAAGATGAATCAAGTGTTCTATTTATTAGAGGTGTTATATTTGACCTCTTGCTTTTACCTTTATTCTCTAGAGATAACTAAAAATAACTTTGTTGGTGTAGCTAAAAAGAGGGATCTTTAATAACTTAATCCTTTATACCTCGAGTTTATCTCCACTCAACCAGTGTGACAAGATATCAGGATTGATTATGGTGAAAAATATTTTATGGATGTCACAACACGTGCCCAATGGTGTATGCCAAAAAATTGTTTGTTGGAAAATTGGTTGTTGTGGAGATAATCAAAATTTTTAGGGGATAATAGTCCCTCCTCTTTAGTGAGGAGGTTACCTATTCATGCAAAAATTTAAACTATAAGTGTTTAAAAATATAGAAAATGATCAAATCTTAATGAGGATATTGTTGATTGTTTATGGATTCATAGTTTTCTATACAAAATATAAAAAAATAAATTGGAGTGAAGGAATTATAGTAGCAAGGCTATGGTACAAAAATTTGATCAGAGAAAAATTGTTACAAGTAACTAACCTATGAAGGATAAGTAAATAGGCCTTTGTTTTCCCAAGATTAGAAACTGACTATATGAGCGAAGGGAAGAGGAAACAAAATTCTCAAATAATAATATTACGTATTTTTATCATACTCATGCACACAAATCTAACTAAGGAACATGTGGGTTTCTATAAATGAAATATACACAACACATAAAGTGTACATTGAATCAAATTTGTAAACATTTTACTCCATGAATTAGAATAGAAAGACTCAAATTTCAGATGAAAAAAACACATTAACAAGATTAAGGAAGAGAAATGGAAATAACTAGATTGGAAAAAGAGGGTTTTCTTTCGTATTTCTTAAAATCTATATCTTTACATTTATATGTACCAATATCCAAACCATTTTACAAATAAAATGAGGCCTTATATAGTCTAAGGGATGATGTAACTACCTCACCTAACTAATTATTCAATTAATTGTTAATAAACTTGAATACTTGATTACGTAAATTATCTTTATTTTACAATTTTCCTTTTTGAATATAATAAAGCCAACTTTAAAATACAACAACAAGTAGACTAAGATCCGTAAGAAGACGTAATAAAGGGGGAACAAATGAGACCGATTCTTTAATATTGAGCACATGCATCTCGAATTTTGTGACCGTAAATGATATTTATAAATCCTTGGGAATTATGGCGTTCAAAACATTAATTAACTAGTTGCCAAGGGCATATTTCGCTTCTTTATAAATCCTAGCCATTTTACACCAGTCACTTTTCCACTTCTATAACAACATTATTGAGTTTAGATAGATATTCCATCTTGTCCTTGTTGACCAATTATTTTTTGAATAACTTTTCCTTGATGAGTGATTTCAAATTTTCTTTCATTTTATCAAATTGAATAATTTAAAAATCAATGCTTATAAGTATGCAAAGATATCCATATTCAAAGTGATTCTCCTTTTGGATTATGCCCCTCAATTTAGTGGTAGCTTCCTTAATTAGTTTCATTCTCCACTCCATGGTGAAAGTCCATGTTATGGATAAGTTACTCTTAGAATCATCAAAAATATTATCTAAAAGGAATATTTCATCATATGTGAGCGTCATGATTCTAATATCATGAACCATATCAGCCGAAATCTTAAGTTCCTTATCAATACCATCTATTGATGAATTGATTTGGCTCTAGGATATGATGATATTATCATATGTCTTGTATGTTTCCTCAATTAAATACAAACATGAAACCAAAATTCCTTCAACCCAAGCCTCTAAATCCTTACCAAAAACAACATGGTTATGAATATCGTCAATTATTTTTGCATCATTCCTAGTAGTACCTGAATTCAATGGAAGTGTGGAGATGGGAGCAAAATCAAGAGGAATCTTATTAAATTAGAGGAAGGCATTGATGAAATTAGAAAGGACTTGCACTGTTCCTCAAGTTGCTTCCAATTCTATTGTCATTTCTTGACTCTCTCAATGAACTTAGAAAAAATATCTCTAAGGTTATAAACCTCACCCTTGGGAGTTGAATCACCTAGTGATATCCTTGTAAGTTCAATATTTGAGATGAATAAATTGTTTTCACTCTTATATCCCTTTAGTTTAGAAATTTCCAAGGACTATTTCCTATTGAATTAGAAAATATATAAGAAGTTGTGTTTTCTTTCTTGAGGAGGAGTGGGATATGTTCAAGGAGGGCAACCACTATATCAAAATAGTGAACTTCTATATTGGATTATGCTTCCCCCTTTTGTTATCAACCATGGGTTCAATAGTCATTTATTGTGATTTCTCTTACTCAACTCCTTATTTAGGTGTTCCAATTTGATTTTAAGTATCCTTTCTATAATCATTATTCATATAAACTTTGGCTATTTCCCAAGTCAAAGGGAGAGGAGAAAGGAGTTTATTGAGCCAAGACATTTATTTGTGAAGTTAAATCCTCTCGAGAAGAAGATATTTTATGAGATTCTCTTGATTCTTTAATTTTTCTATGAACCAATATCATCTTCTCAAAAGTATATGATTATTCAAATCATTAGGGTTATCTCTCTCATTCTTCGAGAACAATAAATGGGGGCCATAGGATTGTACTTAATGGATCTAAAATACTCTACAATATGGAGATCAAAATCATCATCTACCATCCCTTCTCGGAGTGTATATAACCCGATGTCCTTTTTTACTGCAAAGAGAACCTTTCAAACATCCTTTTCCTAAATTTGTACTAATCAAAATAGTCATCCCAATAGTATTCGAAACTTGGAAAATGGTAATAAGTCATCCTTATATTATTCGCAATGAAGCCCTTATTGTCAAATGAATCCCTTTTCTCGATATGTGTGAAAATTGAATTCTTAGACATTTTGCTCAACATTTTAAGAATCTAGGAATGATATTCAAGTGTAGTTCCCCAAAGAGATGGAAAATAGGATACCTCATATTTTCTTATCCCACCAAGTTATATGAAGATCATATAATTCTTTATAAATTTCTACTAGCATTATTTTCTCATTACAATAGATTGGCAAGTTATATGGTGCCCTCGAACCCAAATTTTGTCTAAATGTAATAAATATTTTTAATTGAATGAATAGGATTATATACATATAAATAAAGTTACTATCCTCTAGGGATACTCTATCAGTCAAATTTACTTCAAAAAACTTGACCAAGAACATGGTGAAGGCATTGTTTACTCTCCTATGATGACTTTGCTATTTTAATAGGTTATTTTTTCTTGTTATCTTGCCTTGTTAGACCCACCCATTTTTCTCGTATCCTACTATAGTTTACATTAGGGATGAATTCATGAGAAATAATTTAATTTAATTAACATTTTCAAGATGGTGACTCATATTTTCACGTGATTATCTTAACCTAGTTCAAATATTTGTTACTTTCAAAAAAAATTGTTAATTTATACGCACATTTAGTTTTGAAGCTCATTAGTGGATGGTATACCCATTACCCATGGCCACTATAAGTTCCTCTATGAATTTAATTTAGTAGAGGGTCTTGGGTAATTTTTAAGTCCCTTTTTCTTAATTTCATCCATTATTTAACAATCATGGTCGTGGTACTTATCTCGGAGTTAGGTAAAATAGTCTCTCAACTTATGTTCTAGTTAAAATATTGGATTCTTCAAAAGTACGAATTCCTAAGGCCATATTGATATGAAGGGCATCTAAATGATTAATGACCTGACCTTAAGGATCATTCAATTCCTTGGTTTGTGATTTAAAATTTGATGTAAAAGACAAAATTGTGTTAGTGCATTGCATTAAGCTAGGGAAGTGAACATCATGAGGTAATCCACTATTCTTAACACATTGGGCCAATATAGGTATGATTGTCTATGTTATTATAAAAACTTCATCAATATTCTTTTGATTTATATTTTTATCATAGGAAAAGAGGTTTCTAGGGATAAAATGTGATCATATCCCATGTATTTAAACTTCATGATGGCTAGATTAAGAGAAACTCAGGGAAAACAAACGTCAAAAATTAAATTTTACATATTTTGTGAGAAGGGCTGAGAACTCAAATAGAAACTAAAATGAATAAAAGTAGGATGAAACTACTCACCTCTTAGCTAGAAACTAAGGTTTCTTCTCAAAATTCTCAATGCATTTTGAATTTTCAAATTTGGATAACACTTGGAAAAGTTATAAAAACTATCTTGATGTGTGAGAGGAGGGAAAAAGACACATCGCTACAAAACTAAGTCTAAATTAAAAATGTTAAAATAAGTCAAATTAGGGAATGATTTAGTTTGAACTGACCTATTTAATAAAGAACACAAACGATCGATAAATGGATGTCCACGATAAGTTTTATAACTTCATTTTTACTTGTCTTTGGTTGTAAATCACATATGAAAGGTGTTGGAATACCAAGTGAAAAAAATATAATCTTAATATAATGTGGGTATTTTGGTCATTTGGGGAACAAGAGGCTTGTTATAATTAGTTCCAATTGATCCCCAAGTATATACTTTAACCAATTTACTCGAAGTTATGGAGAAATACAGATAAAATAATCTTGTGATGAACTAGAAGTGTGGTGGAACGTGTTCCAAGTGTTCCATTAGTTCCCACAATCATCGACTAGTACGACAATAGTGAGAGATATGACAATGCGGAAATGATGGGGAAGTGCAATGGAGGAAGTACTAAAACTAGTAATTGTATGTGAAATGTACGATGGAAATGCCGAAGGGGGTGCATCGAAGAAGTGAAAATGGAGAGACTGAAATAGTGGAAGAGGAAGAGGGGTGATAAAGACGTTGATCGAAGTGTAAAGTTATTTTGAAGAACACATGTAACTGTAAAATGAATTTGATTGCGCATATCGTGGGACAATGTATAGATAGGGATATGTGTAATGGACCAGAAATTGAAGTCTAGCGATTTCATGCACATTTGTGATCAGGGAATTGTTAGGAAATAAGAGATAAAATATGCGGAATAATCCCTTACAGTAAATTACAATAAGTAGAAACTAATATGCGTAAAATATTACGATCTCAAATAAAAGTGTAATAAATAACACAACACAGAGAGATAAGATTTAACGTGGTTCACCCAATATGGGCTACGCCCACCAAGAATCACTTGCTCAAATTTTATTACAAGCCTCCACTCTCTCAATACAATACCCCAGATCCATTTGGAGCTATGCTCAAAAACTCTGCGTAATTCACACCCGAATTCAAAACACATTTGCAATACATTTTTATGTCTATATATCATATGCATAAGACCATATAAATAGAAAATTGCTTAAGCAATTTGATACAAAACCATGGGCAAAAAACCAAAACCGTCCCATAAACCTATGGGTATCAAGAGGTGGTTTTACAAAAAATGGGTACCGAAAAAACCATGGACCCAAAACAGCCCATAACGGTTACCCATTACCCATGGGTTAATATACCACCCACGAAAATTTTCTTCAAGGGATTTTCCCGAACCCTCGATCGGGGGCTTTAGCCCCGAACCCCTAACTCCGCTCACCGGCAAGTGGGACCGCCGTAAAATACCCGAGTGTAACACATAGAAGGTGTACCACACTCTAACATGAAAATAGGCTCCACAAACATAAAAATCTCCCACTGAGACTCGATTTCCACCGAGAAAGATTTTCAACCCTTCACTATCATCTCGAGAAGGCCAACCAAAGCTGAACATAGCTTTAGTTTATCCTGTGACCACTCTGGTCATCATGTCATGCAGGATTCTAACTAGTATGAATCTTCTCCAACTTCAACTTATCTTCCTCTAAAGTTGTCCTAATGAAGTGATATCTCAACTGTATATGCTTCATCCTGGAGTGGAAAGAAGAGTTCTTAGCTAGGTGTATATAACTCTAACTATCACTATGCAGCTTACATTCCTCCCGGTTATCCCAACTCCTCAAACAATTATCAGTAACCAAATCATCTCTTTGGCTTTCCTATGTGGTAGAAGCAACATACTCACCTCCGTGGTCGACAAAGCCACCAACTTCGTAGTCGTGAAATCCACTCACTATTGTCCCACCTATAGTGTAAATATAACATGTCATGCTCCTCCCGCTAACTACATCTCCACCATGTCTCGATCTACATAACCACGTAAAGTGGTGTCTCGATCCACTATAGCACAAAACTGTCCCCATGGTCCCTCTCAAATACCGAAGGATCCACTTTACCGCTTGCACAATGCTTTTTACCTGATCACTCATAAATCTACTCACATCTCCCACCACATGGGCAATATCGTGCCTAGTGAACACCATAAGCATACATCAAACTACCAACTACCGATGAGTAAGGTACCTTAGACATCTGGTTTCTTTCCGCCTCCTCTCTTGGGACACTACTCCTTTGATAACTTAAAGTGGCCTCGCCAAAGGAGTCCCAACTAGTTTAGCATCCCCGTATATTAAACCTCTCCAAAACCTTCTTAATGTACTCTTCCCGAGATAAAGTCAGCTTCCGTTCCTTCCTATCCTGAGATATCCTCATACCAAGGATTTTTTTGGCTACACCCAAATCCTTCATAGCAAAGGATTCACTTAGCTACTTCTTGAGTACTTTTATTTCCTACATGTTTTTACCTACAACCAACATGTCATCAACATACAAACACAGGATAATATAACTTCCATCCTCAAATTTCTTCAGTATACACATAATGGTCGAATGACATCCGATATAACCTTGCTCCATCATGAAGCTATCAAACTTCTTATACCATTGACGTGGAGCTTGTTTCGTGCCATACAAGCCCTTCTTCAATTTGCACACCATCTCCTCTTTACATTTGACCTTCATAGCCCTTTGGTTGTTACATATATAGTTCCTCCTCCAAATCACCATGGAGAAATGTAGTATTTACATCAAGTTGTTCTAAATGCAAGTCTTCCACCGCAACTATTCCTAGAACAGCTTCTAATAGAAGTCATTTTTACTACAGGAGAAAAATCTCATCAAAATCTATACCTTGTTTCGTGCAAAACCCTCGACCACCAACCGGGCCTTATATCTTTTCTTTCCTCCTTCTTTGACTTTCAACACCCACTTGTTCTCGTAATGCTCTTTTACCTTTGGTAGCTTCACCAAATCCCATGTCCGGTTCTCCATGAGAGCCCGATGCTCCTCATCCATGGCTTGCTCCCACTTCTTCTTCCCGGCATCTACCCGCATTGCTTCATCAAAGCTCTCTCCCTCTCCACTATCAAGTGAGTAATAAATAATAAAGAGAAGGAGAAAATGTTCGTGTTCTCTTCTTACCCTAGAAGACCTCCTCAATATAGGAGTTTGGGGTTCCTGTTGAGGAGGTTCCTAAATTGATTCATGTGTCACTTTCCCATCCGGAAGATCCTCTACCACTGCATATTCTTTCTTGGATTCTTCCCTATTTTCCTGCAACTGCTGCTTATACATGACTTTCTCATTAAATACCACATCCCTAGATCGAATGATTTTCTTGTCCTTAATACTCCAACATTTATATCCAAATTCATCACTACCATAACCAATGAAAATAAATTTTTCTGATTTAGCCTCTAGCTTGGTCCTATCATCCTTGTCTATATGGACAAACACCTCACATCCAAAGACTCTAAGAAATGAATAATCAACTTTCTTACCATACCAAGCCTCCTCAGGTATGCCTCCATCCAAGGCACTTGAGGGTCCTCTATTTATCAAGTACACAATTGTGCTCACCGCTTCTACCAAAAATAAAGAGGTAGTCCTACATGTATCCTCATGATCCTAGCACATTCAATTATTGTTTTGTTCATCCTTTCGACTCCCCATTCTCGCTGCGCAGGTTCCCGAACCATCTTTTCCCGTGGATTCCATTCTAGAATAATAATCATCAAATTCATTGCTGCAATACTCCCCTCCATTATCTGACCTAAGACATTTTAACTTAAGACCTGTTTCATTCTCTACCAAGGCTTTCCATTTAACAAAAGTATCAAATACATCAGATTTGTTTCTAATACAATAAACCCAAACTTTTCTTGTTGCATCATCAATAAAATTAACATAATAACTTGAACCCCCAAGAGATGATACCTGAGCCGGCCCCCACACATCAGAATGTACCAACTCTAACTTACTCTTTCTTCATAGGTCCAACCTTGAGAAACCTTACTCGCTTCTATTTCCCATATATGTAGTTCTCACATAAATCCAAACATGTTTCTATATATCCAGGAAAATTCTTCTTTATGATGTCCATGCCCTTATGGCTCATATGACCGAGCCTATAGTGCCATAATGTTGATCTCGCATCCAAGCCACAAGATTACAATCATTAGTACTATCAAGTGGTTAAATACAAGGTTCCAACATTCTTACCTCTAGCCACCACAAGAGCACCCTTGGTAACCTTCCAAGAGTTAGTCAGTAAATATCACAAGACAACCATCACTTCCCAATCGCCCTCCGATATCAAATTTCTCCTTAATGTAGGAACATGTCTAACATCCTTCAATAGCCATGTATTCCCATTCTCGCATCTTAACCTCGAAGTAGAACCTTTTCCAACTATACCTGTAAGGCTCATCATCACCAATAAAAACATGCCCAAAATCCCCTTGAACATAATCAACAAAATAATGCCTATGTGGAGTAAAGCATGAAAAGAAGCCCCTAAATCTAAAACCTAAGATTCAATAATATTATGCAAAGAAAGAATCAAAGCATCCGGCATACATTACCCGATGCCACATTTTACCTCCGTGTTTTCTTCCCGTTGTTTATTCTTATCCCAAAGCTCCCAATGTCCTTCTTTACATGCCAGACTTTCCACAATTCCAACATACAATCTTGTTCTTGGATTTTGACCTCGCCCGATCTTTTGATTTTCCATGGTTTCTTATATTCTTTTGTCTCCCTCTAGTTTTCAATTTCAAAGCATTCCCGAAGTAGAAGATTCCCAAAGATTTTTCTTCACATTTCCTCACTTAGAATCACCCCTACAACATCCTCAAACTTCAACTTCGAAAGTTAGCCGGAACCGAGTTACTTACCGCCATTACTAGGTATTCCAACTCTGTAAAGAGCATAGAATTAATAAAGCCCTAACTTCTTCATCAAATTCTATCAGAACTCAAAGCTAGCATATTCACAATCGTATTCAAATCATTTAAATGATCTCGCATCGAACTATTCTTAGACATCTTCATATTAAACAAATTTTTCATTAAAAATATCTTGTTAGAGGCGTATGGTTTTTCATACAACTTCCTAATACATCCATTAGATCTTTTGTGGTATTTTCCTTTCAAACATTAAATAATACCGAAGATACAAGACACAAACTGATTGTTCCAAGTGCCTTCATATCTAGTAAATCCCATTCCACATCCTGGTCATACTCGAGGGTTTCTTCACATTCTCAAACAACGGAGTATAAATATCCTTTTGATAAAGGTAATCTTCCATCTACATCTTCCAAAGACTGAAATTCTGCCCATTGAATTTATCAACCCTAGATCTTCCATCATCTACCATAGCTCCCACTCAAGCTAAAAACTTTCCCTACGATTCAACACTTCAGCAAAATCAAACCAAGCTCTGATACCAATTGTTAGGAAATAAGAGATAAAATATGCGGAATTAATCCTCACGTAATCACAATAAGTAGAAACTAATATGCGTAAAATATCACAAATCTCAAATAAAAGTGCAACATAAATAACACAACACAGAGAGACAAGATTTAACATGGTTCACCTAATTTGGGCTACGTCCACTAAGAATCACTTGCTCGATTTTATTACAAGCCTTCACTCTCTCAATACAATACCCAGATCCGTTGGGAGCTATGCTCAACAAACTCTACAGTAATTCACACACTCGAATTCATAACGCATCTACAATACATTTGCTTATCTATCTATCATATTCATAAGACCATATAAATAGACAATTACGTAAGGGCTTGATACAAAACCGTGGGAAAACAAAAACCGTCTCATAAACCTATGGGTAGTCAAGAGGTTGTTTTACAAAAATGGGTACTAAAAACCATGGGCCCAAAAATAGCCTATAATGGTTACTCATTACCCATGGGTTAATAAACCACCATGAAAATTTTTTTCTGTGGGGCTTCACCTCCCAACACTTCGACCCGCCACCGGTGAGCGGATCGCCAGAAAATACCCGAGTGTAACACATAAAAGGTGTACCACACTCAAAGATGGAAATATGATCCACAAACATAATAGGAATACCTCAAGTTATCAGGCTAACGGCTAGGGTTTCACTCGTTAACAATCTTGATATAGTTTTCCATCAATAACCATTGACATAAAATAGATTTTCTATTTTTACCATGATCCACATTTTCATATCCATGTCGCTTGTATTTTTCATGAGAGTCCAATTTGTTCTTAAAGGGGTCAAAATAAAAAATGGGGAAAATCCAAAAGGTCTTGGGTTTGAAACCCAACCTCATGAATACAACATACCATGCTCCTTGTTTGCAACTTTAGAAGAAATGGATCCCATGTCTTTCATGCATGGTTTCTATCTATACTTTGATTGGCAATGAAGACAACCGTTCTCAGCATGTGCTAAGGGTTATCTAATGGTGACATCACAACCACTGGAAAAGGGGTTTTTTATTATTTTATTTTAATTTTTGGCATCAAGTTTATCGATTTGGAGTTTAATTTATTAGATAAGGTGAACAAATGATTGGAATGTTGGAAATAAAAAGGTGTGAATAAAATACATACATGTCGTACACCTAAACCACATCTCAGAGTGTCCTCGACCCAAAACATATTTGTTATGTGTGGTCAAATTTATCATCCCAATCTTCTTGTAGCATTGTGTAGGCCATTTCTCAACTTTAAGCTTGACTAATTGTAGGGAAATTATAGCTTACTCGCACAGCTTTGAGTGTCTGTATTAACTGCCATCGACTGGGTTATTTCTCGATGCCTTGCATTCTCAACATTGTAAGGCTCCAACAATGAAGCACCCTTCAGAAATTTCAAAGCCGCATTGAAGTACAACCCATTGCATTCAAGTTCCATGCCTTTATTCTGTAATATGCATCACACAGATGTTAAGAGACAAAAAAGGCTAGCCATCCGCAGAATCATACTGCATCAAATTACAAGAATACTCCTAACCTAGATAAATATATGATGGCGAGGAGAAATTATATTGGAAAGACCTTTATATTGTCTCCCGCATGTTTCAGCTCCTTGGCTTCTTTCATGCAATTTGATGCAGAAGCTTTCCCTTGTGTTCTCTTAGCAGGAAAGAACTCCATCAACATCCCTTCCTGAAACTCCATTAGATACAGGGGGCTTTAGACGACAGCTTAGCATTCCGTTCAAGTTATCTACTTTATTGGATTCTGTAGGTACTTTACAAACTTCACCATAAGAAACATCAGTTCCTACTCCTTCCACCCAGGCACCTTTCTCGGGAAACCATGCACACCATGATATATTTCATGTTGACTGGAGTAGCTGCCAACTATCGAACAAGAACCGAATGAGATAATTAATTTTTTTGCACGTGGGTGTGGATTTGCTCAAGGATCCGATTCTTTTTGAAGAGAAGATCTGGATCATGCACATCTTCAGAAGGTTTCATGTACAGGGTAACTATTTGCAGAGAAATGAATAGTTGATTTAACGTGCCGTAGAAGCTAACTGATGGTGCACACATCAAAAAATTTCCCCAATTTCTTGCATAGATTGTCTAGTCATGCTCATGATTCATATTTTTGAAGGACTAAACCTGCAGCAGATCAACGGTAGCATGGGGATGTCGATGATGTATGCTTCAAAGGTGGGTAATTGATGTTCTACACTGTTAGAGACCCCAATAGTCTTCCCATTGTAGAAAATGCCTTCTGATAATAAAAGAGGCTTAAATGGAGATTTTGTCTATAACAATGTGTACAAATCTAAATTTAAAAACGATCCTAAATCTACACTCGTAAACATGGTTCTCATATTTTATATTTTTCAATAAAAAAGTATTTTATACTAATTTAATAAAGAGTAGTCGTAGCTTTTGTAATTCACCTCCTTTTAATTCTACAAACTTTTGGTACTACTTATGACAAGGTATTACTTATGTCAATGTTTACCCATGTAAATATGCACGCGTTGGGTAAAGATGTTAACGCCAAAAGAGAAATAATGGTAAGTGGAAAAGGAAATTGTAATAGCAAAAAAAGCACTGTGTACCGATCAAATTAAACGACGAGAAATAAAGGAAAACAATGTGGATGGAACAAATTGTCCTAAACAATGTTGGCAATAGAGCTAGTAGCACCATGCAGAAGACATTTTTCAACCTAAAAATTTGTGCAAAGCATGACTTTTTGGTCGACACAGAAAACTGTGTTCCAAGGAAACCGTAATCAACGTATCATGAGTCAATATGTCTGGTGGAATTGGCAATGGGAGAGTAAAGGGATTTCAACAATTGAAGGTTGTGGTTGTGCAATTGATCATCAATTGCTAACAATACTCATACTTGCTAGGAAAATACATGATTTCTTTATTTTTTTTTTTTTTTCTTCTTTACATCACTCTAATGCTTTTACTCCTCTTTTTCTCACTCTCTTTTTTGCATCGATGCTACAGTTCAGGCTTCATGGATGGCCAACTTGTTTTCTATGGTCACCACAGATCCAAAAATATGAGCACATTCTGAAAACCATGTTCAGGCTACGACCCAAAAGGAGTTTATTACAAATCTATCTTCGACATTTTTTGGGTGATGAAATCCTAAACACGGATGAGTTAGAGGGGAGCGTGTCAAAGAGCATAAGCTCCCTTTTTCACTCCCTTGCCTTCAAAACTCACATCGTTCTCACCCTCCACAGATCCATTAATGGTACACTAATACTGCCACTCACCGACGCCTCTTAATGAACCTCATCACTCCACCTTCAACATCTTCTTCTTCGTTTACCTTTACATAACTTTGTGTGTTTGGGTTGAGTCAGATTTGGGATGTTTAGAAATCAGACGTGTGGAGCTCACCATTAAACAGGCCTTGAATGTGGCAGTGCTCAGGTAATTTTCTTTGTTTCTCACTCTTACTTCTCTTTTTTTATTGTTCGCTATGACCCAAAAAGAGTTTATTACAAATTCATCTTCAACATTTGTCTTGGTGACGACATCTTGAAAATAGACGGGCCAGAGGGGGAGCGTGCCGTAAAGAGCATGAGCTCCCTTCTGCACTCCCTCATCCTAAAAACTCACATCATTTTCACTCTCCACCGATCCATTAATCGGTACACTTCTTTCTTGCTCGCGAATGCCTCTCGATCAATGTCTTCTACTCCACCTTGATAAAATTCTTCTCTGCTTATTTTTCCACAATCGTGCATTTTTAGGTTGAGTGAGATTTTGGATGTTTAGAAATCAAACAATTGGAGCTCACCATTAAACAGCCTCGATAATACAATGCTTATGTAATTTTCTTTTTTGCTCACTCTTCATTCTCTTTGCTTAAATTAATATTTTTTTCAAGTTCATCGCCCCTTCCGCCATCTAGAAAAGCATGAGTTTTTAGGGCATGGGGTCCAAGGGGAAGCTCAAAGTGTCCATGAAAACCATCAATGCATTTACAATGCAACCAAGTGATGTAATTATTACCAATGAAAAGCTGTAAAAATGTAAATCCTAACCCAGCAAGTAGAGGCATCGTCATCGTTGGTTGCTCTTGAAAAGAACATGTCGTTTAACTAACTTTATGCGTAAGTGCCTGAGTTCGTACCCATAGTGCACAACATCCAACCCATTAAAATGAATACACACATTGAAAGGAGTGTGTTTTGTGGACTTCACATTGCCGCAAAGCTTAGTGTCATTGTTGGCATAGTTAGGTGAGCCAAAGAAATATGTAGAACCCATGGTGGCCTCCACTTCTGCTCCAAAACCCCAAATTGATGAATTAAGGAAAAATATTTTCAAGCAGGCACATGAAAAAAATGATTTATTTCTTATTTCGGGAAAGATTTAATTGTTAGAGGTCGCCACATGAAGGGCATATGTGAGTCCGTGCTTTGTCGACCGATTCATCTCTCTCATCGATGTCTCGTTAGTTGTCATATGGGGTGGACCGTTTCGCATGTGCAAACACCTTTCGGCATAATGGAGTTTTCATATTTCCAAGTTATAGTTTTTTTAGATTTATCGTAATGTTGTGTGCCATTATCATTTTTTTAATAGAACAAGTGTACTATAGGAAAATCGACATATGCAAAGTTAGTACACATTTTAGATTTGTTTTTAAGGGCATTCGATATAGATATTTCTTAGTTTGATAATATTGTGGTTGAAAACATATTATATGAATCAAATAGCTTCAAAAGTATCACAACCGATCTTATATACGTGATACGACTTGGTCGATAGGCATTCGATATAGATATTCCTTAATTTTAGAAATAAAATATATGAAAATCGCTCAAGTGCATTTTAATGTAAAACCACTTTCTACATCTACGTAATTTTAATATATTATAAATTAAATTTTGTTTTATGCAAATAATTTAAAAGAAAAGTGATGCTTTTATTTTTGTCGAAGATAATTAACATCATTGTTTATAACTAACTTTTATTTATTTTTGTTACTATTTATAAGTGTAATCTCCATGTATTTAACAACATAAAAGTTGAATGGGAAAATAGACACATGTCAAACAAACTAGCCAGCCCGGTAGGTGCTCCTCAAAACCCGCAGCAGAACATGGAGAGAGATGCATCCAAAATGACATTTCAAACTTGTCATTTTCCTTGAATAATGATATAAATGGCGTTTTCGTAATTGTAAATTTCTTGCATAATAATACAAAGCACTTTATAGTCCTCACAAATTACTATTCACGCTAAGTGTAAGGCTCAAATACTTCCATACATTATCAACTCGATTGATTTATGTCATTATTGTCTCGATCGCATTAGACAGAGGAGGTGTTTCCCCAGAGTGAAAATGCCTTTCGGCGTACTTAGAGATTGGTTATGCGTGTAAGTGGTAAAGTAAAAGCATTCCCCCAATTGCGTGAATGTAATTCTTTTAAATTATCATATCTTGATGATTCCCCTAAGGTCTATGAGTTATGGCACACGAAGTATAATAAAGACTATGAATTAAGACACATGATGAAGAACAATAAAAATAAACATATCACTTTCTAGCCAGCATACAACTTCATATTAATAAATATGTCAATTTATACTCCTCTGAAACAATTATTTCAAAAGGGGTTGTTGAAGGTCAAGAAGAAAATTGATATGAAGTGGATGATGATATCAAGAGGACTGGACGACTAGAATTATAAGTTGTCATACACCTCGTGAATTCTCATTGCCAAACACGGCTTTTGGCATAATTACACGTGGACGAGGAAGGGCTAAGGAGTATTAATCATTGGCTTCCTGTCAATTATGTATTTTATATCTCCACTTCAATTCCCTAAATCTGCCTTGGAATAGAAGGAAAATATTTACATGATGATTTCCGTAAATCTTCTTAGAAATATAGGAAAATATTTACATCATTTAGAGGATTTAACCAAAAGCCATGGTGAAAAGAATAAATATCAGCCAAAGAAAGGGAAAATTTCATGTTATAATACATGCAAACCGAGACCTTTATGATAATGGCAATAAATGAAACAAAATACTTCAAGGACAGATTCAAGAAAACACCAAAGGTGTATTGAATGGAAGGAAGGTCGTTCGTGAATGGAAGGAAGGCAACCAAATCGTTTCAACTCGAATTGATGAAAGAGTAAAAGCCTCAAATATCGCTCATTTATGCCCTAGTTATTAATCTATGGAATATTGACGCCAGCCCCGTTGCTACACCATGAGAGACTCTCTTGTCCCTTCAACAATTAAGACTTTCTTGCAGGACACACTTACAAAGCAGGGAGCAAGAAAATACAGTAAAGTGACAGGATGTCACATTGGCCACCATAGAGAACACTTTAAAGGCAGGAGTCAGAGAGAACAAAAACCATAATTTTGAGACCACATCCCATCATTACATCGGGCAACCTTCCCACTTGCTCGATTCCCAAAGGGACATCACCACATTCTCATAAAAAGAAGAGCCTCCAAATGGCAAAGGGAAGTGGAACACCTACACACCTAGACTATCGCCTTGAATCGCAGGCTTTCCACCCGCATTAAACATGGACACTATTTCACGTAGTGGAGGATTCACGTGTGTTAGTTTTGGTATCCTTCGCCAGCTCGAACACGCCTTCCCCATAACCTAGAATCCGTAAGTCGTGATGGTGAAAATCCATGGGAACTCTCCAACTATCGCTTGCCACGTGTACGGTAGAGGTGCTTGGATCATATTAAAATATGATATGTCGATGACGTACAACTTTCATCCTATCCGATACTGTCGTGTCTGCTGTCAGAGGGCGGAAGCCTCAGCCCCATAGTGAAACGCCTTCGGCGTAATTAAGAAATGAGGCTCAGTGTGAAAATGCGGTAACAAGAGTAATGTAGGAACTATTCCTCTTATTCCTTAAAAGTTAAATTTATTTGGTCAAAGCCTTTAGGTTGGCCCAAAAAATGACTAACTATTTGGATTTTCCCATTTTTTAGAGCAACAAGGTAAGTGAAACCTAGAAAAAGGTGAATTAACCAAAAATTCATTTTTATTTTTTTGCAAATTTCACATTTTTTAGGTTTTTCACAACATGTATGGTAGCAGCGTCGCAAAATGTTTATGGGTTATAGATAAATTTTACCCTAATTTTTCCTTATTGTTTCCACTAAGGGGTGAGCAATGTTTGTATTTTCTCCATTATTTTCTAATATATTATTATATATGATTAATTTTCCATAATGTTGTAATATAATATAATTCAAAAATTCGTTAATTTTGATATCTTGAGCCAAAGTCATAGGCAAAAGAAAATATTCCTATGGAAAACATGAATGTATAAGCCAAAATTGTTAAGGTGTAATTGAAAAAAGTAAGCAATAAAGTTTGAAATGTCAAGGCATTATGCATAATTGTTACCACACGACAACCTAAGTACATGATGTTGCCCGATAAAATGATTTTACAACATCGGATGGAAGTAAAATTAATGTTACATGGCAAAAACATGAATTTGAGTAATCATTTGGTAGGAAAATCCATGTTACTAGGTAGCACGATTTTTTTTCACAATGGCTTGAATTTATATTTTAACATTTTTAGAAAAATTATATTGTCATTGTCACATGTTAAGACTTCAACATCACACATACAATAGTTCTTAGTGTAAACACAAATAGTGAACTATGCCACAATGTAACGATGAGTCGCTCAAGATCACTATTTGAGCTATTGGTCACGCTGATATCATGGCAATGTTCAAAGCTCCGAAACGCAATATATATTTATTGGTGTCTAGAAATGTTATTTTGTAACTAGACAAAAATAGTATTTTGCTTCTAGGTGGGAACATCCATGAGTCTACCTCATGTGTCAACATGATTTCATCACCAAATGGTAACATATTTTACTCACTAAATTGGAACACATATATGGAGATGATGATGAGTGAATGCATGAAGGGTGATACCTTCGTAGTATTGATTATATATATATATATATATATATATATGTATATATATATATATATATATATATATATGTATATATATATATATATATGTATGTATATGTATATATGTATGTATATGTATATGTATATGTATATATGTATATATGTGTGTGTGTGTGTGTGTGTGTATATATATATATATGTATGTATGTATGTATGTATGTATGTATATGTATATGTATATGTATATGTATATATATATATGTATGTATATGTATATGTATATGTATATGTATATGTATATGTATATATATATATATATATATATATATATATATATAGATACACACACACACACACACACACGCACATGTTTGGCATAATGATTATGGTATATGTAGCATAGATGATTTTAGATTAATAAACGTATATGAATATATTATGATTGTTATATGTATGTGATTTTGTTATGGTATTTTTGATGATGTATATCTATTAGACTAAATGTTCTCTCTCCTATTCATATTAGTCATGTAGATACTAATGAAAATGAAGAAACTAAAAAACATCTTAGGTTTAAGGTACCTTGAATAAGATGATAACAAATGGAGGGACGCAAAGTGGATTCCTTTCATATTCTTGATGGATCTTAACAATAAAAACTATAAGGAAAATGGATTAGATTGAGATGAGGAGTTACCAAATGAGGTCAGCTTTTAAAGAAGCATGGGATTCCTTACATGAATTTCAACCTAGATATTTCATAAAAGAGGATAAAATAAATGATAAATTACTCGAATAACATGTAGAATATAAACCCTGTATGACATAATATGAAATTGCAGAACTAAAATAAATGTACTAATTTGATCTATATCAACACAAAATGAAATATTCCCGGTTGAGTAAACAGAGACCCACACTACGTATGTCTAGTCAATCGTGACTGTGGTAGATGGATCAAAACAATAACTAAAATATAGATCTCGAGCAACTATGTGTGTAAATCTAAATATTTCGAAGGCCTATAGAATATGATAATCACCCATAAAAAAGATCTAAAATAAGGGGAAAAAAGGATGCAAGAAACTAAATATTTGGATGACTCAAATCGATAGCGATCGGGCTAAGTTAGTGGTGACTAAAGACTAGCACAAAGGATCCGGACTAACAAAATGATATCATGATGGATCCGGAGATGGTATATGGTGACCGTAATAAATAGACATGCTATTTTGGATATATATTGCAGTAACAAGTAACACAACAGAGGAAGGGTCAATGGTGAGTTGATAGGGTTAATGACGACCTGAACTAATTTAAGAAGGGATGAAGATAGATGGATGTGATTTACAACCTAGACACAAAATGGATGAAAGAGAAGACTGAATCTAAAAATTTGATCAAGTTGGACCTCGTAGAATGTTACTAACTCGATATAAGGAGTAAAAATGATGCAACAATAGAATAAATCAAAACAAGGGAAAGATAAACTCCCAAATGCTCCATAAATGATTCAAACAAGATTAAATACGCTCCAGGAAGATTGAAATAGCTACAAAGAAGCTCAAACACAAAGAGAAGATCACAAATCACACGAAAGCTTTGATGATTCATTGGTTTGATGAAGGGGAATTAGGAAGGTCACCATCAACCATCGAGAACCATCCACTTGGGTGGTGTGAAGATGCCTAGCTCAATGCATCAAGCCCATTTGAAGAAGGATTACGGTATTGATAGGAGATGAAATGGGTAGGTGAGGTATGAAATGGAGTAAATAAAAGATAAGTGGGAGCATAATGGATGAGAAACTAGAGAGTTTAGGGATGATAAACATCCTAGAGAAGAGAAATTGGGTTTGATTAGGATAATTAACTAATAACATGAGGATTAGAGGATAAATTATGAGAATTAGCAAAAATTAAAACAAATAGGATAATATATGGAAAATATGGGAATATTAATAAAATTATGAGTTAGAATAAGAATGTGTCTAGATAGGACCATGATAAAAATAAGCCAACACAAGGTGATAAGGGTAATGATACCAAATTTCAAAGTGTCTACATTTGCCACTTTTTGTTGAGTGGTTTGTGTTAAAAAGCCATGAGGCAAAAACTATAATGGAAAAAGGGACATAGGATTGATGATAAGATCCACCTCAAAATATAGATTGATGACACAAAGGGGAATTGATCATGAGGTTGAATGAGATATATGAAGAAGGGTGGGTAAGAAAATAAAGATGGGGAAATGAGAACGCAAGGCAAGATGCTCCAATCAAGAAGGATTCAAAACCGATAAAAATATGGTAATGGTTTTAGGATTCATTTCGGTAAGGAAAAGGTCACAATCTTCAGGAGATGACATAAATGTTCTATGGGCCGTGAGTCCATGAAAATCATAGAAAATTTGAGGGAATCCAATGGAAAACAAATCAAATGGACGCAAGCCATGGGGACAATGGGTAATAAGTATACATAAAACTATGAGGACTCAATTGAAAGGTATGTGTACAAATGACTCAGAGGGAAGATGAATATAGTTGATATGTAATGACAAAAGGGGTCAAAGAATGACTAGGTGGTGGCTATATAAGCCCGCAAGTCATACAACTAAGCTCATTTACATGACTCAAAGGGTAGATTTGAGATCTTAGAGCTATAAAAGGAGATCAATACTTTAGAGAGATGAAGGACAAAGGAGAATCCAAGAAATGTTAGAGGATTCACATGATGGTGAGTAATGAAAACCCTAGATTGTTTTTAAATTATTTTATGTTTTATTTAATATTTTACATTTTTTGTGATGGAAATTGAGGGAGGTCGACAGTGAATTTCTAGGGTCTCCATCAAATTATACCTAAATTTTTCAACCTTGACTTAGGCACGTTGACCCCACCTAGGTTGTTTGAGACCAAGGATGAGATGGGAAAATTTTTATAGTTAGATGAAAAATAAGGTAAACATAATGATGAGGGATTTATGAATGCTTATTTTATGAATTATTCCAGGACTGAGAGACCCTTTACCTTAAAGATATAACACAACATTATATGATCATTAGGGGGACATAACCAACACTAAGTGGGATCACTTAACGACACTTGGATAATGTCGATTCAGATATTCTCATAGGATCCCACTAGATGTGGTTTTGATTTTTATTAGTCGAGAGATGGGAAATGCATACATTCACTTTCTAGTTTGGGAAGGGTGAGGTGATGATCACCCTAGAGGATGTATATTTTATCCTTAGATTACATATACATGAGGAAAGATATTATTTCCCATTACCATTGTAGTAACTTATTCGGAGTATTGACATGATTGTTTGGAGCCAATGTATCACACATTACATTTTCTTCGATAAATTTTCCTATGAAAAGAGATACGAGCATGGGGTACCTGTGGAGCATATTGATATGTCTTGTGATGATGGATATATCATGGTATGCACTTCCTATCTCATGGAGAGAAAAATTTCCATGTATATTAGGATGGGTTTTGGCAGTATATTATGGATCACCGCACTCATGTTTTACTTTGGGACAACGCTTCTAACACATGTATATTATGATATGGTGATGTATAAAACTAGGAGGAGTACATGAATTGATTTTTGCTTCCTCCTTCACTATTGGTGTTACGAAAATATTGTAGTTATGAGGACATCAGATTACCATAGGTCACAGGGGACCATAAAGAGCTTATAGTTGGATTTTGAGATGGCATTTCGATAATGATCATGGGACATAGGGGTAAGAGATTGGATTAGTATATTAAGAGATTTGCAAGCCGATGGTGGCTATATAGGAGTTCATTTCATGGCCTCAAGAGGATGGATAGTTGATTGGGGTGAGAAGGAATAGATGGGTACAATGGACATAGACAAGAGATGATTGAGGATATGTAGTTCGAGAGGACCGACGATAGTTTGATGTCATCAAGAAGGTACCCAAGGAGCCCATATCCTTTAGGCGTGAGGAGATAGATAGGATTTTCCTATTCCCGACATGACATACTTGATGGAGGGATAACCGTGAGCCATGGGTTGATGATGATGATGTGGTAGTTGGAATAGGATTAACATAGTGGATGACCACTACTTGGGAGGATAAAATGATGGGAGAGAGAGGAGACATTGATGAGGAGGAGATGGAGCTTGAGGAAGAGATTGTTTTTGGAGGAGCGGGAGGAGATGATGAACTATGGGAATCTATAGAAATGGAGAAGCTACGTGTTGAGCTATCTTAGGTGAGCACGGAGAGAGATACCACTCATTAAGAGTGAGGTATATCCCAAAAGAGTCCTGCACCCTTGGCGAGAGATATACCTCATGACTTAGGAGAGGGACAGAGCCATCCAAGATAGAGATTGATATAGGAGGTAGAGGGAGGCATATGGAACCCGATTTGGAGATATGGCCTATATAATAACATTCGAATCATCGAGTGCTACACCAAAGGTATCACATGGTACAAGAGAGATGGCACTCCTAACATGATAATGATGGATCTATATATAGAACAAGTTGTAGAGGGTAGATATTATGAGAAGATAGTGATACATAAGCTACCAATGACTTTGAGATATTGGAAGCATCTACAACGGAAGGGAGCAGCTAGAGAAGATCCAACGAGGAGCCTTGTGAGCGTGGATACACCACACTAGGGGAGATCCATGGTGGAGGTGGTAAGTCCCAGATATAGATAAAGGGAGTTTCCCATGAGAGAAATATCTGATATTATCTTATATTAAATTTACTAATTTTGATGATATATCTTACTTTGAGAGAGGGCCCTTAGAGGAAAACAATTTATCAAACACTTATTATGATATGTATGATTTTGAATTTTTTTATTCAGCATGTGTATGATGTTGATTTATTTTATTCATATGAATGATGATGCATGATGTGAATGTGTGATGATTATCAATATATGTTTACTTTATATTTGATGATGATTGTGAATACATAAGCATGGTTAGATGTTTAATATAAAATATGTGTTGTTAATAAAATGTTTTTTATGAAATAGATTTATGGATGATAAAGATAATGATGATAGATAAATACATGTTATTAGATGTGAGACTTAGATGAGTTAATAAAATAAATGGTATGATAATAAGACAAAGAGGAAATGAAGATAGATACATGAGAGGATAGAATATAAACTCAACTTTGATGATTGATACCTATGAGTATGAGTGATGTTATTTAATATCAAGGAACTCATGAGGAAACAATGCATGTTACTATATTAGAAGTAAAAAAGAAGGGGATCTAAGTAACACAAGGCACATGCGACCAAAACATGAGTTAACATATAAGCAACAATAGTTAGTTATAAAAAGAACATATGAGAAGTATAAATGAAATGAAGTCATCAACCTAATGTCAACATGATAAAGGGTTTTGAGGTTTAACTTATACATGGGAGGAGGGTTCTCCATAATTGGTTTTCCCTAAGTCTATGTCCTAGCTCTAGGTAGGGGAAAGAGAAAAATGATCAATGTGGGAAGTTTTTATGAGAAAGGTTATCAATGTGGGAAGATTTCTAAGGATGTTTTTAAGATAAATGGTTTGATCAATGCGGGAATCCTTTTCTACATGATATAAGAGAGTATCCATCCATAGAGGGTATGGTATACTTTATACATTTATGATTTTTATCAAAGGGATGATATACATTATATCCATCCTTCGAGGGATCAGTCTATTTATTTGAATTCCTTTTTTTTACAAGAACAACTACCCTTCAAGGAGAATTCTAATTTTTTTATAACTTTGAATTTTGAAAGGAGAATCTATAAATTTTTACTTTTACATGGGGAAGATCTATGAATAGATAAATAGAGCACCTAGAATAGGATGATGAATGTACAAGTGACACCTTTTGACCCTTAGCATGGTTCAAATAGGTAAACAAGAAGGTGATGGATGTAATGATTAAAGAGTTCTCACCAAGAAGGGAGAACCTATCCATAAGGAATATGCTATGCAAAGAGCCGTGGTGCCTATATTTAAGGTCATATATAAGAAGTGATGGTAGACCACATAGTTCCAAATCATTACAATGATAGATGGAAGAGGCTAATGGTAGAGGAATGATCTAAGGATATGACTAAGTGCTTATTGGTAAGTATACTAATAATAGAATGGTTGTACGTATAATATGTTAAGTTGTTCCACTTCTGATTTACAATCAATGGAGCCCAAGCTATAGGCTCCCAAACCAAACTTATGTGTGATAACATAAGTTTCAATCTAGTTGAGAAATAAATTTTAACGTTGGATCCTTTCTAGAGTAATAAAATTCTATTATTTTTCAGTAAGAACGAGGTCACCGACATTAAAGTCACACTCTTTTAGGTTCTTTTTATATCCACACGAGATGCACTCTTGATAAATATGATGATTCTAAATATCAAGGAGGAGGAGAGTAAATCTAATGATTTAAGTTGTGCTAGATGCTCCTAATGATAATCTTCATCAGAAATGAATTTGTGAAGAGACATAGAAAAGGAGTGAATTTGAAATTTCAGGGGAAGAATGGATTCAAATCCATAAACAAGATTAATGGGTGTAGCACCTGTGGAACTATGAATGCTAGTTCGATAATTACAAAGAGAAAAAAGGATATGATGATGTCAATTACAACTTGACTCAACAATAGTCTTGACAAGAAAGTTATAAATATTTTTATTAGTCACTTTGACTTGGCCATTAGCTTAGGGATGTTAAGGAGAAGAGAATCTAATCTTGATATTAAATGTGGCACAAAGCTTCTTAAGATCCTTTTTAAGGACTATTTATTGTCCATGATAATTTTATGAGGGATGTCGAAGTGGAAAATGATGTCATGATAAATGAAGATAATAATTGGATTAGCTTTAGTTGAGGTGAGTGAAATTACTTCCACTCACTTTATGAAGTACTCGGTAGTAATGATGATAGAATTATGTTGTCGTGAAGATCAAGGATTTATTGTTTTGATGATATCAAGGCCCCATTATGAGAAGGGAAAAAGTTCATGAGCCGGATATAAGGCTTGGCTAGGAATAAGGACAAGATAGGAATGTTGTTGAAATTTTACACATTTCTTAACATACAAAAAACAATCATGAATGAGAGAAGGCCAATAATAACCAAGACAAATAACACACTTAACTATATCTAAGCCACTAAAGTTCCACCATAAATACTATCATGGACTTCTTAGATAGCGTGAGAAGACTCATGGGATTTAAGGAATCAAAGATGAATACCATCAAATCCATGATTATAAAGAATGTCACAAAGGATGACATAGTGGTTGACACATTAAAGAAAAGACATCCTTCCATTCTTGGATAGATCAGAGGGAATGATGGACTTGGAAAAATAATAAAAGATATGATAATACCACATATCTAACACACTGGACTTAATAATATTAATGTGAGGTAACATATGGGAGGATGGTCACGAGGATGAACAAAAACAAATTGGACTCATATGTTATCCATAGGATGAGAGATGCAAGAGAACCCATTATATTAGTGAAATGATTTGATGATCAAGGAATGTCTTAGATAGTGTAAGAATTGAAGGCCTCAAGGAGGAGAAGGATGATATATCTATATTTCTCAAGGATATCATTTTTACATTGATAGTCATTGGTAACCTACTTGATCATAATCTCAGAATCCCCATAAATGTCTAGGATTTAAACACCTTAAAAAGGCAATTATTTCAAGACCTCATATAAGGGCTTCATACTCCGCCATATTGTTGTTACACTCAAAATAAATATTTTTTCAGTGAGGAGAATAAGAGTATCTAGAGGAGGAATGATAATGACACTAGTTCCTCCTCCTTGTTTACACTTAACCATAAAAATGAGGGTCATCTTAAGGGTAAGTATACTCATGATGAAATTGGTTGATGGATTCATCTAGAAACTACATGCATGGGGCGATGCAAACTAAGAAGAGGGGATTCAAATAATTGGTCTTCAATATCCTGGCCCTTGATATATTTTGATAGATGAAATCGAGGTAAAAATAATTCATGACCATGAGCCACAAAGTGATACGATCGTAGTGATATGGCTTAGAATGAATTGTTTTGAGAAGATGAAAGTTGGTGATGACATAATTCTTGTGATTGATAATGTAGTTTCAAATAGAAGTGGAAATAAGAGATCACAACACAATTTTTTAGCTTCATTGTAACGAGTTTCACAATCATGAAGAGTGTGACTGATGTAATACAAAACCTACTCATGACCTTAGTCATCATGATGTGTTAACATCGCCTCTAGGGCATGACCAATGGACGAATCATATAGATAGAATGGATACCCCCTCGTATGGAGGTGTAAGAATAAGTGGGACAAGAGATACTACTTAATATCATAAAAATATTTATGGAATTTATCCTCCTAATCGACTTCTCTTTACAAAGAAGATGATGAAAGGGGAAATGATGTAAAAGAAATGATAAATGGGCGATTGAAGTTGTCCTTGAAGATTGATAAGCTACTTAAGATTAGAAGGAGGCATTTGAGGATAGTATTGATTTTTGTGGGTTCATCTTCAAATACCCCTGATGGACATGATAAATCCAAAGATTTTTCTAGTTATATCCAACTACACACTTGGATGGATTAAGAAAAAGAAAGAATATGATAAGATGCTCAAAGAGGACTTCAATGACCAAAAGGTGATTTTTTTGATGTTTATATTTACCAAAAATATCATCTACATAGTCCTCTATTGTCTTATGGATAAGGTCATGAAATATGTAAGTCATGGGCTAATGATAGGTGGCATTGGCATTTTTATGACTAAAGGGAATGACACGATAGAAAAAAATACCCTAAGAAGTGATGAAGGAGGTCTTATGTTGGTTTTATGGTGTGATAAGAATCTCATTATAACCAGAGAAATCATCCATAAGAGAAATCATCTCATGACCTGCAAAAGAAGATACACATGTTAATTGATGTTAGGAAGGGGTAAGTCATCTTTAGGGAAAGAAATATTAATATCTTGAAATTTCATGAATATATAAAGATTTCCAAATAATTTCACGATGACAAGTAAGATGTTATAAATCCATTAGAGATAATAAATGTGGATGATGAAATTAGTAGAAAGGAGGTATTGTAACTCCTCTTTCATAAGGAGAGAAACTAGAAGATGCATGTGGCAAAGATTCTACTTAGTTGGCTTAGCATGAGGAAAGGTGACAATGTTATAGACAAAGATAGAAGGATCAAGACCTAACATGTTAGAGTATGACCATGCAAAGGCATGACTATGATGAGAGAGGAATGTGTGTAAGACTCAAGTTCCTGTGGATCAAGGGATTGACCCACTTTGAGAATGTAAGGCTCATGAGAATTCTCGATGTTGATATTAATGATGGCTTGTTTGAGAAGGTGGATGTGTTAGATGGTAATTTTTATGAAGATAGGAATATTCTTCCCCCATGTGGGAAACAATGGATTCATTATGAGTGCAATGGAAAATTTTGATGGTAGTATAATCTCTTTCTCATTTTTAGATGGAAAAAAGGAAGGGACCTAGTCTTATTTTCACAATGATAAGTGACAAGCTCCAAGGTGATCGTGGAGACTAAAAAACATTTAGAAGTGATAGACACGATGTCATTTGTATCTATGGCCTCATGGGATGGCAGAGATAGAGATGCCATGTTGGTAAGCATCATATATGGTGGAAGTGGTTTGGGAATTCTCTTTATAACCTAATCAAAAAATTTCATGAGGTTTATGGAATTAATCGATAATAAGGTCATGTGAACCATGCTTATAATTTCCTATGCCAAATACCTTCCATGCACAATGGTGAAGGTATGTGAGGCAAATAGATTTTTTCAAACAAAATAACATTTGGCATATGGTCCGATATGAGGGTGATCAATGATATGAGAATGGGGGTATCTACACCACCATAGATGATATTGTTGTAATATAGGTTTGGATGAAAGGAATGATGTCCCCAATGTTGGGTTGTTACATTAGATATTTTTAATTCTACTAAATCGATGAGGTGTAGGGAAGGTGTTAAGCATGAGAAGATGATACTCCCAGCTTATGGTTTCCATGACCATGTCTAGGAATCATCATTGAGGATCTTAGATGAAGCTATGGATGAACTATTGGATGGTTGAGAAGGATCATTATTTGGAATGAGGACATAATTAGGTAGATAGGTCATGTTGCATGCTTTAAAGGGAGGAGCATCACTAGTAAGTGTCAATATTTTTCCCTCATTTTAGTATTTGATGTAACGATGATGTGTGGAATGGACATAATGCATGGAATGAATCCAAGGTCATCTAAGAAGGAAATAGTATTGAAAATATCCTTCTATAATATAAAATACATCATGGAGGATATTCTCACATAAATGGATAGGAAGGAAAACCATCCCCAAGGTGGAGGTGATAGCTTCAATGAATTCATGAAGGACTGTGGGTGTTTGGGTGAAAGTGGATTTAGGGATCTTGAGTTGATAAAAGGTATGTGATGGGATAATGTTGATACTTTCCCATTTTAAATAATGGATTATCAAATGAATGTATCATTTATTTTACCATGATGAAAAAATTTCATGGTCCTTAGGTGGAATTTATAGGATCTCAAAGATCATCAAAAGTGATAGAATAGAAGCCCTAAGTGCCTCTATTAGAGATGTAAAAGGATAAATATCATCAATAGATTTTGGTATACATTTCAAGGCCTCAAGTGAGATCCTTTTTATGGTCTAGAGAGCTTTGAATGAGCTCATAAAGTGACATCTTAACTAGGGTTTGATGAAGTTGTTTAACAATTCTTTGTTCAATAGGTTGAGGGGTAGCTAAGATGGAAACCTTTGGTTTTGATGTGGATGGAGATGAATTGGGCTCATTAGAAGGAGTGGCAACCACAACCTTAGGATTCGATGATGAAGGGGATGGATTGAAGTAAACTCCTTGGGAGGAGGGATGGAAAAAATTTCTTTGATTTTGATTGGGTTGTTGGTTATGAATCATGTGGAAAAGATCAAGTAGCTATCCGAACAATGTTTATAAATAAGGGGGCCATCCTTAAAAGGATTGTTGTTTGGTGGTTGGATGGTAACAACTATTTATGATGAATGAGGAATTTATGTTTTTTTATGGATGAAGTTGATGATGTATATTTTGAGGTGTTAATGAATGAGGAGGTAAATGGAAGAGATTCATATATGATATAAAAATGTAAATTTAAATTATTTAATTTTAATAGTTTTAAAGGATCGTAAAATTTGAATAAGTTTTATGAATTTAATTTCACCAAATGTATCAATTCTCTGTTATCATAGATGCACCTCAATTTTATTTTTAACAACAAAATTTAAATGTGCATATGTTTAATTTTTATGGATTATGGATAATAATCACTTAAATTCATTTTGATCAATTGCTTTCATTTTCAATAAAATTAGTGTATTAGTATAACTAAATTTTATCCGATCAAAATCTTCATCAAAAATTGAAATAAATATCCACACAAAAATTGATAATGGAGTTCACCCATAAGCTATGTCTACGGATCCATCAAATGTGAATAAATATATTAAATCCAATGAACTAAAATTTTACCTTGAATAATGACAAATAGTCGTTTCCACCTAAAATGGGCTTATATCGACTTTAAAACTCTACAATTTTGTAGAATCATATACTAAAGTTCATTTGTGGCCCCTACAACTTCTTCACAATGCCATCTCCCTGAAAATGTTGTATAAAACATATAAAAATGGAAATTTAAATCATTTCAAGAAGAAATGATGACATGGTTGTAATCCTCATGGAATTTTGAATAATTTTTCTTTTTACACCAAGTTAAAATTCGGCCTCTAAGTTCCTGAAAACTTCAGTTGAATGAAATTTTCTACTAATTTTCCCTGGTATAGTCCTATAACCTATGTTTATAAAACAAAGAAAGTTCTTTTTATAACATGACCAATCCATTTGGTGATTTGGTTGAGTACCTTGGTTTGAAAACACCATGTCAAGGGTTCAAATCCAGACTCTTACTATTTTGCCAACCGATTTACACATTGTAGGGATAAAGATCCCACATGGATCACAGTGAGGTTTGGATTGGAATTTGTATTGGGAGTGGCTGATCCACATAACCATGGATATGGTGATGAAAATAATGTTTTTTTCACATGTAATACCCCAATCATATTTGAGCTTCCCTAGTTGAGGGCCAAGTTGTGTGCTATGTTCTTACCCGTTTGGTTCATTAAAATACCATAGATATTGGGTCAAGTTGTTGGTATTACCCATGCATTGGCTTGACTTGCCACATAGGTTAAGGCATTAGGTTTTTTTTCTTTACCACCCCAAGTATGGGTTGAGATATATGGTCACACCATGTTAAGAATATCACCGAGTCATGTGTTATACTATATGATCCGCTATGTTATAGGGCTTAACCGTTATATATTTATAATGCCAAAGGGTGGTCCCACCATGTAACAAGAAAAATGGCCCAACCAATATGGATATAATTTGTCATTTATGATGTAATGAGTTTGACTCAGAGGGGAGCCGACAACCCCACCGAGCTAGTAAAATATGTATGTGAGATATAACTGCAATGTAATACAACATAGAACCTGCACAATAATAACTCAATCCTACAATGCAAAAAATCCCACATCGGTGAAGTAATAGAATTATGTGGAATATATAACCAATATAATAAAAATGATATAATGAGTCGAGTCCAAGGCACCCTCCGTTAAAATATCACACCAAACTTGGATAAGGGTCCCCATCCAAAAATAATGGGGCCCACTAATTTTACATGTGTCTAAGACCGATGGATTTCAAAACAAAATTTTACCCTTTTACTCATTTTCAACTTTTTCAATGTGTCAATGTGAGATTCACTAGTTGACCGAATTTGACATGTTTTGAAACCATTCTTTGACTAATGGTATGTTCTGCATTTGTACTCCATTTTGATGATTTACATATCATCAGAAAGGTATCGGAAAGTTCTAAAGTTTGATCATGGTTTAGGGAGGTTTAGGAAAATTTTAAACACTATAATGTCCTTTAGATCACTCCTCCAATTGAGGAATGCTATTTTCCACAAAAACTAAATTTTTTTATCACCCACAAAACTTGCTAACTCATCTTGTATTGCACTATCACATATAGGAGCATAAAAAATATTATGGATTAAATAAATGGAAATAGTTGATTAGATAGTCACATAAAACTGATCAAATAATAACACCCATTCAAGTTAGTGTCCAAATGATACTATACAACCTTATCAACTCTACAACAACTTTGAACTTTCAAATCTATCCCCACATAGTGTTCAACTGAACTCTATGATACAAAAGGATAGAAACAAATTAGTATGCATTACCCACAATGGTGAACTACTATATCCTACAAATGATCACCAAGTAAATACCACACACAAGTTTTTATTGTGAATAATGTATCTACCCCAATTGTAACTACATAAGGTAGTCACAATGAAATGCCCTAAAAACAAGGTTTGTCATTTATGTACAAATACAATGCATATACAAAACAAGTTTGTATATTACCTACATAAAGTAGTCACAAAATAGAAAGGTGTCCTATATTTCCACAATACATTGAACAACAATAACTAAAAACATATTTTGATGAAAAATAGACATTATACCCATGACCCATTGAATTATACCCATGTACATTGTTGCTAAAAATAGTAATGGTATTTTTTCATCCTTAACATGTAAGAAGTTAAAATATGAGTGTTTTTAACCTGTCCCTCACATCCTTTTTATAGGTGACCCCATTTTTCACTTTCAAAGTAAATAAATATATGTGATTTTTTGGTTCAACATAAATCATACACCCACAAATTACTCTGATAATTTTTTGCATGTTTTCAACAATTACTTCTATGCAGAAGTAAATTTACCAAACTCACATGAGTTTAAATTTTCCATATTAAAAAAATGGACTCATTAGTGGTTCAACTGTAGATAGATCAAAGGTTGATTCAATTTAAACTAGTGGTTCAAAACTTATTTTACCTTAAATTCTATTTTTTTCTTACAATACACCGGATGGTTTCTATAACACCCGCTAAAACAACCCGCTTGAGACCCAAGAACAACCTAGGATTAATTAGGAAAATTATGGATTTTTTTTTAAAGAGTCTACTGACAGATTACAAGGAGAAAACTGTCACTAACAAGTTCCAACACAATTCTAATTCACTAGAACATGATTTTATTTTATTAACAATTATTATATATCGTAAAGTCCAAATTTTAGGGTTTGAATGTTCAATAAGGTTGAGAGGGTAATTCCTCATCATATCCACTCTCTAACTAACTTAAAGGTTCAACTAGATTTTCCAAAACTTAACGCATTCAAAATTTCCTAAATAACTCCCATTGGATAGGAAATTTCCTCACCTTTCCAAAGTGATATAAATAAATCCTCCTAACTTCTCATAATTTTTGAGTTATGGGTCGGTAAGCCTTTTTGTGAAAATTTTCCCGAGAGTAGGCCGGTGGGCCTAAAGGTGAAAATTTACCCCAAGAGCAAAGGTCGGCGGGCTGCGGGAGACTTTTTAGAAATTTTCCCACATGGGGCAAGAAAATAACTTTGTGCCCATGCAACCGTAGGTGCAAAAATCCACTAGGACACATGGCATCTCCCAAGTCAACATATGCAAAGTGGGGCGGTGGGAGACATTTTGAAAAATCTTCTCGCGCGGGGTGAAAGCCAACTTTGCGCCCGTGCTCCCGCAAGTCTGTAAGGGACATGTGGCATCTCCTAAGCCAATGTGGGGAAGGTGGGGTGGCGGGGAGAAAATTAGTTTAATGCCTTGAAGGGCTAAGAGGGTAGCATTCACCCACACCTCCGCCGGCACCTCGTGATGCCACGTGGTGGCTCCTGATTGGTTGCGAGGCTAGCGGGTGGTGGGGAAAATTTGGAAAATTTTCCCAAATTTCTTTCAAAATGTACAAAGGAAAAAGGGACCCACTCCTTTGCCGATGCCTCGTGATTCCACGTGGCATCACTTGATCGCAAATGACTTCCAAGGGCAAAGAAGTGAAAATTTGGAAAATTTTCCCAAAATTTTCCAGAGCGCTAAGCTTAAAAAGGGTATGCCCCTCCGCCAACACCTTGTGGTGCCATTTGGTTTCTCGATTCACCGTGGGTTGGTGGGGAAAATTTGGAAAAATTTATGAAGTTATAAGGGAAAAATTTGGTACTGCCCGCCAAGGAAATTTTTTCCCAAAATGTTTTGTTACGCCAAGTGAAGGAAAAACTTAAGAAGTCCATAACTTTTGATAGATGGCTTGGTTTGGGTGAACAAGGAATTTCTGAAATCTATTGACGCCCTCTTTACACGGACATCATTAATTTTTTATTTTGATAAAGTTTAAGGGGTCAATTTTGTGAAAACGTTCTGCAGGCTTTTACAGTGCAAACTAGTAAATTTTAACTTGTTAAATTTGTTCAATTTGTTCTTGTCCCTCTCTCAACATGTCAAATAGACATGGAAAAATTTTCTTAGGTGTATTTAAGAGAGATTTCAAGATTTAATTTTCTCCGATTTATTTGCAATTTGAACATTTACGTTTCTTTAGAACAACATGACTGTAAAACGATTGATTCCCGATTTTACTAATTTTTTTATAAGAATTTCCTTAGGTGTTAATATCTAGATGAATTTTATTAAATATTATTACTCCCAAATTAATGTTTCATTTGTTATTCCTTTGTTGTAGATTCATCGATCATTTGGGATTAAATAATTTCAATAGGAAATACAAGACAAAGTTCACTTTTTTAAAAAAGGTCTATTTGCCATTGTCTTATTCCAAGTATTATAATGTGCTCCAAACCTAATCTAATGCATTTATTTGATTCAATCCAACTATTCAAAACTAATATGCATCTCCCGATTTCTAACTTTCACATATTTCAAGAAGAGTATTATACTTCCTTTCAAATAGAGATTACAACTCACATCTAAATGATTAAATTCAACACAATGATATAATTTGAGGAAGATTATGCAATCCTTTATCTATTCCAAAAGACAAATTTATAACTTCCTTATTTTATTATTTCCAAAAACATATATTCTAAACAGACAAAATAATACATTTTCTTTTCACGTGTTTCACTTTTCCACTTTCCAAACAGGATTTCATAGAGCTTGTTAAGTATAGATTTCTAATGGAAATAATATCATATGAACAAGGAAAACACTTCCATTAATTCAAACAAAACTCTTACAACATCCTTTCCATTTAATTTCATAATACAACATACAAAACACATATCATTCTTTCTCATTATTTCCAACCACGTAATATAGAGTATAACTCTTTTACATTTCAAATTTCCACTTTCATTGCCAATACATAGTATCTTTCCATGATAATGAATACACAGATCATCCACTTCAAGTGGGAAAGGGGCTACAATAAGATTTCATTTCACAAGGGATTGTCAAACTATCTATATCTCAGCTCCGTAATCAAGAGTAGGGGAAAGGCAACGCTCTCCACCCAACCAAGACATCCAATGAAGAGGAGAAGCCATCCTTCTTCATTGGCCCCCGAGCCCCAACCATAATGCAATAAAATATGTGATCCAACTCATGGAAACAACAGGATTCCACAACCACACAAGCAACATAATCACAATAAGAACACATTCCAAAATAGAATGTAGTTCTAAAACTACATTAAAACATGACAAACAATACTAAGGCTTCCTCAAGCAAGCCAAAGGAGCAAGAAACTATGGGGGATGTTTCTTATGCCTCCCAAAAGGGGAAATGGGTATCACCACTTGAGAACAAACCACCAATATATATATATATATATATATATATATATATATATATATATATATATATTGGTGGCTTATATATCATTTCAAATCCCTGACATGCCCTTATGCCTCCCCTAAGTACCCCTTATTCCTCACATTTCCTATGCCTCCCCAACCTCTTATGGCACACCATAACGAAAAAGAAATGTAAACTATTTCTTTGTAAGGTGGAACCCAAATCCCAACTCCCTCCACTCTTATACCTCCCTAAAACACACTTGTGCCTCCCACAAAATAACCCCATAGTCTTCTCCTACACCATTCCTAGGCCATCTACCCAACAACCCACAACCATGCCAAAACATTCATACATTAACACTTACATTCATAAAAGAAGATAATTTCAAGAGTCAAGCTCCTACCTCTCCATGATGGAGTTGTTCCAAGTTCCAAAACAACAAGCTTTATCCCAATGCAAGCAATCCAAAAACAACCAAGCACAAGCATGCAACAATCTTCCCAAAACTTCTTCAAGCAAGAGCTCCAAAACAACAAAAGAATTCACCCAAGAAAATGAAGTCTCCAAAGTGAAGCAACCCCAAAACAAGGCAAGCCATTCAAATTTTATAGAAGAGGGAAGGGAAGAGAATGAGGCAGATCCACGTAGGATGCCATATCACATCTCTTCAACCCCAACCCAAAAGTCAACTTCATTCTCCAATGCACAATAACTAGGTGGGTGAATAATATGATAGTTTACTTACACACTCAAATCCAACCCACACCCCAAAGGACTGAAATTAAATCATGTAAGAAAAGTGCAATTAAAACCTACAATTTTCCTTCTCAAAAAACATCACAAAGTATAATCTCAACTCCCAATGTTAGGTATGGCTTGTAATTAAATTTAAGAGGTATGGGATAAGTTTAACTTGTCCCACAAGCCTCCAAAATCAACCTCCAAGGACAATTTCAAATTTCCAAGAAGGTGGAGTGTTTCACACTCAAAAGTTAACTTACACATCACTTACACATCTTTAATCATGGCCAACAACTCTATTAATTACTTTCTTATGACATATTTTAATTAACTAACTTAACAACATGATTACTCACAATATTTACACACCATTTAATGAATAATGAAAGGGGTAAAAGCACCACAAAATAAACACATGCAAACATAAACAAAGGGACCAAAATAAAAGGAATACATAAAACCCCTTGGTCACAATTAAAGGTGATCCCCCATGGGAATCCCTAACACACACAAACACGCACAAACAAATACTAGTTGCCATGGTGACCTTGTTGAATTCATCTACAATTCCAATGTGGTTGGTCTCCAATCCCCAATGTTTGTTGTGATATTTTAACCTGAAAAAAATAAATAGCTCCTTTGGCCTCGTGGCCATATCAGAACATCCAAAATAATATAAATATAATTCCCAAAATCATTTAGATGTATGAATCACAACAACATCAAAGCAATTTAACAATATCATTTATGGTTTTATCAACAACTATATCATCATCCAATAATTTCCATTTCTAGGTCTACTCACAATATCCAAATATCACAAGTCCGCACAACATCCATAATATAACCATGTCACATAGTATGTCATCATCAATATATAAAATGTCTCTAATAATCATCATGCATCATAACTGAATCAAGTCAACAATAATCCATGATCTAACATCTAACATCATACTATAATAAGGTCCATAATCATGTCCATAATATAATTAGTAGTATCATGATTAGTATCAAAAAGGTGTCAAAGAAAAGTGGGCACTGAGTTTGTTGGATGGAGTTTCAATGCTTTTAATCGATGTTCACTCATTTGACAATGAGTGTAGTGATTCCTCTTTTATCCCTTCTTTTGAGGTGAGCAATCATGTTTACTATTTTCCTCATGATTGCTATAATATTGGTTTTTAACTCATTTGGAAATACTTCTACAAGAATGATTTTCTCTTCCAACAAAAGGCTTCTTTAATGCTTAGGTTCTCCATAAAATGTGCATGGAAATGAATTCATCATAATATGTATATCATACCCATATTGTTTAAAAGTAAAGATTGATCTTCATAAGGTTTACCTTATTTCCCAAGCTTATGTCTATGGTAGGAAATATGAGGTGGAATTTCACTACCTCTTCTCTGATATTTCTTACCATTTCATTTCTGTTGTGCTAGTGGGGTATACTATTTGTTGTCGAAATCTTGTCTTCCTTCAACGTCCTGGATTACTCTCAATATCTTTTCCCACACTAGAATAACCCAAACCTACACAACAAGGATGATTCTCGAATGTATTGGGTTATCCATTCCTTGGTTGTTTTTACTAGTTTCATTATGTTTAAATCCCATTTTACTTAATAACTTAGATTGATTCCTTTAGTGTATCTTTCAAAACCACAATTTTTTTACCTAAATCTTAATTGTAATAGGATGAGGAATCTTATGGTGAAATACTTATTGTACATTCATTAATCATTACTACATTTGTAGTCAAAGGTCTCTCCCTTTCGGTAATGATTTTGCAATCTAGCGAAGAGCTCATGATTGGGTTGCATTTTGATTTTAGTTGAGAATTTTCCTCTTCCAAGGAGAAATAAATTGATCTAAAGAGACAGTTCTCTTCCTAGATATGGTGATTATAAGCGTCAATTTCTTCTTATTGTGCATGTTAAGAAGTTTTTCCCATGGTTCACCTAAACTGTTCATACACACTAAACTAGATGCACCCAGCTTAAAGTAATCACATTGTTAATCGATTCAATCAAGCAAATTTGAGCTAAACTAGATTTGATACTAAACATGATCCAAAAATGTAGGTTTTAATTTCTACTTTTCAATCATTTTCAAGGATCATAAAATTTTAATAAATTTTATGGATTTAATTTCACCAAATTGATTAATTCTCTATTATCATATATGCACCTCAATCTGATTTTTAACCACAAAACTTTAAATGTGAATATGTTTAATCTGTTGTGGATTATGGATATTCAAATTTCATTTAAATCCATTTTAATCATTTGTTTTCTTTTCAATCAAATTAGTGCATTCTAATTACTAGATTTTATCTGATCAAAAGCTTCATCACAAACTAAAGCAAAATCACACAAAAATTGATAACAGAGTTGGGTTTGTAGGCTACTTCTCCAAAATCAAGAAATGTGAATAAATCTATTAAATCCAATGAAGTAAAATCTTACCTTCAATTATGATAAATAGATCTCATTTACTCATTAATGGGTTGATATCAAACTTTTAAAACTCTACAATTTTCCATAATCATGTTTTGAAGTCTATCCATGGCCCCTAAAATTCTTCACAATGTTATCTCCCTACATCTGTTTAGAAAAATGTACGAATGGAAATTTAAAGCATTTCAAGAAGAAATACCGACATCGTTATAATACTCTTAGAATTCTAAAAAGTTTAATTTTTACACAAAGTTAAAATTCGACCTCTGAATGCCTCAAAACCTTAGATGAATGCAAATTTTTCCTAATCTTCCCTTGCACAATCCTACAACCTATGTTTTATAAAATACAATGAGTTCATTTTATAATCCAACTAAGCCATTTGGTGATTTAGTTGAGTTCCTTAGTTTGAAAACACTGTTTTGGGGGTTTGAATCTCGATTCTACCCTTTTTCCAAACAATTTGCACATTGTGGGGAAAAAGATCATACATGGATAATGGGTAGGTTAGGATTGGCGTTTACATTGGGAGTGTTTTATCCACACAACCGTGGCTACGACCACACAAGAAAAGTTTATTTTCACATGTAGTACCTTCCTAATAACTTTTATCTTCCTCCCTAGTTGTGGACCGAGTTGTGCACCATGTTTAGACTTGTTTGGTTCATTAAATTGCCCTAGATATTGGGCCAAGTTTTTGGTATTAACACACATTGGATTGACTTGCCACATAGGTTAAGGTGTCAGTGAGTTTGTTTCAATGCCCCAAGTTTGGGACGAGTTGTATGGTCGATCCACTTTGTTAAACATATCTACCGAGTCATGTGTTATACTAAAGATATGATTTGTTATAGGACCTGACCGCCATGTATTGATAAGGGAAAATAGTGGGCTCACAGCATAACAAGAAAATGGGCCCAACCAATATGGAGATAACTCTATCATTAAGGATGTAATGAGATTGACTCAATGGGAATTTGACCACCCAACCGAGCTAGTAAAATATATCACTGAGATATACCTACATTGTAATGCAACATAGTCCTTGCACAATAATAACTCAATCCTGCAATGTAAAAATCCCACATTGGCAGGGAATAGAAATATGTGGCATATATAACAAATATAATAATAATTTGATATAATGATTCGAGGCCAAGGAACCCCTATTTTAAAAGTGTCTCACGAACATGGATGAGGGTCCCTAAATGCTACTAGTAGGGCTTACAAATTTTCATGTGTCGAAGGCGGGTGGCTTTCAAAACACAATGTATACCCTTTTACTCATTTTCAATTTTTGCCATTTAATCAACACAAGATTTTTTTAGTTGACCCACTTTGACCTTTTTCAAACCATTCTCTGAAAAATGATATCTTCTCGCATCTGGACTTCATTTATCATGTTTTGTAAATCATTAGAAAGGTATCAAAATTTTATGAAGTATGGTCATGGTTTAAGGAGGTTTAAGAAATATATGAACACTTTGGAATGTCCTCTCGGATCAACTGCTTCAAGAAAAAGGTCATCCTCCTAAATAATATTGTGGAAAATAGTTTGAAGAGCTCTACCATGTTCGTGTCATGTCCATGGGTGAGATGGTAAGAGAAAATGAGATTGGATTCAAACTATGATGGATTCTTACTATGTGGATCAAAGGCATTGATAGGAGGGAGTATGATGGTGAAACTTTGAAGCAAATGTTGAAGGACCTCTGCATATGATTCAACTAACGTATTGAGAGGTTCCTTTTCTTTGTGAGAGGCTTTGATTTTTTAAGGGGAGGTGGATGTTTGAGATGTCAGTGTGTGAGATTATTTGGATGTTGAGAGTTTTGTCTTATTATTTTGAGGTTCTGATATATTTGATTCAAGTTTAGTGATGGATTTTCCAAGAGAGGAAGTACTTTGGATAGTTGGAATTAATTGGTGGGTTAAGGTGTCTTAGATGAAGGGGTTGTCCCTAGAGAGACAGATGTGGTCCTAAGATAGATGATGTGGCATTAGATTGTTTGATCTATGGTGGAGGGATATCTATCTTTTATGAGTACGTGAAAAATTACCTTTGAGGAAGAATGCAAATGAGATTAGATTTTTCGAAGATATTCCTGGGATGTATGATAATGATCTCAATTGGTGGGTCTAAAGTTTTTTTCATTGATATTGGTGGAGGAAGTAACTTTTGTTTGATGAGATCTAAAGAGGGTAAAGATTGAGATGATGTGGAAGTGTATGATTTTGTGGATGAGATAGGGAGATCACTTGAAGTCATTGCAAGTTGGAGGGCTTTCAAGACCGATTCAAATGAAGATAATGATGTGGAAGGAGATGATTGTCTAGATGTTGACAACACAATAGTCGATGTGATTGGTCTGTAAAAGTGTGGAAATGGGAATTAGGATAGATGCTAAGGATGGATCCGATATAATAAGTTGGGGTGGAATAGATGTAGGTGAGGTAGTAGTCAACCGTATTGAAGTAGATGTGGAGAGTGATGAATTATATGTAGGTGTAGGGTAAATTGTGGATGTCGAGGTAGATGTAGATATTATGAGTGTCGAGATGGGAATAATTTTTGTGGAATAATGGATATGGGGATAATGTCCAAAGAGGAAGTAAATATAATAGTTGGTGAAGTAGGTGGAGTTGTTGATGGGGTAAGATCTTGATCAATGGTCTTTGTAGTGTTGATGGTTTTAATGGTGTGAGAATTAATTGGTTGAGATATAGGAGTGGTTTGATGTTTTTGGTGCATGATTAGGGAATGGTTGTTTGAAGACATCAAGTGGTTGATTAGGAGGTACGTTAGGGTTTTCCACATGAACATCACCTTGTTCAATGATTTTTTGGACAAGATATTTGAAGGTTCGACATTTCTCTATATCATTTCCATGAACTTAGTTGTATTTGCAATAATGATCCTCATGATACCAATATGTTATATGTTTTCATTCATCAAATGGTAGAATGGAGGGAAGTTTTATGAGGTTGATTGCCATCAACTTATCAAATATCAAACTATATGACTCTCTAAGAGGAGTGAAGTTAGGTGTCCGTCTAGGAGCTCTTTGTTGAGGCCATGTGCTAGAGTTGGGTGTGGAGGAATACTTAACCACCACGACATTGGTTACACTCTTGGATTTTTCATTGTGTTTAGATGGTTTGTAAACTAGTTTTTAGATTGTTTGATTTAAGCTTAAGTCTCAAGGGTGCAGTCTCAATTTTACGATCCATAGTGAAATTTTCTTCAAATGTCTGAAATGATTGAATTTGTAAGGTGGATGAGATATGCTTCGCACAAGAGCATGAAAATAATTCAATGATTTTCTTCTATGGAAGGGAAAATTATAACTTATTTACGATTCCACACCATCGTGTGAAAAATTCCATGATAGACTCGTCATCGAATTTATGACTGGCATATAAGTATCTAATGGTGATCTTGTATGTAATGTTGATTGAAATGCATTTTAAGAAGAACTGGACATGTTGGGTAAATGAGAACAACTATTTTTGGGGCATGCCATCAGTACAAATCCAATGCAGGACTAACCAAGGACATAAGAAAATTATGAAGCATGAGGTCTTGATCATGGGCAATAAGATAAGATGTATAACTAAATACACAAAGGTGTTGTTGAGGATATTCCTTACTATTAAACTTTGTGAATTTTGGAAGTTCCAAATGAGGAGGATAGGATTTGATTGGGTTTGATAGATGGATAGGTTCATGGCCCAAAACAATCGTAAGAGAATATAATCTTATGTCTCAAGGTAGCGGATGAGGATGAATGTGGATTATTGGTTTATATTGAGGGGGGTGTTGATGTTGAAAGATTAGGATGTGATGTGATTATTGAAACTGTAATGGTTGTTGAGGTATATGATGAGTGGGGATGTAAGGGATGATAGGTTAAGATTGTTCGGGGGAGATGGATTAGACACCATGTACTGAAAAACACTTGTAGTAGAGAAGTTTTGAAGTGGTGACATTTGCATGAATGTGTGATGTGAGGGACAAGGACTAATTATGATGTTCGGATATGGGAGGCAAATGTTTTTGTTTTTGAAAGGATTAGATTGGGACACTAGTCATGACAGTTGAATGAAGAAGTGATAGGAATGGAAGTAATGATGCTTGTGTTACTAGGAGGTAGATTAGAAGGAATATGTGTGATGAATTGGGTGGTTTTAAGAGGTTGAGGATCAGCGAAGAGGGTGGATCATACATATTTTGTCCATAGCAAGCTCATTCTTGTCTCAAGGGAAAAATGCCACAAGTTGTGAAGAAAAAACTTTGGTTGTTTTGGGATTGGAATGATAACCATATATTTGTTAGTGAGGGGGCGATCAATAGGAAGTTGGGTTTTCTTCCTAATAAGGTAATCACATAGGGTTATGGATTAGCATTGAGGATCTCTTAGAACTCCAAACTACCACAAGGGATAATGGGATTCCCAAAATCTTTGATCGATGCAACGGATGGAGAAGTGGTAGGGCTAGATGGGATGGATTGATGATTAAGGAAAGGATTGGTATCATCATGGTTGGTGGTTTTAACAAGAGGTTATTGATGAGGCATATTGATGATAAAAGGTTAGGTGACCATAAGAGGTAACCACAGGCATGGATGAGATAATAGTTATAGCAGAAGTTGATTGGGATGGCATGATGTGATTGTTTAATGTAAGACTTTTTTCCATTTTTCTAGCTAAAGACTACATGATAATGGGAATGAAAAATAAAATAAAATAATAGTTGTATTAATTAAGACAAACAAGTCAAGCATGTAATGTTTTCTTTATCTTGATTAATTAAAAATATGTGAAAAATAAAAAAGAAAGTTGATAACAAAGGTGCCTAGGAGATGGAAATATGAGGCTAGTTTTGGGTATTTCTTGATGGGGATTCCTTGATATACCTAAAGATACATGATTTTTGAGTCTCAGATAGATTTATAACACACCCGAGTGACACTACCTAACTTTCATATTGGTGATGAAATCCCAATTAGGTCCACCTAATAAGGGATTGTTTTGATGTGTGTGAAGGAGTGTGAAATACAAACTAATTAAACTCATGTTTATACTATATTTGTAAGAAATATTGAAAGAGGTTTGTTTTAATCCCAAAACCAAATATGGAGATTCAATGAGAATAACCACACAAAGAATGGAAAATGGGATGCAAAAGGAGAAACTAAGACAAAAGGGGAATACCTAGTTTTAGCTTTTCCTTTTTATCTAATCTTCAAAAGAAAACAAAGAGACAAAACCAAAATATGAACAAAAATTAGAAAAAACAAAACCTCTACTTGTAATTTCAAAGGAAGATAAACAATAATAATATAAGCAAATGAAAAAATGTAAGGGAATCACCTAAAAGGGTGGTCTCATCAAGCATGTCAGAATCTTGGACTAATTTTTCTATATTTTGTTCAGATTAGTGAAGTAGATAATAAAGAAAATGAAGCAACTCAAAACATGAAAGGTTTTAAGGTAGATTGGATTAAGATGATAACAAATGGACATGCAGAGAAAGTAGATTCCTTGATGCAATAAGCTTATTGGATCGGTGGAAAGCAAAGATAACTAGAAGGAGAATGGATTTGATGGATTTGATGGTAGAATGGAGAATGGATTATGCATAAAAGAGGATTGTGGGAATGTGGCTATATAAGGTCAACGACGACTGGATGGGTCACCACCAACTATTTTTAACCTTCCATTTCGGGGGTGGGAAGATGCCTAGCTCTAGGCATCAAACCCATCTGGAAGTGAGATTAGGGTTTACATGGGGAGATGAAATGGGTAGGTGAGGGATGAAATAAATTAAATAAAAGCTAAGGGGAGCCTAGAGATGAGAAATTAGAGAGTTAAGGGATGATAAACAACCTAGATAAGAGAAATTGGGGTCAGATTAAGATAATTAACGAATGAGTTGAGGATTAGAGGGATAAATGATGAAAATTAGAAATAGATTAAAATGGCTAGGATAATAGATGGAAAAGATGAGAATATTAATAAAAATGATGAGTTATAATAAAAATGGGTCTAGATAGGTGATCATGTGATAAAAATAAGTGAATAAGTGAGCATTATGCATAATTTTTTTGTCTACAATATCAATTATTGAGATTGGTAAATAATATGTATCATGTGTAATAAGTAAGAGTAAATTTGATTGGAAAATATGTAAGTTAATCTCAATTGTGTGCTTGGGAAATTGATTCATGAATATCGATATTCATATAGTTATGAGAAAGCATAGTGGGTATAATGTGTGTAATCTCAACATATGTTTAAATGAGCATATAGGGTGAGGAAACCTATTCTTAGGAAATAAGGAAAGGAAAATCCTCATATATGTCATGAGGAAACTAGTGAAAGGCTAGAAATAATAAAAGACAGAGAAAATGAGTGTGGAATATGTGTGATCGAAACATCATGATGAAGAAATAAAATGGTACTAGGTGTGCGCAGTCACTTTGGAGACTAAATATGTATGTGGTGTAAATGAAAAATGAATCTTGAGCTTAAGTGGACATGATGCCGATAGTGCCAAAGAATTTATATGAGTAACATGTGTAACTTTTCAACACAAACAATTACTCCTTAGAAAACCTTTTTTTTTGGTTTGTGGAATCTCTTGTGGTGGAATAACTTCATCGTGAGAAACATAACTTTACGTATCGGTGAGGGAGTACTTAGTGAAAGTAAAACTTTCTACGAGATGATTTTTAGAATAGTTGGACTATATCCGCATAATATAATCTCTCGAAAGAAATAATGTCTTTTAATCAATTAGCTTAAGTTTACAATCTAATGCATAAAAATCACTATAACAATACCCATTAATACGATGGAAATTGCAGAAAGGCATTACCATTTGTTATTCAATCTAGTAAGGGAGATGTTGATCATTAGATGGTAACTAATTTAACAACTTATCTATTAGTGTAATTAGGATCGTAAGTAGCCTATCAATATATTTATCCAAATATGACATCTTATACTTAGACCTATTATGACCTTTGTGATAAATTTTGTTTAGGCTTGGGATGATAAAAATCATTTCCTTGTTACAAAACATTAACACGATTGTTGTTAGATAATGATTCTTGTTGTGTATCATAATCATGCATAATAGAAGTAATGCAATGGTATCATCTAAATTCTTATGTTGATGGGAGTATAATCTCTCATTCTAGATCAGTAACTTTTAGACAAATATCGGTAAATGAATCATATGTGTCATAAAGTAATTGTTTCTTGAGAGGTTGTATAAGACATTGAAATTTTTTTATTGATATCTCTAGATCAATGGATTGACCAATATAATATTAAGTGCATGTTTTCCTTGAAGCATAAGATATAGTCATATACAAGCTTAATATTACCTTGATGTAAAGAATATAAACACTCATATGGAGTACTAGGGTCTATATTGAAGCTAAATTAGGCTAGAAGATCATCTTCAAGTAATAAAAATTAATGAGATATCCAGTGAGGAGATGTGTAAACTAACACATAAAATATCTAGTGATACTCTTAAGGAAATCTTTAAGAAGTAATCTATCATTATTATGTGAAACCATAAGTGACATATAATGCTTAACATGTAGATAAATATCGAAAGTACCATCAAAAAAATGAAATAAAGGCATGAAAAAATTACAATGGAACTAAGATTGCAGGATTTTATGCAGAATAGATTTCAATAAATAGTATTGGAATCAATACTAGCATAGTAATATTTTCTCTCTAGATTTAAGGTATGTACTTTATGTTACACATCTCCTACTGCATGCATAAGAGAGAGGTATTCGTGAGGACGTATGGCATACACGTCAAGAGGATTATTTAAGGCTTGTAGCCTACCATTTAAAGCCAAAGGAATATTATTTAGTTTAAAATAAATATGGGTGATGTGTCATTAGGTAGAATCACTGGTGAGCTCTCCTTTTAGCTTTACATTGGACACCTCGTATGTCATTGAATTTGCCGGTTTGTGCTTTGCGGGGCTTAAAACGTGTACCACTTAGCATTGAAATTCGGGCTCCATTTTCATTATCTTTGTGGCCTCCACTTACCACAACAACTTATTCACTATTAGAAACGGTGCTATTCACTTGTCGCATTGAAACGGAGCTTTTCACATTTTAGTCGACTTATTTTTCATTGGATCCCCGACCTGCAGTTAACTTGGTTTTCGTCTTGAATACACCCCCAACTGGACAACATATTCGCCAGCGCACCGGGTTTATCGCTCCACATCATTGACCACACATCCGTCTAGCTCGCATACTGCCTTGGGAGCCCCCGAAATTGCTGTCGGATTTCGGAGTTGGAGACTCCAAAACTTGCCACCTCCCCAGATTTCCCTGACATCTCGGATGTGCGAAAGCCCCAGCTCTGAATTTAAGAGTTCGGGTTTCAGACATCACCCTTTGCTTTACTCCAACTCGCCTAGTTGAGTTCCGAATAAATGATCCCCGAAAGCACGAAATAGGCTATCCCCGAAACGGCTCACCGTTATATCTTCCCGAGCTCTTCGTGTCAAAAATCCTTCAACGACTTGATCCCTCGCATGGTAGATCTTTTAATCTTTTGCGACAAAAGTTTTACCGTGAGCCTGATCGAGTTCATTCACTGGACTTAATCTGATGCCGCACCTGTGAGTTACCGAGTTTATTCGTATGCTTCATCCATCTTTCGAGCTGAGATTGAACTCGAAGCATGACCCTCCTTTTGTATGGTTTACTCATCTCGGCCCTGACTGAGTTTCCCAATCAATCTCCAGCGCCAACCCACAACGACTCCATGTTTCCCCCTGACTGCATTTAAACTCCTAAGCTCAGTTCTGAGCCATTCTGTTTTGATCCCCTTGCTCACCGTGAATAACTCGCCACATGTCAAGTGCCAAAATCCCTTTTAGATTTCCTCAAATGCTTTGTCCCGAACTTTTTATCGACTTTTCCAAATAAAACCAACTTAAATCTTTGCCTATTCTACACTTTGTTCGGGGAATCACCCTGCCAAGTCTCTGCGAGCTATCATCCTGGCTCGGTCTGAACTCGCTTTGCCTGACACCTTTGCTTTGACGATCGAGGTATATATTTTTACTGGAGAACTTGATATTGAGCTCGCTGCGCTTGTAGTCATTCCTGAATTCATTTGTTTTTCCCAACAAGCTTGCTAACTTCGCGAGCTAATACAACGAAATCCTCCAACGTTCACCCTGCAACCTATGTCAAACTGTATATTCTCTGACCCTCGAGCTAGCCTTCAACTCACTGTAGTGAGCTACTCATTCTTCACTTGTCTCCATGGCATGACTCGATTTTTTGTTAATGTGCTCCAGATCTCGCGACTTGAGCCGTTAGAATTACTAGCGGAGACAAAGTGGAGGATTTCTTGCAGAGAGTCGCATCATCGAGGGATTCACTTCTATCCCTGGGTGCGGATGTTACTGAAACAACTCTCGTGCCCATTGTTATGAGATCACTTCATTCCTCTTACTTGATTTTAGTGACTACAATCAACTTGTCAGTTATGACCACTAGATTTAGGAATCTAGTGAATTTACTACATCAAGAAGAAACACTATATAACAAAGATGAAGAATAAGAGAAGACACTATCTACTCATCAGAAAGGGAAGGGAAAAGCACAATATTCCCAAAAATCTCTAAAATAACATCAATACGGGGACAAGAAAATAAGAAATTTCTTATCTGTAAACAAGGACATGAGTTGAAATATTATTAGTATAATACATACAAGAAAGGTTCATCAATTAGTTCTAGACCTCAAAATCAGCTGTCAAAATATTGACAATCACAATACAAGAAGAAGGGTAGATGAAGAGGAAATGAAAAGAGAGACCTTATCAACAAGGAAATGCAACTGAGAAAGAAGACCATTCAGATGATGAGGAATTTGTGTACACTTCCCATTCTAGTGAAACATCAATGTCATCTACTATTTTTTGGTATGTTGATTCGGGAGCCACTCGACACATGACCAGGCATAGAGAGTTGTTTACCACCATGAGGGACAAACCTTCAAAAAACCATATTTCATTTGGTGATGATTCTTATTACATGGTACGAGTTATTGGGAACAATTATCTTGGTTCATGAAATTGTAGATTATCAGATGTATTATATGTTTCTGGATTAACAAATAATTTTCTATCAATAGTCAACTTTTCGATCACGATATGAAGATTGGTTTTGATACTGCTCTACCAATTCACACCAATGAACCTGGTCTGTTTGTGATCTAGTCTTTAGGGTGTCGAGTATTTATTCATGATCAAACTCAATATATTTCCCTAATTTCTTATTATGTGGTATACCCACATATTTGATGAATTAATCACTATATACAAAAAGGTGAGATTATGAATTAATCTTTATATTAGTGTAAAATTCATCAAACAACGATAAAATTAATGTCTTCATTAGGTATCATCTAAGCTAAGTTCCCCTAAAACCACATAACACATGATATTTTATGCCTTCTTTATCTATGATCATGGTTATCAATTGTTTATTTCTCTCAACACAATGAGATAAATAATAATTTAATCCTTCTTTAGTATTGTCTTTTATACTTACATAAACATGACCTATATAATAGTGACATAATGAGATAAAATATTCATTTTAATATAAAATGTTCCTATAATACTTGGTTGTACAAGAGTTGATATATGGTCAAATTCGACCCACGATTCAAACACCACGAGTTGTAGAGATCATGGAGATAGATACGTATCAAGTGGATCTAAATGTATACAATAATATTCCTTGACTCACGATCATCCCTAATAAAATACATATATACAGAACAAAAACATGTCATCTCTATAATATTAATAGTTCATGAACATGTATTTTAAATTCTAAAAAAGAGTGCAACTCACTAGATCTATTAGTGTAAAAAACTATTCATGTATTACAAAGTTACTTTCTTCTACCTACCAAAAAAAACTACAAATTGTAGACTTAACCTCATTACCTAGACCCAATTGTGAGTTACACCATTCCATAAGGTATGTTGCATCGATTACCTTTACCAATTTTTACTTCAAATCTTCTCTTGTTAGGGCTCTTTTAACACATGCTCCTACACCATCATGTTCCCAATTTCTATGCCTAAATCCTTAGTGAAATTCTAAATACATTGAATACCACTCATCCTATGCATCCTTACCAACCAATAGAACATTTAATAAATTTGTAATTGTGATTTACATTTATTTTAGCATATGACGTGTCAGGACCAAATATAATGCTTTTTGTACTCAAATTACTATACACTATCTCAAAGAAACCTTGCACAAAATCTGTAAAATGTGTATGATAATAATCAATAATATAAAAATTATACTCTGTCAATATTTTTTTTGTCTTCGTTTGTGCTGTTAGGAGCATGTGTGAATGTTATATACATAAATATGAAAACTGAAATAGAGTTTTAGTACTATGATTCGAATACATTCTTTGGTTATATCATATAATTATATGCTAATTAAAAAAAAGATAGTGGTAAAATGCATAAAAGTGTCCTTACATAACTTAAATTACTTTTCTAACCATAAACATTTGTGTGTATACCTTGTATACTCATCTAGAATCTTCTCTAAAAATATAGTTATAAAATATGATATAATTATTTCTTCAATCACTAATTCACACCTCTTGGCCTCTTTATTATCTTTTGAAGTGTATACAAATGACTTGTATTTTAAAACTAACTATTTTATTGATAATTACATGTGTATTTTATATTTGTATACAATTTTGAAATGTTGTATAGCACCGAAACTATAAAAAGTTCCATACAAATATGATTTCCTAAAAAAAACTCCTTTCTCTTGTAAAAACAACACTTGCGATAAATTCTATTGTTGATTTAGATGGAACATATATCATACACTCCTGTAAAATATTCTCAGTATACATATTAACATATATATGCTACAAAACATCATAATGCATATAAAATTCAGTTTAGTCCCTAAAAACAAGTAGTTTGCAAGTTATTTATTTTAATATAAATAAGTTATTCCATTTCAGAATAACTGTGCTTTATTTCTATATTAGGATAATTATCTTTGAAATTATTATAAAATTGTGTTTATGTCATATCTAAAACATGTTTAGGATGTCATTCATAGTTTTGACAACCAATTCTTATCTTCAATCAATGTTTTTCATTAGGTCAAACTCTTCTATTAGTTTCTTAAATTATTCAATTTTATACTTTAACTCTTTAATTTGGTCTTCCTTCTTCCATGGGAGTATCTTTGGAAAATGTCCATAATACATTGTTATTGGGATCCTCAAATATTTCATGTATTCTAATGGGTTGGAATCGTGTTTTCCTAGTTAGTTTTAGTGTACTACATATTTTCATAATTAAACCAGATTTATTTGTTTTTTTACTATCTATAGTTGATGTAATAACACGTTGGGTAGTATTACTATCTTTAGTAACTCAAGTTGGATGTATTGCTTGGTGTGATTTGATTATAATTTTTACAATCAATCTTTCACTCTTGGTCTTATATGTTCTTAGACCAAGATTCTTTATAGTAGGTCTAAATTTGATATTTTTCATCATTTTAACAAACAATTAACATCTTCATGTTTTTTTTGTGTCAATAAAAATTCTTTCTATATATAATTATCTTTTCTTCTACAAGTGTGTTCACCAATATTATCACTCATTGGGTTTAAAATATTTTCATCAATTTCAAGTAAAAGTAAAAGTGTTTTACATAATATTTCAATTGGGGATCTCAATAGTATAGTTTGTTCAACATCAAGTAAACATTGTTCATTTCCTATATGTTGTTTATCTACATAATTTGGTAAATTTTATGTGTTTTAAACAAGTTGATCATTTGGTGTAACATATAAGTTTAAATTTTGCATTGCATCATCACTAATAGAACATTTTTTATTATTTATTGATTCAATTGGTGTTTGAGGATATGTTTCACTATTAATTTCATTTAGAAGAGATGATGTTCCTTCACCTCCATCGATTGATTTTCTTTTTCACTTTTTTTTTTGTAGTTTTTCTCTTCTTTTATTTTTCCTTCTTGTTTCTTGGCTATGGTATATAATAGAAAATATTTTTCAACATTTTATTTCTTTGGAAAAGACATGTTCAATTTATTTTTCACACAAATTTTGCATTTGTTTCCTTTGTTTCTACAAATCTTCAAATGTTTATATCTATGTTCCCCTCCCCATAATTCTCATATATATATATATATATATATATATATATATATATATATATATAGTATAATTTAATTAATTATTTTAGGAATGTTAAGAATATAAAAAGCAATGCAAAACACTAAAATATACAACAATGATAGAAAAATTCTCAAAAGAATGATTGAAAATAATATAAAAGACATGATAACAATGTTATATCAATGTAAAAAACATAAAAATTACTCAATTTCCATTTGGAATGTCTCAAAAGAATAAATTTTTGTAGCAATGTATAGAAAAGAGTACATGTGACATGCATTGTTAGACCAAAATCACGATTGATTTTTTAATGTGTAAATTTAAATGTATTTGAAAATAAGGTATAACAAGAGTGTCAAATAATGCACTCATGTTATGTCTAATTTTGTTGGAAATTTCAATACTCATGTTTTGATTTCAATGGGATATCTAATCCTAAGTGTTGCACTACCTATTATATGACTTAATTCATGTTTTACAAAATAAATAGTTGAATCTTGAGTGTATGATTTGATTTACCTTGTGTTATAATTTATTATTCCACAACAAAACATGATGACGAGGTAACTATATTTTATGTTTATGTCAATTTATTTCTTTATTAAATACGAATAGTTAAATGTTTTGGTCCTTAATTTCTTTTAGTAATGCATTCTTTTGTTCATGAAAACACATGTATTGTCATTTACACAATTTTTGATCCACCTATCCAAATTTCAAACAAAATAAATTGACATGATCTACGTTCCTTTATAAACACATTCAAATAATAATAATAATTTTATTTTCAATTATTTTTCTAAACTTAGGGGGTGTACATGTGGATTTTTTTTTTTTTTTTTTTTGGGATGTGTCCATTTTGAAAGTAACTAATAATATATTTATTAAAAAATATATGATAAATTAATAGGACCTAATGTATGATCTTAGCTAACTTTATATCAAAGGGATTTGTAAAATATTTTATAGAACTCAAAAATTGGGGGCCAAGGGTAAACATGAAACTATATTATATTTTTGGAAAAAAATTACATGTCCACCATATTTGACCATTTTTATCTCCGCCATTTTTAAAAATAATTAGTAGTTTAGAAACTAGATTTGGAACAATATGATACTTATTGTTATCAAATTGTAAAATTTTGAACATAAACATTGAAAATTATTAGTTGAAGTTCAAATTTTACTGATTACAAGAAAAAATGTCACTTTTCATGCCCTTTTTGATCCCCATTTCCATGCACTTACCCATATATGTATGTTTGTATCTATATCTATGTGTGAAATATTAACTTGTCTAAAGGTATAAAGTTTTACATATTTAATCATTGTTTATAAATTTATATTAGTTGGTGAATGGTAAAAATATACTATTTTATATCCAAACACATCAACTATTTATACGTGAGTATTCAAATTTTAATAAAATGAATCAAATATTAAATTATAAAACATATCTACTCTAGCTAACATGATTTAAATTTAATGAATGTTTATACATCTTTCATATCCTTTGTTTTAGCATCGCTAATGGCATAACATTAGCCGATGTTTATATAGAATCCTTGTTTACAAACCCCTTGGTGAAGAACACATTGAGGAAATATATCTGGGATTCAAAAAATATTATATTTTCATCATATATTGAGCTATAAACTATATACTTTTGATTTTTAATATCATCATTTCATGCTACTTATATATTTGACATATAATTAAAGTTTTTATATATATCTATGTACAAATCATATCACTATGTATATGTACATATATAAATGAGAACTTCCTATTAATTTTATGGGTATAGTTGTGCACAATTTGATGGGAATAATGAAAAATAAAATTCACTTAATACTTGCGTGATGGATATGGGTGAATGCCAAATTTAAAGATAGCAAATGAAATCCCTTTCATTGAAGCTAGTCAAAAATTTTGTTTACAACTATTACATGTATCAAATGATATTCTTATGGTGGTTCATTTTTTATTTATTCAAATTATCCAATGTCAATAGTCTATTTAAATTCAAGAAATCCAACACAATTTTTTTGATATTTTAATAATAGACAACCTTAATCAAATCTGGTTCAATTTACTTTATTGATAATATATGTACATTACATGGTTTTTTTATTTTAGATAAAGGTTAAACAATATTTTGTGATGTAACCCTTGCCAAAGAAAAAAATGGTTTGAAATCCAAGATAATACCTTAAACACAACAAGAAACAAAAGAGGAAAAACTATTCAACATCGAAAGGAAACAACTAGGTATGAGAAACAATATTCTTGTGGGATTATTTCTTCTTTTTTTGCACCATTTTACAACCATCTGAGGTTTCCACAATAGGAAGAAACACTTCAAGAGCTTCAATCAACTGATATGTACTATCGTTTAAAGGAAAAATATGAGGAATATTTTCCTTAGCTGCTTCACTAAAATTTGGTTCAACAATTTTTTTGGCTCATTTTCAACATTTAAGTTTTCCTTTTTTCTTCAACTAAAATTTCTATAAGTAGAGTTTCAAGAACTAAATCAACTAGGTCCTCCAAATTTGTATTTGAGTCACAATATCCTTTAGCATCAAGATCCAAATGATCTAGGAGATAATTATTCTACCAAGTGGATCTAGAATTCTTACGTTTAACCATCACACAATCAACAACTATATTTCTGAAAGTGAAGCATCTTTTGGATATAAAAGGAAATACTTCATAATCAATAGACTGGGTGCAAGATCTATTTTGAAATTTAATCTCAATGCTAGGAGGTAGGTTCTTTCACGTACCAAGCTCAACTAGAATTTAGGCATAGGTTGTATGAGTAAAATTAGTTTTTTGAGATTCATTGTTCACAATGTTTCTCAGTGCATTTCCAATGGAAACAAGAAAATGATGGTCCCAAAAATACAACGATAAATGTAGCAGTCTAATAAAAATTGGTTTTCAAAAAAATATTTAAGTGGTTGGATTAAATTAGGATAACTAGGACTTCATGAAAAGATAGTGAGATTGACATGCCCAAATATTTTAAGCTATGGCATCCTTATCAACAAATATGCAAATCAATGCACCATCCTAATACAATTTCTTAGCTTTAAGCACATCATTACCAAAATGAAGCTAGGGATTTTGGCACCAGGTACCATGCGGATATTAGTGACAAACATCTAACATGGTTTCTTCTACTATATTGGTAATGAAATGTAAATCAATATAAAAAAGAAATGTGGATTGTGGAATCAAAAATAATTATGTCCCATCCATAAATTTGACACGATTCTTGTTTTTTCTATGGGTTTGATAATTGAGTCTAATAATCTAAACTTTTAGGTTTTGGAATGTTATTATTTATTTATGGAAATCATCAATTTTTGATAAGATGTTATATTTAAGTTGAAGGCATTACAAATGGGAATGAGTGCTACAATTGTTGACATGTAGCAGACAATCCAATAGAAGAAATACCATTTCCATTTGAATTTGACATACAAATCATTCTAGACTATCCACATATCTTGAGGTTTTTTTTTAAAATCCACCGAAAGTTCCATTCAAAAAAGTGCCTATGCAATAACATATCATTTTTATAAAAACCTTTCCCCATATTCTATGATGGAGTAGAAGGTTTCCTTGTTGATTTTTGTGGGACTATTTTTGAATGGACCCATGGCTGTTTATTATGGTCATGTATTTACCTATGATGCAAGCAGTGGGAAAGGTCCCAGTGTTTTGGAAAAGAAAAACAATAATGGATGGTTTAGGAACAAAACTAGTGGCGGTGTGTACATGTAAAACTAACTATGCTAATTGAAATGAAACTAACACCTAGTAGCTTCAAAGAAAATTTAATCAAACAAGAACATCATGATAAGAGATTAAGGGAAAATAAATTCTTCAATGCATAAACATGATAAAACAACTAAATGCTAAGCCATTCCTACTCTTTGTGATTGCTACTTAAAGTATGAACCTAATTAGATCACCTAGAAATCAAATTGGTGTTGTTTTCCTCAATAATTAAGGATGAGATCTCACCAAGAAATGGCTACAAGGCCATCTTTGGATCTTCCCATGCTCCTCAATTTGAGAGAATGGATGCAAGATGGAGAAGCTATTTCCAACAATGGAGAATGGCTCAAATCAAAATGCCTATAGTTTTCACTAATCAAAATGAGGTGTAAGAAGAAAGGGAAGGAGGAGGGTTCCTTATATAGATTGCATGTTTGGGCCAAGCTTCCAATTTGTTATATGTGGGATAAAGCCCAAAGAAGAAATGCAAAGGATTTACATGTTTAATAAAGGATATACACTTTATGGGGGTTGAGAGGGTTTAATAAATAAAATGTGATTAATTAATAGTTAGAAATAAGCATATAGAATCTATTTAGAGTAAAATTGGCATTATTTGGAGGATGTAAGAGGGTATTTTAACCAATAAAAGAGTTTTATTGACTAAAATAGAAGACGTAATTAACTAATAATGTTTAATCAATCACTTATAAGTGGATTACAACTAACGAAAGGTTGTTTACTGGCATCCAAAATGGGGGAATGGTTAATTTATTTTGAAAAGGTCATTTATTAATGAATAAGAAGGGGAATGTGAGCTATTTAGTGGAAAGGTGTTAATTATTAAGGAAATGACAGGAAATAGGGTAATTAGTGCAATTTTAGTATTAAAACTGCGTAAGTGGATTTTAGGTGTCTACATTTTCCCCTCTTTGGGGTGGTGTAAGTGACGCCACTTCAAATATAGTAGAAAAGTATAGATAAATAAATTTTAAAGGAGTGGAAGAAAAATTACTAGAATGAAGGATGCCCCCTTGAGTGTCGATTGGGTGATGGAAGAGGTCGATGGATGACCAAAAAGAGGAAGGAAATGGATAGAAGAAATGAAGGGGAGATGGGGGGCATAGAAGGTGATCCCTATTGCCCCTGGTGTTGTTGAAGAAAAAAGTGCGATAAAATAAAATGATAAGAAGGAAAAATGAAGTTAAAGAGAATGGAAATAGCTTGCACCCAACTGATGTAAGAACAACTTTATTTTATCATTTTTCTTAATTATCTACGTCATCAACTTTTTATTCTATTTATACATCCAAATACTAACTCAAAGCAACATTAAAAAATTGATTTTTGAGAAAGTAAACAAGCAAACATGCAACCAAATATATAGAAAATATGCTCAAACAAACAATGTTCAAGACAACTATACCAATTTTTTTATTATTTATCTTCAAATTCCACCTATTCAAGTTATACGATAAGGGTTAAAGATGACTCCCAAGAAACAATACATTACAAGGTGAATAAATAGAGGATAGGAAAGTCGATAAAAAATTAAATGTGCCATATGAAACAATACCATGTAACTTATTTGTGTAAGGAAGTATGGACATATCAGGACAATCAACTTTGTTAATAGATGTACAGACCAAAACGATCCACAAGTCATGCGCATGAAAAGGCGAGAACTAAATAAATATTTTTTGTAGGATGATTTTTTATGTTTGATGATGTTGTTCTGATATAAATTTTGCTAGGTAAATGTGGTGTTTGCCAATTTTGTGAAGTTTTGAATTTTTACCGATTTTTAGGATTTTTATTGACTTCTAGGATTTTAAGAATTTTACCATTTTTCGATTTTTGAATTTAATCAATTTTTTAGAAGAAAATGGTATAGAAGATTGATAGTGTGGTGGTATGCCGAAAAGGATCTCCTAGAAGAAAAATTATGCACGAGGGAGAAGAAAATGTCGTCAGGAATTAAAAATATGCCCCAATATAGTGAAAATGAACAAAAATGACTATTCAATAAAAATAATCATCAGAATGAGGGCTAGAAGAATATAGAAGAATTATATTAGTTATCTGAGGCCCCTCAAGGGTGAGAAAAATGAGGAATTAAGGGAAATGACTATATATAGTGGGCGGGAGGATGAAAAGCCATCACGATGAGTTACTGTTTTTAACCATTATTGATATTATAGAATTTTTTACTCTTATTTGGGAGAGAAATGGCACAATTTTAAAACCATAGATATAGTGCATACACAATTAGAGAGTAAATGATACTTCCCGTAGATGGCCCTCAGGTACATAAAATAAAAATATTGATTTTGGGTGCATTTAATGCTTTTTTAGGGTAGAGAAACTTGGCAGGATGACAATAGCATGGGCCTTGAGGGGTGCTAGCATGAAAGGAGCACACTAGTGTAAAATTAGTCATGCAAGCGATAAAAAGCACTAGGGTTAGTGAGAAGATGCCCTATCTAGAAATCATGAGCGCTAGTGTAAATATAGAGGTGCTAGGGAAGACACGAGCTAGTATCAAATATGGTGTGCTAGTGTAAAAACATAGGTGGTACCATAGAATGTTATTTTAGAAGAATTTAGAGATGAATAGAATAAAGGAGATGATGTTTTTAAGAATAAATGATGTTAAGTGGGTTGGATGATTTTGCAGCTTAGATTATGTAATATGGTTTGAAAGAAATGTTTTTACAAGAACTACTCAAAGACGCAAATGAAAATGAGGACCCTGAGATCAGTCTTGAGCTCTTGATGCAAGCAAAAAACTTGTAAGAAAAACATGAATCTTATTTGGAATCCTCAAATAATGTGAAAGTTGTTCATGTTGAAATAAATAAAGAAGAGAAATCCGGCGTCTCTCTAGATCAACCAATTTATGGATATAATGATGAAATCGAGATATTTTCTTTCCCATTTGCAGAAGAAGATTCTTTCCATGATGAAGAAATAGAAGTAATAAGTTTTGAGGCATTTGAAGATGAAGATATTTTTGATGAAGGATCTGTAGTGCCCACTTCCCTTTGACACCTTTTGATACTAATCATGATACTGCTGATTATATTATGGACATGATTATGGACTTTATTATAGTATGATGTTAGATGTTAGATCATGGATTATTGTTGACCTTGATTCAGTTATGATGCATGATGATTATTAGAGACATTTTTATATATTGATGATGATATGCTATTTGACATGGTTATATTATGGATGTTGTTTAGACATGTGATATTTGGATATTGTGAGTAGACCTAGAAATGGAAATTATTTGATGATGATATAGTTGTTGAGTAAAATTACAAATGATCTTGTTGGTTTCTTAGATGTTGTTGTGATTCATATATCTATATGATTTTGAAATTTTATTTATATTATTTTGGGTGTTCTGATATGACCATGAGGCCGAAGGAGGTATTTTTTTTTGCAGGTTAAAATATCAAAAAAACATCGGGGGATTGAAGACAAACCACATTGGAATTCTAGATGAATTCAACAAGGTCACCATGACAACTTGTATTGTTTGTGTGTCGTTGTTTTGTTAGGGATTCCCATAAGGGAGGGGGAAATCACCGTTAAATGTGACTAAGGGATTTTATGTTTTTCTTTTATTTGGTCCATTTTGTTTAATGTTTTCATGTGATTTATGTGTTGCACTTACCTCTTTCATTATTTAATTAATGTGGTGTTAATATTGTGAGTAATCATGTTGTTAAGTTAATTAATTAAAAGATATCATGAGAATGTAATTAATATGGTTGTTGGTTATGATTTAAAGTGTTGTAAGAATGAGTAAGTAATGTGTAAGTAATATGTAAGTGATGTGTAAGTTAACTTTTGAGTGTGAAACACTCCACCTTCTTTTAAATTCGAATTTGTCCTTGGAGGCTAGTTTTGGAGGCTTGTGGGACAAGTTAAACTTGTCCCATACCTCTTAAATTTACTTACCAACCATACCTATGGTTTGGGGGTTAAAATTAGACTTTTATAATGCATTTTGAGAAGACAAATTGTAGGTTTTAATTACACTTTTATTACATGGTTTAATTTCAGTCCATTGGAATATGGGCTTGATTTGAGTATGTAAGTAAATTGTCATATTATTCACCCACCTATTTATTATGCATTGAAGAATGAAGTTAATTTTTGGGTTGGGGTTGAGGATGTGTGATGTGGCATCCTACATGGATCCACCTCATCCTCTTCTCTTCCCTCTTCTATAAAATTTGAATTGCTTTCCTTGTTTTGGGTTACTTCACTTTTGGAAACTCCTTTTGGGGTGAATTCTTTTGTTGTTTTGGAGCTCTTGCTTTGGAGAAGTTTTTGGAAGATTTTTGCATGCTTGTGCTTGGCTGATTTGGATTTCTTGCATTGGGATAAAGCTTGTTGTTTTAGAACTTAGAAAAACTCCTTCATGGAGAGGTAGGAGCTTGGCTCTTGGAATGCTTCTTTTTTTTTATGAAATTGTTATTGTTGTGAATGTTTTGGCATGTTTGTGGGATGTTGGGTAGATGGCCTAGGAATGGTGTAGGAGAAGACTATGGGGTTCATTTTGTGGGAGGCACAAGTGTTTTGGGGAGGTATAAGTGTGGAGGGAGTTAGGATTTGGGTTCCACCTTACAAAGAAATAACTTGCATTTATTTACTCGTTATGGGGTGCCATAAGAGGTTAGGGAGGCATAAGGAAATGTGAGGAATAAGGGGTACTTGGGGGAGGCATAAGGGCATGTCAGGGCTTTGATATACTATATTTTGGTGGTTTGAAATTAGGTGGTGATACCCATTTCCCCTTTGGGAGGCATAAGTAGCATCCCCCATAGTTTCTTGCTCCTTTGGCTTGCTTGATGAAGCCTCGTGTTGTTTTTCATGATTTAATGTAGTTGTAAACTACATTCTATTTTGGACTGTGTTTTAAATGTGAAAATGTTTCTTGTGTGTTGTGGAAGCCCTTGTTTCCATGAGTTGAATCACATCTTCTATTGCATTATGGTTGGGGCTCGGGGGCCAATGAAGAAGGATGACTTGGTTGGGTGGATAGCAGTGTTACCTTTCCCTACTCTTGTTGTGATTAGAATTGGAAGAATGATAAATCTACATGTTGATGTTTTGGAGCAAAGGAGAAAAAGAAAACAGTTTAACAGTCCCTTGTTGAAATGAAATATTATTGTAACCTTTCCCACTTGAAGTGGATGAACTCGTATATGTTTTGTAATGGAAATATGTTGTATTGAATATGAAAATTGTAAATTCGAAATGTGAAAGAGATATACTCCATTTCTGTCTTTGAAAGGAATGTGAAAGAAATTGTATTCTATATATTGGATTCAAGAAATGAAAAGAAGATAAAGGTTGTAATGGAAATATGTTGTATTGAATATGAAAATTGTAAATTCAAAATGTGAAAGAGATATACTCCGTTTCTATCTTTGAAAGGAATGTGAAAGAAATTGTATTCTATATATTGGATTCGAGAAATGAAAACAAGAAAAAGGTTGTAAAAGATTCATGGAAATAATAGAAGTTGTCTTAATTTGTTTCATAATGGCATTGTTATATTGAAATCTGATCATTCAAATTCACTATGAATTATCTATAGGAAAGTTAAAAAAAAGGTGAAATGCGTATGAAGGAAATGTATTAATCCATTTTGTCTGAAATGTTTGATTTGGGAAAAAGATAGAAACTGTATTTGTGTTTTTATGCTTTGGAATGAAGGAAGGATGAAATATACAACTTACTAGCATGGAATGAATTCATAGTTTTAAGTTGGTGAATGTAACAAATCTTTTTGAATTTGAAGTTTTGTTAGGTAATTTTTCTTACTGAAAAATATTAATCAAAATTTAAGAGCATGACACTATAAAATGTAAAAGACCAATTCAAATATAAAATTTTATTTGTAAAGGAAAAATGACACCAAACAAACTAAAACACTTAAGAAATTTTTAAAGAAACTTTCAAATCGAGAAAAGGAAAAATTGTAGACCCTTTTGCTGTAAAAAAATTGGTAATTTTAAATGCAACTCAATCAAATAAATTTAACTTTGCAACCTATCCAAAAATATTCCTAATGAAATCCTCCATGCCTGTTTGGCATGTTGAGAAAGATAAAATGACAAATTTGAACAAAATTTTTACAAGTTAAAATGACCAGTTCACTTTTTAAGTGACAACAAATCATTTTCTCAAAATTGACACTTTAAACTTCATAAAAATTAAATTCTTAAGTTTTTATGCAAAGACGGTGTCAAGATATTTCCATAAAGTCTTTGTTTTCCAAAAATCGAGTTCCTTATCAAAAGTTATGGCCTCATGAAGTTTTACTTCATTTTTGGCCTAAAAAATAATCTAACTGTCGAAATTAAATGATTAAAATATTCAGTGGTGGATCCGTGGGTTTAAGTTTTTCCTTTTGCACTTTTTTCTCAAAAAGCGCTAAAGTTATGAAGTTTTTCGCCACCCCACTGGCCCGCAAACCTCGTTTTTATCAAAATTAGTCTTAGTTCGAAAAGGGAAAATTTGGAAAATTTTCCCCGCATCCCCATTGCCCTGCCCTTTGCTTTTGGTATCCATTCCTGCGGGCGCACGGGTTCTCGCTTTAACTTAACCCTTTTGATTCTAACTTTGGCAAAATTTCTGAAAATTTTCCATGGCCGCACATCCCCTCCCTTGCCTAGGAAACGTACTTTCGTGGGTGCATGGGCCCACACATTCAATTTAAATTTTTTTATTAAAGCCCTTTGGAAAAATTTCCTAACTTTCTCCATCGTCCGAAGCCCCGCAACCAATGGTTGGTTGACATGTTGTATCTTTAGGCATCGAGAGAGGCACAGAGCATTTTAACCCCTTTTATTTTTTTCTTTTAAAGTCTAAATTTTCTAAGTCCCTCTAATGGCCCGCTGACCAGCAAATAATGAGATCATGCCACATGGCAGCATTTTGGCATCAATGGAGATACGGGTAAATCTTAACCCTTGCATTTTTTTTTACTCAAATTCTAAAATTGTATGTTTCCCCTATAAGTTTGTTTTCCCTGCGTAAATCAAGGATCAACACATGGCACCTCGAAATGTTGACATGTTTCCCCTTTCGGGTTTGCGGGTGCACGGAGGAGCAAAAGCACTAAATTCCTTCCCCACTCCACCGGCCCGTGCCTTGGAAATTTCACTTCACCACTCGCGATTCCTTCTCCAGTGAAATTTCTCCCGCGGTCCGTAGAGTACCGCCCTCGGGAAAATTTTCCTCCCTAGGCCCACAGACCCATTCTTGAGAAAATTTTCACCCCAAGGCCCATCGGCCCATAACTTAAGAAATATGAGGAGTTAGGAGGACTTATTTATATCACTAGAAAGGTGAGGAAATTTCCTATCTAATGAGAATGTTTTGGGAAGTTTTGAGAGCATTAATTTTGAGAAAAATCAAGTTAAATCTTTTAATCTTGTTAGAGAGTGGTATAGTGAGAAATTACCCTCTTAACCTAATTGATTAATCTAACCCTAAGTTTGGACCTTGTGATATTTTATAATTGTCATATTAATAAAAATATAAGCTATTAATAGTATTTGGATTTGAAACTTGGTTTGTGACAACTGTTGTCTTGTAACCTGGTTGTAGACTCTTTTAAACAAAAAAATTATTCCATAATTTTTTCCTAACTAATCCTAGGCTATTCTTGGGTCTGAAGTAGGTTGGTTTTAGTGGGAATATCAAGATTAGTAAAGTGCAGTGATTCCCAAGATGACAAGGTAATCCCTCTATATAGTTTCTTTGAGTATGCAAAATAAAGATTCTCCAAAGGCGTACAAAGAAGAGTTAAAGGAAATGACAAAGCATAACTCCGTGTAAGAAATGTTGGATGCAGTAGAAGTTGCGGAAGACCCCAATATGATTCTTGATATCTTCACTCGTGTCATGGACATAAAGGAAAAGTGTGGGTTTGCCTCGATCCTCCCGTCAGTACTCAAATGCCTTAGAGTGGAGTAGAGATAAAGGATGAATCAAATGTTTCTCATGGATAGGATCTCAATGAGCATAGACCTAGGAAAGAAAGTAACTTAGAAAATACAAGGGATTAGAACAAAAATCATCTTTGGGGCAGCGATAAGATGCTAAATGAAGAACCAACTATATGGATAAACATAATGTGGACACTATAAAGCGATTCCAAAGAGGGTGAAGGAAATGGAATTTATAAGAAAAGGCCTAATCACCAAGAAGCTCATGTAGACTCACTCCTACCAAGTACATAGATAATTGTGAAATCACTGTATTTCATATACAACCGAGGAGAGGAAGCTACTTTTTGGAACTAGTAAATGGCTTTGTAGAACAACATCACTCAGTGTTGCCCACTCAGGGGTATCTGTTAAAGAATTAAAAAATCTTTAGTGAAAGTAGGTTGTCCCTAACTTGTAGAATAGGTGATTACTAGATGTATTTCCCTTTCTATTGTGTGTGTTTCCATTCCTGTTGTGTGTGTCATTTCCTTTTCACGTGTAAGTGTGTTTCCTTCTTCTCTCTTTCCCTCTTGTTATAATTTGTACATGACTTCACATGGATCGATGGATAAGGCACTGGTTAATGAACTATATGGCCTAAAATTGAGATTCTCGATTCCCATTTCATGTGTTGCACTATGCTCAGTCCATGCCATGTCCCCAAGCTAGATCAAGTTGTTATCGTGCAAATGTGTAATAAGGAAATTAACAATTTTCGACCACAAAAATTATACCCTTGTGTCAAAATTTGCATGTTTTATCATTCCTAGGAACCCCAGGTCAAATCCATCAGTCTGGTCACCCCATATTTAATGTCAAATTTCCCCCTAGGTTATTTAGGAGTGTCAATTTAATCCCCCAGGTGATTTTAGGAAGCTCTAAAAAGATGCTATCTTCTGGCAGTATTGGGAAGGAATATCGTTGGTATTCTCAGAACTGGATCAACCCCCTTGGAGAATAATGGAAGCACCAAATTCAACATGGAGGTGAATTGAAGACCTTATAACATCAAGGAAATGATTTTGAAAGGTTTGGGGAAGTTTTGAAATACTTGGAGAAGTTTGAATTAAAAATAGGGTTCACAAAGTACACATGCCTAAAATAGATATTGAGCTTTAGATGAAGATTTTGGGACCTTCGGATGAATTTAGGAGTAATATAAACAACTCCATATAGAGGATTCCAATCCCTAAATTATGGTGAAATAATATTTTTCACAACACTTTGGTGCATCAGGTCTGCATGAATTATTTCTCAGCCACAAGTGGAGTAACAAATCACAATTTCAATTTTCATGTATAAAATGAATGAATCAAGACATTATACCCTCACCTTTGAATTTAAAATTCAATTTCCAGTCAGGATCATATAAAATTTCATCAAGAAATTCCACCGGGAGCTCAAGTTATCATTGTTCCAAGTTACCCTCTTGGAGAAAGTTAAGGAGTTAGTCAATTTTCAGGAGGAAATGTGTCATCACCAGGATCCTGGTGGGATTTTATGTCCCCAAAATCACTAGGTCAGGTACAAAAACCTTGGAAAAATGTACCCAGACCCCATGTGACCTTTGGGACCCTCATGTGACCTTAAGACTTAACAACTTAACCCTTAGTGCATTTTTAGAGCTCAAATTCCATGTCGTTGGATCGAGGACACATGTCATCTCGAGGACCACTGTGGAATTATATGTTCCTCATGTCCCCAAGGTCATGGAGATAACGACATGGAAAAATTCACCCAACACATATGGGGAGGCTTTTGGTCATCCACGTGATTGGATTTCAGCCCTTAGGTAAGGGAAATAAGACATGAAAAAATGTGCCCCACCCTTGCATGAGCATTTTTTTAATATTCAAATCTGGCACTTAGTCATTTCTTCCCCCTCATTTCTCCTTCACAGTTTCTCACCATGCCATGGCTTTGCTCAAGCTTATCCTGATACCCAGTCCATAATTACAAATCCAAACCAGCTCCACCATGGCCAAAAAATAGTATACTTCATGAAAATAAAGAAATATCAGAGAAAATTGGATTGAAGAAACAAATAACATGAAGAAAATGAAGGATTTTTTACAGATAACCACTAACTCACCAAATTGAAAATTCTTTGTATCTTACAAAATACAATCCGGATTGAGATGCCATATTTTACTGAGACTTCCATATTTTTTGAAGATGATCATGATGCAATAAAAAAGAGTTCAAATGGTGCCCAAAATTATTTGTTCCAATAAAATCCTCACTTCATACACCGACTCACATTCGTCGGATTTCCCATCATTCGACAATGGAAACAAGGTAAAAAATTGCACACAAGCTCCAAATGAAAAACCTATCACAATGGAGTTTTTCGTCACAAATGGAGACAAAAATTAGACTTGTAAATTTTGAGCTCAATTTATGGCACACATGGAAGCTCCGTGCTCAAAGTAACTGCTAGGTGAAAATTTTAAATTTTATTTCCCGACATTCTAGTGGGAAAAATTATGTGAAATTTGGAGGATGTGGTCATGACAATGAGACAAGTCTAAAAAAATATGTTCCGTCACAAATCGAGCATTGGAAACACACTTTCTAAAAATAGTAAGTTTTCCTATACATACTTGCTATGTTTGGAAAGTCATCATCAAAAGTAGTTGTGGTGAAAGAAGTATGTACCCAAGGTCACCAGGAAGCTAGAATGATTGTCTGGAGAAGAAAACAATTAAAATGACCACTTACTAAAAATAGTAAGTTCCCTATATGGGTGCTTACTAAAAAGAGTATGTCAACCCAAAAAGTGGCCAAGACAATAGTAGTGTGCACAGGATCAAATGAGGGAGTCCATCACATCACGATGGTCGAGAAGAGTCAAAAATCACCTCTCACTAAAAATAGTAAGCCTTCCATCTGGACACTTACTATTAATAATAGGTTGTTCTCAAAGGGATAGTTTGGCACAATGAGGGATAAATGGATGATCATCTCAAGGATTTGGACAATGTAATTTGACACTCACTATATAGTTTGGATCACGGATATATCATACGTAGGATAAGAGTTATGGTCATCACGAGACAATTCACTAAACTTAGCAAGCATTCCAAAGATAATTTGAAGGAGTTTTATAGTGTGCGAGGAGTTAGAAGATTCAGATTTTTACTACATTTGAAGTTGTCCATTAATGAGGATCAATGAACTTCATCGAGAATGAATTCTCCTCTTCCTCTTCTCTCTCCTCTTCCCCCAACATTCTCTCACTTTCCAATATTCTAATTTGACGTTGGGGTTGCACTTTTTCATATGTCATAATGTTTCTAATGTAATAAGTCACATTTATGTTATAAAAATGGACTTAATATTCTCTAAAAAGACAAAAATTTTAAGTTGTGCAAGGAAATATGAAAATCCATTGGGGGGTAGATGATAAGTCACCTCTTATTCTATAAATTGCAACGTCATTCCTATTTCAAACGGTTGGCCATTGATCTTGTAAACCCAAGAGTGCATTGTACATAGAGAAAGCAAAGGAGATAGCCATTTTCTTCTACTTTCCTCCACTCTCAAATTTCTTCCATTCCCACACTATGTACAACTTTTGTTTAAGAAATCAATACAAGGAGTTTCTAGATTTCTTTGACTAAGGGGTTTCTTGATATTTTGTGATTAATAAATTATATTTGGTCTGGTTGTTATTTCAGATTTGTTTCTTCTCACAAATGCATGTGATGAAGTTTCTAACTAGTGTATGTAGGATTTTGATTTTCTACCTGTAACATTAGTTATTCTACCTCATATTCTCACTCCTTTTCCGCTTCCATATAAATTATTCCTTAGAAAGGGATTGTTAGATTTTTCACAAGGTCAGTGGAGTGCCCCTATTGGATCCCCAACCGTATGGCCACACGCATAAATTCACATTTTCTCATGCATGCAAATACAAAAGTTACACCGGTTAAGTAGACGAAATTAGATTCTTAGTTGGCAAGAACTACATAATTTTTTTCCACACGACAAGTTTTCTCACTAATAGTTTTTGGTCATCCATGTGACCAGATTTCAGCCCCTAGTGCTTCTAGTGGATTTTTCAAGAAAATATCTTGCTGTCGGATCGAGGACAAGTGCCATCCTCTTGCACACCATGGAATTTGATTTCCCTCATGTCCCTGAGGTGAGGGATGTTAGGAACACAAAAATGTTCCCAGCCCCTCTATGTGCATTTTTTAAAAATTCAAATCCGGAACTTAGCCGTTTTCTTCCTCTCATTTCTCCTCCATAGCTCCTCACCATGCCATGAGTTTTCTCAAGATTGTCCACACACCCAGTCATCCATTTCTGATCCAAACCAGCTCCGCCATGGCCACATAAAAATCCATTCCATGAAAGTACATAGGTTTTAGGGGAAAGAATGATTGAAAGTGCTGAAGAAAATGAAGGTTTTTTGCCAGATAATCGTGAACTCACCCAATCAAGAAATCTTCATATCTGATAAGATAGAAATTAGATCGAGGTTCCATCTTCAACAGACTTCCATATTTTTTAAGATGATCATGATTCCATAAAATAGAGGTCAAATGGTGCCTAGAATTATTTGTTCCAACAAAATCCTCACTTCATGCACTAACTCACATTCGTCAGATTTCCCATCATTTTGGAAATGGAAATGAGCTAAAAACATGCACAAGAGCTCCAAATGAAAAACATATCGCAATGGATTTGTTTTCATTGCAAACAAAGACAAAAACTAAAACTACAAATTTTCAGCTCCATTAGTGGCCACCATTGTAGCTCTGTGCTTGAAGCCACTGTTAGGTGAAAATTTTAAATTTTATTTCCCGGCATTCTAGTGGGAAAAATAATGTCAAAATTTTAGGATGAGGTCTTGACGGTGATACGATTCTAAAAAATATGTTCCATCACAAACTAAGCATTGGAAACACACATTCTAAAATTAGTAAGTTTTCTTATAAAAACTTGTTATGTTTGGAAATTCATCATCAAAAGAAGTTGTGGCGAAAGTAGTGCATACCCAAGGTCACCAGGAAGCTAGAATGATTTTCTGGAGCAGAAAATAGTTAAAATGACCACTTAGTAAAAATAGTAAGTTCCCCATATGAGTGCTTACTAAAAATGGTAGGTCAACCCAAAAGACCCATTTGAGGAAAGGGTAGTGTGCTCAGGATAGAATGAGGGAGTTCATCACATAAAAATGGTTAAGAAGAGGAAAAAATCACCTTAAAAAAAAGTAAGCCTTCCATCCGGAAACTTACTATTAATAGTAGGTTATTCTCAAATGGAAAGTTTGGTACAAAGAGGCATAAAGGGAAGATCATCTCAGGAATTGAATAATGTTTTTTCGACACCCACTACATAGTTCAGGTTGCAGGTATTTCATACACAGATGGGGAGTTTCAGTCATTAGCGGAACAATTCACTCAACTTGGAAAGCATCCATGAGCTTATTTGAAGAATTTGTAAAGTGTACAAGGAGTTCGAAGATTCATACTTTCATTGCATTTGGAGCTTTCCATCAATGAGGATCACCGGACTTCATTGGGAATGACATCTCCTCTTCCCCAACTTTCTCTCACTTTCCAATATTCTAATTTCACGTTGGGGTTAGCACTTTTTGATATGCCTTTAAGTCACCCAAAAGTGACTTTAGAAACATAATGTAAATTAAGTCACCTTGATTTTATAAAAGGGACTTAAATATTTTGTAGGAATATGAATAGTCTAAAGCTAGAAATAAGGCATATGGAGGGTCATGAGGAAGATGAGGAGTCGAGTCTATTCTATAAATTGTAAATCCATTCCCATCTCAAAGTTGTTGGTCATTAATTTTCTAAGTTGAAGAGTGCATTCTAACTTGAGAGAAGAAAGGAAATAGCCAAATTCTTCCATTCCCCTCATTCTCAAATTTCTTCTATTTCCTACACTATGTACAATTTCTACATGAGCACCAATACAAGAAGGAGTTTCTATCCTTTTTGATGAGAGGATTTTAGAAAAATTGAGTTCTCAATCTTACCTCATCTTGTTTTTGTTTGTAGTATTGTTTCCTCTTAATTTAAATACATGTGATGTAATTTCCAACTAGTATAATTCAAGTCTCTAATTTCCTACTTGCAACATTAGTTTATCGTGTCTAGTATTCTCACTCCCTTTCCGATCTCCAAGAATTTTTTCTCTTGCAGGTATTTTCAAGCGTTTCCACGAGGGTCATTGGAGTGCCCCGTTAGATCCCTAACCACAAGGCCACAAGGAAAATCTGCATTTACTCATGCATGCATATATGACAGCTAGACCGGTTAAGCAAAGGGACTCAGATTCCTAGAGATTTGGCAAGAAATCCACAAGTTTTCCATTCAAAATTTTTTCTCTTCAACACACCATTAATTAATTACATTTGCTAATTAATTAACCTCTTATCGCTCGGGATGTCAATTAATGACCTTTCATTAATTAATGTCCACTTTTACTTAGGTTAATTAATTATTCTTAGGTTAAAGCACAAAGAAATCATACAGAGAAGGGGTAGAAGTAAGCATCCAGAATGAAGAAATTAGTTTATGTCCACCATAGGAAAACCAAGTACATAGAAAGCCTCTACAGAAAAAAATACTAGAGAGGAGTGCGGATCCAGTCAACAATCGAATAACTCATGAATGGGTGTCAGTAGATCAGGTTTGAATCAAAATGTCAGAGATAAACTATGTAACTTACCACATGGGCCAGCACTTTGAACCCAAATAAAAAGATTTCCCTAGTCTGAAAAGAAAATCTAATAGACTCAAGTAAAGGAAAGCAATCCCGATGGAGAAGGGTAAACATTCACCCACAGAGTTTTCTCTTGACAAAATGCCGACTGAGCTCAAACTTCAAATCAAAGACACTATAGTGTATGAAAAAAATTAAAAATAGATTTTTAGTTAAGGGTAGAGCAAGGTTACGAAGAAAATGGAACCCAAATGGATTTCGAGCACAAAAATGCAAAGCTTCTAGAGAGCAGAAGAGGTTCAGATTTCAACAATGGTGGTAGAGTTGAAATGGAATGCCATAAGCCCAAATGATGGTCATTTTTCAGAACTCGACTAGGAAAACCCTTATCTAACTCTCCAAGTTAGTCAAACCCAAGGATCTCTAAAAAATGACAGATAAAAATTACCCAGAATGGAAATCATCCAACAAACCCTTCACAACCATTCAAGGTAAGCTAACAGAAGAATTATAGAGATCACGATAATAAAATACTAGACCAGTTTCAAGTGAACAAAAGTTCTTCTTTTACGACACCCATTGAAGATAAATCTGGCCCAAACCAGTATTCAAAAGTCACTTACCTTATTACAGTGAATGAGCTTGAAGATTTCAACCATGCCGGCTAACTCGTAGAGATCAAGAACCAAACAGAACCGAGTTCAATGAATGGCAAACAAGTCTTCTTCAGAACCCTCGTAGAACTCCAATAGACCATCAGAGTCTGAAGAACAATAATGTTGATTACCTTCACATTCCCACATAGAGAGCTCAAAAATAAGAAGAATGGCTACGAATATACCAGATACAAAGTCACAAAGGCCCCACAGGCTAAGGAAATGCTTAAAGCTGAGCTCGAATGCTCAAAATAATGGCATCAAAGAAATTTTTTCCAGGGCTTCACCCGTAGAGTGAAAGTCCAAATGAAATGATGTTTAGGGTTGAATTGATCTTACAATGCAAACTTGAGAGATGAATTAGCAGAATTCAACCACAATTTAAAGATCAACGATAAAAAATGACAAGTACATAGATCAAAGGCCAAAGATCAAGCTCCATGAACAATGCAAACCATGGTTAAAATGCATTTATGATATGGCAGAAACCCTAAAACCATAGTTTAAAGATCAACAATAAAAAATTGACAAGTACAGAGATCAATGCTCACAAATGGATCATCAGAATCAATGCAAAGTAGTCCAAAAATGGTGGTTGTTGACCAACTTATTCAATTGCCAAATTTTCAAATTGTAAAACTTCCACCTACATGCCCGATAAGGACATGTGTCATCACCAGAACAGAAGTGGGAAAGTGGGGTTCGGGCCCTTTTTAAGTTTTTAAACCTTTTGAAAAGTTAAAATTTCAAGCTTTCATCCGTAGGCATGTAGGCTGAGAAGTACACGTGTCATCATTACAACAAAAGTAGAGGCCAGGGATATTTTAAGTTTGAAACTTTTTGCAAAAAGGTTTAAAGTTCCAAAAAAATTCTGCAATTCCGATCCTCCTTTGTTGAAAGCCTAAACCACGGAGTTCAAGATCAATGACCAAAGATGAAAAAGGACACAAATCGATGGCCTAGAACGATCAACAAATATCAAAGAAAACTCAATTTGAGTTACATATGCCACCAACAAAGTTACCAAGGGGTGAGTCACCGTGGGAAGGGGGCCAACCCACGTCACCAATCAAATTATCATTGCATTGACTTTCAAAGTCCAAACTATAGTCATTTCCAAATAATGCAAAATGCCATCATACATGCTTATCACCGAAAAGGTGAATTTTGAAATATGCCAAGGCCGACAACTATGGGGTGGCAACTATATACTATAGTACTCATTACAAAGGTGGCAGACTATGTAGTATGGTCATGGTAAATAATCAAAGGTGGCCAAGTATGGTAGTGTGAAGGTGGTCCCCACTTCAAGGAGTTAGAATTGATTTCTGAGTGTCACTCATGTGACCATTTTGAAGGAGATGTCAACATCAGAGACAAGGGTGGTCCCCACCAAATGGATATTTGGATGAATTATTTTGCAAAGTATTGCAATTAATGTAATTTTTTCTCAATACACAGGAGTATTTTTGCATGCCTTCACAAGAGGTCGAAAACATAAGAAGACGAATTCACATGCACATGGAAAAAGACTTTCCTAGCAAGCAATCTTATTTTTAGCAAATTATTCATCCTTCTCTTCTTAAAAATAGAACAGTCAACTTCAGTTTTACTGTATTGTAATTAAGGCTAATAATGCCTATTTGAAATTGCATGCTCTATTTTTATTCCTTTATCTATTATTAAATAAAGGATAAAAATAGAATTCATGGGTGAGTATAAGCCTTAGGCTATTTTTAGGAAGAGGGTGAATTTTATTTTCACTATATATTGTGTGCCTTTGCAAAGCACAAAGGGAACTATTGGAGGACTTTTCTAATATAGAGTCTTGAAGAAGTTTTTGCTAAGTTTTTTTCGAGTGTGAAGAATTTCTTCCTTTCCAATTATTTGCAGTCTTGTGTATGTTTTATTAGTCTTGTGAATGTAAATTCCCTGATCAATCATCTTACCCTACTACAAATTCAGTATTTTCTACATAATTTTAATGTGCATGTTAACTTATCGGTGCGTTATTGTGATATTTTCTCTCAGTACAAAAAAGTGTTTGCCCTTAAATTCTATAGAAAATTGTTGGCTCGTGCATAAAAAATCTTTCACATATCAATTGTGCATATACTCAGTCAAAGTCCTCATACAAATTTGGTGTATCATGTTATTTTCAATTACTTTATAGTCATCTTTTAATCTTAACCCCTGGAATCAATTTAGAATACATTAACAAGGAACTGGCCTTGATACCAGAGGCTCACATCAAAATAGGTATACCCACGGACATGAGGTGTTTCCATTATATCTACGAAAGAGAGATATGAATTTTGCAAGCTTAAAAAACCTGCAGCCATCTCTATAGGATGCACTTTCGAGAGATAACAAGACTCACTTCTTTGATGGTACCATTCTTAACAACAAACCCTGCTTGAACCACCTCTTTATTCATTTTACTTTTTTCCCACTCTTTTTGTTGAGTAGGGACTCCACCATTTGTGCTTTGAAGTTTCCAACAAAAGTGTCATTTGAATCACTCTTCTTTATGCATCCCAAGGAGGAAGGGCCCACGTTTCTTTGGCTAGAATGAGATATATTTTCATTTGCGTAGATCATGGTCCTTTCAACAGATATCCCATCATTTTCGTTGACCTATGGGACCTTTTTAAAAGAGACAGCTCCATCCATATTAAATGTTCCTTGCCCATTTGATTTTTAAATAAGCAGGTTATCCCCACCATTATTGCTTATGTAGTGCCCACTTCCCTTTGACACCTTTTTGATACTAATCATGATACTACTGATTATATTATGGACATGATTATGGACTTTATTATAGTACGATGTTAAAAATTAGATCATGGATTATTCTTTGACTTGATTCGATTATGATGCATGATGATTATTAAATAAATTTACATGTTGATGATGGTATACTATTTGACATGGTTATATGATAGATGTTGTTCGGACTTGTGATATTTGGATATTAGGAGTAGACCTAGAAATGGGAAAATTATTGGATGATGATATAGTTGTTGATAAAACTATCAATGATATTGTTAAATTGGCTTGATATTGTTGTGATTCATATATCTAGATGATCTAGGGAATTATATTTATATTATTTTGGATGTTTTGATATGGCCATGAGGCCAAAGGAGGTATTTGTGTTTTGTAGGTTAAACTATCACAAAAAACATCGGGGGATTGGAGACCAACCACATTGGAATTCTAGATGAATTCAACAAGGTCACCATGACAACATGTTTTGTTTGTGTGTGTTTGTATTTTGTTAGGGATTCCCATGGGAGGGGAATCACCTTTAAATGTGACCAAGGGGTTTTATGTGTTTCTTTTATTTGGTTCCTTTGTTTATGGTTGCATGTGTTTATTTTTGTTGCTTTTACCCTCTTTCATTTATTATTAAATGGTGTGTAAATATTGTGGGTAATCATGTTGTTAAGATAATTAATTAAAATATGTCATAAGAAAGTAATTAATAGAGTTGTTGGCTTTGAATTAAAGTGTTGTAAGTAATGTGTAAGTTAACTTTTGAGTGTGAAACACTCCACTTTCTTGGAAATTCGAATTTGTCCTTGGAGGCTGTTTTTGGAGGCTTGTGGGACAAGTTAAACTTGTCCCATACCTCTTAAATTTATTTACCAACCATACCTATGGTTGGGGAGTTGAGATTAGACTCTTATAATGCATTTTGGGAAGACAAATGATAGGTTTTAATTGCACTTTTCTTACATGATTTAATTTTAGTCCTTTGGGGTGTGGGTTAGATTTGAGTGTGTAAGTAGACTGTCATATTATTCACTAACTTATTTATTATGCATTGGATAATGAAATTGAATTTTGGGGTTAGGGTTGAGGATGTGTGATGTGGCATCCTACATGGATCCTCCTCATCCTCTTCTCTCCCCTCTTCTATAAGATTTTAATTACTTGCCTTGTTTTGGGTTGCTTCACTTTGGAGACTTCATTTCTTGGGTGAATTCTTTGGATATTTTGTTAGCTCTTGCTCGAAGATTTTTTCAAAGAAGTGCATGTTTGTTCTTGCATTTGTTTTGGATTGCTTACATCATCATAAAGTTTGTTGTTTTGAAACCTGGAACAACTCCATCAAGGAGAGATAGGATCTTGGCTCTTATAATGCTTCTCTTTTGTTTATGAAAATGTTTATGTGTGAATGTTTTGGCATGTTTGTGGGTTGTTGGGTAGATGGCCTACAAATGGTGTAGGAGAAGACTATGGGGTTTATTTTGTGGGAGGAACAAGTGTGTTTTTAGGGAGGTCTAAGGGTGGAGGAGTTGGGATTTGGGATCCACCTTACAAAGAAAGAGCTTGCATTTCTTTACTCATTATGGGGTTCCATAAGAGGTTGGGAGGCATAAGGAAATGTGAGGAATAAGGGTACTTAGGGGATGCATAAGGAATGTCGGGGTTTTGATATAATATTTTTGGTGGTTTGTAACTCGGTTGGTGATACTCATTTCCCCTTTTGGGAGGCATAAGAAGCATCCCCCATAGCTCTTTCTCCTTTGGGTTGTTATATGAAGACTTTTTATTGATTGTCATGTTGTAATGTAGTTGTAAACTACACTCTGTATTGAACTATGTTTCTTTGTAAAAATGTTGCTTGTTTGTTTGTGGAAGCCTGTTGTTATCATGAATTGGATCACATCTTTTATTGAATTGTGGTTGGGGCTTGGGAGCCAATGAAGAAGGATGTCTTATCCTCTTCATTGGATGTCTTGGTTGGGTGGAGAGCATTGCTTTTCCCTACTCCTATTGTGATCAAATTGGAAGAATGAGAAATATGCATGTTACTTATTCTAGAGTGAGAAAAGAAAGTTTGATAGTCCCTTGTGAAATGAAATCTCATTGTAATCCTTCCCACTTGAAGTGGATGAACCTGTAAATGTTTGTAATGGAAAGATGTTGTACTGCTTTGCAAGACGTATATTGAAATGTAAAAGAGTTATACTCTGTATTCTGTTTTGGAAAGAATGTGAAAGAATGATACGTGTTTGGTATGTTGTATTTTGAAATCAAACAGAGAGGAAGTTGTAAGAGTTCATTTGAATTAATGGAAGTGGCTTTGTCTTGTCCATATGATGTTATTCTATTGGAAATATGTGTTTAGCATGCACTATGAAATCCCTGTTGAAAAGTGGTAAAGTGGAACACGTGAGAAGAAATGTATTGTTCTGCCCTATATACAATAAATGATTTTAGAAGGAATAAAAGAAGGAAGTTGTAAAGTTGTATTTTGGAATCAATAAATGAATGTCATTATTTTCTCAATTGTATTGTTGTATTGAATATGATCATTTCAATGTATTGAAATCTCTGTCTGAAAGGAAGAAATGCATGTGAGAAAAATACAGTATTTTGTCTCTTTGGAATGTGAAAAATTTAAATCAGAAATGCATTTTGGTCTTGAATAGTTTGATTTGAATCAAAAATAAATGTGTTAGATTGGAATTGGAACGTATTCTAAATGCTTGGAAGAAGAAAGTGGCAAATAGACCCTTTAAAATCTGATCCCTATTTTTTGTAATTTCAACTGGAAATTATCTAAAAAATTTACAGTTCTAACCTACAAGAAAGAAATAACAATGAAACATTAAAATAGAACATGTCAAGGTATAAATGAGTTCAATTAGACAAATACACTTAAAGGAAATATTTCAAAACTTAACAAGATCGGGCTCAACTGTTTTACAGTCGTTTTGCTGTCAAGAAATGTAAATGTTCAAATTACAAATCAATTAGAAAAATTGAATCTTGAATCCTTTCTTAAATCCACCTAAGAACAATTCTCCATGTCTATTTGACATGTAGAGAGAGGAAGAAGATCAAATTGAATAAATCTCACAAGTTAAAATTTACCAGTTTGCATTATAAAAGCTGCTGAGCCGTTTTATTAAAATTGACCCCTTTAACTTTGTTCAAACAAAAACTTAATGATTTTGGAGTGAAGAGTACGTCAAGAGATTTCCAGAAAGTCCTTGTTTTCCAAAACTAAGCTATCTATAAAAATTATGGCATTATGAAGTTTTTCTTCACTTGGCATCGAAAAAAATTTTTGTGGAAATTTACTTAAGAGGCCCACGGGTCCAATTTTTCCCTTGGAGCATCGGAAAAATTTTGGGAAATTTTTTAAATTTGTCCCACCACCCCACCAGCTGCTGCAACCAATCAAGTGATGCCACATGGTGTCACAAGGAATTGGCAGAGGAGTGGGTCCCCTTTTCCTTTTTGCATTTCGAAAATTTTTGGGAAAATTTTCCAAGTTTTCTCTACCGCATGCTTTGCCGGTGCGTAGCCAATTAGGAGCTACCATGTGGCATCACCAAGTGTCGGTGGAGATGTTGGTCTTTGTTATCCTCTTAGCCCTTGGGCATGAAAAAAAAATTTCTCGCTGTCACCCCCGCTTTCCCTGCGTTGGCTTATGTGATGCCATGTGTCCCTTACGGACTCATGGGAGCGGAAGTGCGAAATTTGTTCCTCGGCCCACGTGGGAGAATTTTCAAAATGTCTTTTGCCTTCATTGCTCTCCCATGCCGGCTTGGGAGGTGCCATGTGTCTCTTGTGGACTTGCGGACCACGGGCATGCGGGTGTAATGTTTTTTTTTCACCCCATGTGGGAAATCTTCTAAAAGTCTCCTCGCGGCACACCAACCCGCCCTTGGGAAAAATTTTCACCCCTGGGCCCGTAGGCCCGCTCTTGGGCAAAATTTCCACCCAGGGCCCGTCGGCCATAGCTCAAAAAATATGATTTAGGAGGACTTATTTATATCCTTTGGAAAGGTGATGAAATTTCCTATCGATGGGAGTAATTTAGGAAATTTTTGAATGTGTTAAATTTGAGAAAAATCAAGTTGAAACTTTAAGCTTTGTTAGAGAGTGGGTATCGTGAGGAATTACTCTCTAAACTGATTGAAACTTCTAACCATAAATTTTCAACCTTATGACCTCTAATAATTGTTAATAAGAGAAAAGTATATTGTAGTAGTTTAGAATTGTTCGAGAACACATTAGTGAAAATTGTTGTCTTGTAACTTTCAAGTTGAAGGCTGTTTTAAACAAAAAAATTATTGCATAATTTTCCTAACTAATCCTAGGTTGTTCTTAGGTCTCAAGTGGGTTGTTTTTAGTGGGCGTTACAGCTTACAACTATTATTGTTTGGTTACCCAGATCCACGTCACCCTTTTTGGATGAAGTAAGTAGATTTTTCATATCCTAACCTGTTGGGTGGTTGATGTGGCACTCCTTGTCCACGTCACCAAGGATTCTTGGCTCTACATCTTGTCTTCCACAATCGTGTGGTTTCTCTTCCAATGTGTTACTCAGGTCAATCACCAAATTGAGGCTAGGGATTTGAGGTATTGTATCAGTCCAGTCTTGGTAAGTATTCAATCTAAAATTATTTTTTCCTTTAAGTGATTCCATTGTGTCCCACTATCCCTCACCTGTACATAAATTTAGTGAATCTTCGTATAATATTTTTTTATTTCTAGATCCCATCTCTTCTCTTCAAGTTGATGAACTCGGGAGGGGAAGAACTAGATGGGATTTCTATGCACATCCTTGCTGTAATAAATCTAGTCCTAGATAATATTGTTGGTTCTATAGCAATCAATTCCCCCATTGCTTTAGAAATTCCTGATAATACATCTACCTCCGAGTACTCCAGGGTATGTCCTACGAACCTTATCAAGATAGGACAAGTAGTCAAGATGTGAATTTTGGATCATGGTTTCCACCTCATCAAAGAGAGAGTGTTTCTTCCATAGAACCATGGTCCACCCTACAAAACTTGTATAAGATATTCTTAAAGTGTGAAGATGAATAGGAAGATTCTATCTGATAAAGTGATGGTGTTGACATGTCCCAAAATCTTCCACTTTTTCTTGATCCAGCTCTTGACTTGATCATTATTCGAGTCATGTGCTAGCAAAATATCTCATAAATGAAAACTTGAATCTTCCTTGTGCTCTTTGTACCACTAAATATGGTACTCTCAACCATCGGGACTCTTTCTTCCACTCCGAGGTTAGCTTTTGCAAGATATCCTTCTGCTGGCTTTTGAAAAGCTTTGAAACCCATGAGTTTTACCTTTTTTCTTATTTTCCATTAGGCTGACCGCTCCCTATTGTTTGTGCTTCTTCCTTCCTCTTTCCATGTTTCTATGGATGGTTCTAGTTCGTTGCGTATAAATCCTCCATGGTATGCATCTATATCTTCTATCGAGATCTCCACACCTAATATTTGTGATAATGATGTCCATCATGTAAACCTTGATGAATTTTGGGCTTGAATTTCTTCTAAAACCCCCAATCCCCTTACTCAATGTATAAAATAGAATGGCCTTGCACATGTAGTTGGGTTTACCCTTTCTGTACAATGTGCAAATAGAGTATTAGCTTGTGCTTCTTGTTTCAACCTCGACACAAAAGAAATTGTGGACCCCCAGGGACAAGTAATAGCCAAATTAGATGTGGTTTGTATAAATTCTGAATCGAAATCCCAGTGGTTGAAAATTCAAAAACCCTCACTAAAGCACAATTTAAATCCCTTTTTGACCAAGATAGAGAGAATTATAAGTTAATAATAGCCAAGTCATCACTAAACATTGAAAAAATAGGTGCCTCCAAACTTCCCAAAATAATATACGGTATGATTTCAAGGGGGAATTATCTGACATTATTACTATGATGGATAGCTTTATGGGTCTCCCTCAAACTAATGAGTTCTAGTATTGGATGTGCATATATATCAATATCATTTGTGAAGGGAAGATGAGCTTAATTTTGGGACATATTATATGTGATAATCTCAGTGAACAACATGTCAGTACATAAGAAAATAAGTCATTTTATATGACTTAAGACCTTATGTATACCATTTCCACATATATAGTTTGGTCGGGGCTCACAAAAATTGAAAATAAGAAGAACGAGGATGTATATGAGTATCATCCTTAGCTAACCTATGAAAATAGTAAGGCTCATTTCAAGAGAGTTAATAACGCCTTCACCATGTACATTGTCAGACTACTAGAAGGCAACACAACTGAAAGGGTGGAAATAGAAGAAAAATAATTAATCTCCACCTATGGAAGCTTGTTCATTAAGTTCAGGAAGTTCTTATACATTAGGCTGGCTGGTTTTGAGGGAACAAAAAAAAAGAAACTTCCTATCTAAAGTAATGATAAAAAGAAATTTTTTTTTTGGAAGTATGCAAACAACTTGACATGTTGCACATGACTTGTAGAGATAAGAACACCATAGGTATTCAGTTCCCAATCACCTTGGGAAACTATACTTGAATAACGACCTTAGATGCCCAAAATGTGGAGAGGACCATCGTTGATTTTCATCTCTACTCCTTCAATAAAAGGTCCTATTTTGACAGTAAAGGTTTCATTTCCAGTCACCTACTTATGATATTTTTTCACTCATTTGATATTGAAGACTGTTTTTGACGATTATGAAGTAAGAAGAATGTACTATGGAAGACTCTCCTTGCAGAAAATAAGATATTTTCAACTATTTAATGTACAAGAAGACTTATTTGATGATGAAGAGGACCTATATTATGTGGATTACATGAAAACCATTCAACATACTCCCTTCCCACTATTAAGTTGTACAAAAAGGAGAGAGATGATCCTAGTGAGCTAATAAACCAAGTTTTAGCAAGAACTAAAATATGTTTTTATAGGAAAATTAAAGCTTACAGAGAAAACCTAGCACATTCTTCCTCACAAGGAGCCTACTCATCTCATAGGGAGACCATTGCTGCAATGCCAGAAGTTCATACCCAACCAAGTCCTTCTCCTACACCTATTGAATCTTCAACAAAGGAATATGCTAAGGAAGATAAAATTGAAAGAAATGAGAAGACAAAATTGATAATTGAAGAAGAAGGTAAGAATTCCCTCTCTCTTGGGGCCACAGAAAGGGTTCAAGTGGTTTAAAAAATCATTGATCTCTTAGAATAAGAAGAGAAGGCTACATAAGAACATGGGGAGAGAAACTATGAAGGTGGTAGTACCAAAAATGAAGATGGTGAAGAGGATAGAGCTGAAGTTGGAAATCCAAATGTTGAAAAAGTGAGCACTCTCAAGCCACAGTCACCACCTAGAGAAGCATCTTCTTCAAGAAATGACACACATGCCTTGAAGGATTCTGCAGCCAAAACCCTTGGTTATTAGAATGTAATTTATTTGATTCCAGTCTCTGATCCACGTTCAAGTGATTCATTCACATGGATTCAACCCATAATTGAGAGTAAGAAAAGGAAAAAATTTTCTCATCTGACGGTCACAAAATTTTATGTTATCGATGCCCTCCTTAGCACAACTCCAACTCCCAAGAAGGCCAAGACTACTTCAAGGTTAGTATTTGAATCAAAGGGAAAGGAGTATCTGTAATTTGCTAAAGCAAAGAGAGAGAGAAGGATTAAAATGATTTAACTTTGGTTTAACTTGAACTAAAAAGGATTCCACTTGGTAAATCTAGTTTTGAGAGTTGAGAAAGGGAAATAAACACAAGTGCATCTTGAGGAATAATATAAGTCCCTAGAAAAATTCATCAATTCATTCATCTCTAGTGAAAAGTTACTTGATCCTACTCATTTGAATTAATTACCCCCTCCCACTTTCCTATCTGATGAGGATGTACAAGCTATCAAGGACATCCATAAGCATATTTATTATGGATAGGAAATTGAGGCAATGGTAGAAGGAATGTTTATGCTTGGTCTCAATTTCATTGAAGAAGAACATAAAACATATGAAAACATTTCCTTGATAGAAACTAAGTTTGATTCAGTTATCATTAGCTCTGAGAAAGAACTCAGGATCTAGACAGAATGCATTCAAGATCTCAGAATCATGAGTGATAAAGAAGAATAATTCCTTCTTGTACATAAGGTATTTGATGACTCAATGAATAATATCTCTAATAAATGGTTTCTTAGTGAGGAGTGGAAGATGAAGGTGCTAGAAGAAGCAATTGATGAACTAAAAATTATAACACATAAGAGATAATCATTTAAAGCTGCCATAGTAACTCAATTCTAAGATCTTTAGTACAAATTCTATAAAGATAATTGTACAGAGAGGCTCACAGTGAAGGATATCAAGGCAAAGTTCAGGTCTCTTGTCAAAGAAGATTTATTCAAACTTGAAACAACGAGAAAAGAGAAAATGGATGAGATCATTTCCCTACAAAATGTATTTATTGAAGAAAACAAAGGCTTGTTGCATAACACATGTATAGGAAAAGAGATGGAAGACTATTTAAGCAGCTAGATAAATTTTATTGCAAATACAACCATTCCTAATGGAATGGATATTGTTGGAGTACTTGTGGAGTTTAGGAACAAAATTTTAAAATTGAATACTCCAGTAGAATCAATTTGAAATGTCCCCTCCACTAGTTCATACTCCTTTTCTTTTAATTGATATATTTCAAACTTAGCCTTATCATTGGTAAAAATGTAATTTGTAATTAAGGTCGGTTAAATTTTATAATACATTTAATTAAGTTATAATGTTTAATTAAAAGAAAGGGAAACTGAAGAGACTTCTATGTAACTACCCTTGTGGCTATATAAGGCATTTTTGTATCATTAAAGGGGTTGGATTTTGATGCTTAGAATGTAGATGCACATAACTATTTGATCAATATAGAATAAGTTCTTTCCTCCTACCTCTCTTCCTCTTCATGTTTCATTCTATGATCTGGACATGTGTCTTTGATATATTCAAATGGGAAACTTTGAGTTCAATTCATTGGATGTAGTGCAAAGAACTTTTTCTGAAACATCTATGTCTTATGAGTTATTTGAGTATATGAAAATTCATATAATTTTTAAAATCACATGCAAGCATTAGTAAGGTGTCATTCTGCAATCTATATGCCTAAACATGTATCTTTCTTCAGTGGATAATCTTGCAAAAGTAAGAAGAATATAAATGTTATTGATAGGTGGATAGGGTAAACTTTTTGTCCCTATTTTCCAGTCTTATTCATTAAAACTATTGTTATTATGAAAAATTCTTTCTTGTTACCTCTTTTGTATTAAAATTAATCAATTATGAAGACATTCAATGCATAAAAATCCTCATTCAATTATTAATAGTTTGTATATTTGTAAATAAGTAGATTTTCTTTTGTGTGTGTGTTGGATAAGGGAAGCTCTCCCATAAAGAGGAGGGACTATTGTCCCCTGAATTGTTGAATGTTATGATATACAAATTTACCATCCAATAGTTATTTGGCACCCACCATGGGGCATGCATTGTGATTCCCCAATAATTTATCTTCTAAGAAGACCAATGATTAAAACATTGGCGGAGAGGAGCAACACACAAGGAAGAAGAGATCAGGGTATTGAGGATCTTTATTTTCAATTACTAGAACAACAAGGATTCAAAATAACTCCAGAAATAAGACATAGAGGTAAAAGAGCTACTAGTAATCCTCCTAAAAGGAAGAGATTAAGTTCATTTTCCTAAGACGATTATGAATCCCATCCTCAAGAAAGTCCCAACTCTCACTCTTTGGTGTTAGTAGGCATCACAAGTCCCCACCGCAAACAATTTTTCATACAATGGTTGTTGTACCTTTGCCATGGGTTCACCAAGTTGGGCCTTTAGATTTTCCTCAAGCGTTGGATGATTTTCCAAAGGATAATCGAAATAATTTTCCCAAATTTAATGTGATGTAATATTACATCCTGACGAGCATATTGGTGCCTTCATTGTTTCCTGTGGACTACTTGGAGTTGAACATAAGGATGTCTCTGTGAGGTCATCTGTTGAAATATTATAGGAAAATATCTAGTTGACTAGCTTTATCATCTCCAAACTGGTATCATTACCAACTGGGATTCTATGAAAACATGGTTTAAAAATTGATTCAATCCCACTGAAGACATACATGATATACTGACATAACTTTCTCAAATAAAAAAGGAACCATATGAGCCCTTGCGAGATTTTTTTAAGATTCAATAAGTTGGTGAAAACATTTCCAGTAGCCACTCATCCTGTTGACCAAATTCAAAAATGTTTCTTCCTTAATGCTTAGTTGCCCTGAGGTAATCTATGCACTGAGAAGAGCTTATCTTGTAAATCTTGATGTCGATCAACATTTGGCCATAGCATGGAAGATGACCTAATAATGTCAAGGAAATTGATGAAAAAACCACCCAAGGACAAGGCCTCTATTTCTAGGACAACAAACTCTAATGAGATGGTTCAAAAATTGGCCAAGGACTTGATCACCATTAAAAAGTAGTTGGCTCAGAATGCTCCTTACAAATACATACCAACAAGGAATTTTCAACCTTGAAACCATCTACCTCCCACCCAGCCTAAGTTGTTGATCAAAGCTCCTCTTTTCAAGGTCCCATTAAATGTAACTTGTAAAGTTCAAGAGCCTGATGATGAAGTGGAAGCTGAAGAGTTGGAATATTTTCAGGAGGAACCTGAAGAAGTTCAACATGATGAAGATGATTCCCAGGTCAATTTTCATACCACTAAAGGAATCAATGATGAGGGTGACTATGATGAAGTGGTAACTGATATGAATAGTAATTCCTATGCTATCATGACCATAGGGAAGTTGAACAAGAAGAAAGAGGTGGTACAACCTAGTAAAAAAGAGAAAACCAAGGAAGCTCCAGTTACTATTCAAGTTTTTACAAGTAGAGGAGCCCTTATTCTTACCACTGCTACAAAAAAGGTGAGTAACCAATCTACATCTAATGCTTCCTCTACTTCCTCTTTTGTTTCTAAGGAAAAAATCCTTCTACCCCTTTATCCAAATCACCCTCGTCTACAAAAGTAGACAAGTTCAATCCTTCATCTATGTCAAACCTTGTAGTTCCATCAACCTCTAGATCCTTTGATATTATTGATCACCTTAAAAGGACTAAGATTCAATTGTCAGAGGCTGAGTTTTATCAAACCCATCCTGAAGCCTTTTCCCAAGTTGTCAAATTTTTCAAGTCCCAACCCAATCATCCTTCCACAACCTCCAAATAACTTCTACCTACTCCTAATTCCTCTTCCCCACAAAAATTAATGGCTTCTACACCTTCCACCTCCAAAAATTGATCCTTTCTATGTCACATTGCTTATAGTGGGTCATAAGCTTAGTAATTGTGTCATCGACTCAGGGGCATATAATAATGTAATGCTTTCCAAGGTTGCACATGTGCTTGGCCATACCTTAACCCAAACCTTTGGCTCATGTTATTCAATGGAAGCAAGGGAGGTTCCTCTCGTTGGGACGATCAAGGATTCCCAAGTAGCTTTGCAACTTTTCTAGAGAAGACGGTCAAGGCTACAATTTTTGTTGTGGATGTGTGAATTTTTTAAAACAAACTACTTAACACCATCATGATAAGAATTAAACAAGGGTAATATACTAATATGCATCAATATACAAAACTTTGAAACTAACAATGTTAAGCATCTAAATCCTCTATTCTCTAACAACAAATAAATGAATGGACCTAAGTAGGCTCCATGGCAATAAAAAATGGTTGTCTTTGGTATTCCAAGAACCTAGGAATGAGGGCTTGTCAAAATTTGGCTACAAGACCCTTTTGACACCTCCCATATGACCTAAGCACTTAAGAAAGAGGCTTAACTCTTCAAGATGATGAACTCTCAAGAAAACAAAAGGCAAGCTCTTAGTCTATTTTTCTATATGCTTTGCATTTGCTTTCTCAAGAAGTTTAGTTGTAGGTATAAAGGTAGAATGAGGCCTCCTTATATAGCCCAATGGATAAAGGTAAAACATGATTAGGAATGCATAAGGTTTCTTTATAAAAGGTAACCTTACTTTAGAAGGGTTTAATTTATGCTAGCAAGTCAAGAGAGTTGGGGGTGTTTTAATTAATCAAAGGTGATCAAGTAATTCGTAGATGTAAGCTTATAGAAGCTACTTAGAAAAATATCAGTAGGATTTAGGCTATTAGAAGGGGATTAAATCAATTAAATATTTATTTATTAGTTAAATGGAAGGAAACCTAATTAATTAATAATAATTAATTAGTCTAGATAGAAGGGTAAATAATTAACGGAAGGTCTTTAATTAGGATGTTATTTGGATAGACAACTTAATTAAATAGTGTATTGTAATTAATTAATGAAAATAAGAGGAAAATGAGTTCCTTTGGCGATATTTCGTCAATTTGTGAGAAAGGAGATGATTAGCGCAGTTTAATTATTTAAATTGCTCGGGCGTAATTATGAGTTTCTACATTTTCCCCTCTTTGGGGTGGCATAAGTGACGCCATTTCAAAGGTAGTAGATGGAAGAAAATTGACAATGAAAGATTAGAAGAATGAGAAGGGGCATGATGCCCCAAGTAAGATGGAAGATTAGGGGTGAGTGTAAAAAGATGTAGGAGAAATATGGAGCGAGGGAGAAAAGAGTTTAGCCTCTAGCCGCTATTTTTGGAACAATTTCTGTCATCATATTGCCATAAGAGCTATGTCATCGGTCCTTATGAAAAATATAAGCATACGAAAAGGTAGAATGACATGAAAAGCCATACTACAAATAATTTGTCCATTTTGAAAAATACCAACTCCACGCAACATACAATAATGCAATGCAATATGAGAAGGAAACAAGCTCATTTAACAGGGAAAACAAGTATGAACGCACATATCCAACCCAACAACGGTCAAGAAAGTTGTACAAATGTTTTGTTATCAAGATGAAGAGATCCACATGTTCATGATTGATGAAAAGGGTTAAAAATGATGCCCCGGGAAAAGATATATGCAACGAGAAAAGACAATGGACATTTGGTCCAAGTAAAAAGCGTTGTGCGCAATGAAACAACACTAGGCAACAAATGTGCCCCAGAGTACAGATGAAGCAAGCAACTAGCTTTGTGAATGGTTGTGAATTTGACGATCCACGAGTCGTATTAATTAGGGAAGATGTGAAACAAACTAGTAGGATATGGAGAAAATATCATGCGTAAGACATAATTTTCAGCCATAATAAGCAAGTTACCATTTTTGTAGGTTTTTTACTTTTTAGGATTTTGTAAAAAATTTTGCCCTTTTTTAGATTTTTGATGGGATATATTATATTGTTTTTGTTTTCTGTTTTCTAAAATGTGGTGGACAATGGAAGAAAATAGAAGAAAGGGGATAAGAGCAATAGAAAGTGCCCTAGGGGGAAGAAAGAAGGAACAAACGACAAATAATGTCTTTGTTTAGTGGAAAAATTAATAAAATAATTATTTACGAGAGTGTGAATAAGAATAAAAATCACCTAGGAGCAATAAAATTTCCCTAGGGAGAAGAAAGGGGTATCGACGGTAAAAAAATGCCCCAATATGGTGAAAAAGAAGAGAAAAATAATTATTTAATAAAAATAATTATTCCACGGTGACTAGAGGAGAAAACGGTGGTCAAAACAAGCATCCAGGCCCTCCCGGCAGTGAAAAACAACTTGATATACCCCACTTGGGGGGGTAAATCACCGCGACTAGTTCATTTGTTACCGACCACTATTGAGTTTTTACCTCTAGGCTCTGATAGTGATGAAGGCGATGGTGATTGCACATGATCGGTTGGCGTGACGCGGAGCAGACGCGATCGAGGGTACCAAGAAAAGACGTTTGACGGTACCTTCGTGAGTATTCAAACTTTTCTTGTCAATTTTTTTCATTAATGCCAAAAATTAGTATTTAGGGCTAGGAGGTTGCGTCAACGTGCTTACACGCAGCAGCGTAGGTGTTAAGTCGGGAGCACAAGCATCTCATGGGGCACGAGGCATTTGAAAACACACACGTGCAAGTGCAAACACAAATGACACACACCCACACGCACTCGCATACACTACACATGTGTGCATACACACAAAAAGGGGGCATACACACAAAAAGGAGGGCACACACACAAAACAAAGGGTGCACACACTTGGGGGCACATGCATGGAAGCACAGACATAAAAATGATGGCACAAGTGCTGAATATGTGGTGCACATTCCCAAAAGGAGCGCAGTGCCGAATAATGGTGTAAGCACCAGAAGACAATTGTGCATACATGAACGTACCAAAAGGCGGTGTACACACCTTAAAGGGTGCATAGGTGTTATAGGACGGCCAAGGATAGACAGAAAAATGTCAAAAAGATGACACTTAGAAGAAATTTTAGGATTTTTAGGTTAACTCGAAAATGATAGATAGATTTTAGAAGAAATGTTAGTAGCTAATGAGTGATTTATTATTTTTAGAAATTTCGCCATTATTGCGAGATGCGGGAGCATCACACATGGATAGCCGAGGCACGAGGGAGCATGCGTCGGTGAGACGAGGCGAGCTATGTCAATACTTCTTGAGGCAAAGGGCGCAGGCCCCTGTGTCTCGAATGTTGTCTATCACCCTGGACCATGGTTTGCTGACTGCGCTAGCCGAGTGATGGCATAGCGAGAGCCAGTGTTTTAGATTGCCAACTGGGGAGATGACCGTGACTTTAGAGAACGTATGGAATATTCTCTATGTGCTGATCATGGGCACTTTGATTGAGTACAAATCTGATGTAGGGCTGATTAGAGCAGCCTGCAGTGACTTGTTTGACATAGATGACATACCTCATGATGGTATGACCATTTCTTTGCATGAGTGCATTTCTGACCCGACACTGCATCGGGGGCCTCTTTACATCATGGCACTTATCAGTGGGTTTTTTCTCACTGATAAGGACATCCTTCTTGAGAGGGTTACTACCCTTAGTACACAAAGAGCATTTTCGGTGGTGAGAGATATTGTTGAGGGCACTTTGCATTTTCAAAGTTGTAACTTATAATGGGATCTACATTTGATTACGTACCGCAGTCGAGGAAGACCATGGGGCTAGCTTCATTGTTACAGATTTGGTCATGGGACCATATTGCGATCGGATGCCCTGTGGGCACCTTATTTGTTCGAAACCTAGAGGAGCCATCTTACATGGTGTGGGTACTAGTAGGTGGTGATGCCACCTAGGAATCCTATACAAATATAGGTCAGGAATTCGATGAGTGCCAAAGATAGATATCATATGGAGAACTTATAGACACATTTAGTGGCCCAAGGATGCCACAAAGCTTAGTGTTTTCTCAAAGAGACCACTTTATCATTGGCATTCGCATTCTACAACATTGAGTTGTATAGAGGTTACAGTGTGCAATGAAGCTTGGCATAGTACAGGGGTACCATAGCCTGATATATGGTATGCCCATAGAGATTTAGAGAGGCATACCATGGGGCCTTGCATACCGGTGGCTCAAGCCAGAGTGAGCTTTTCACAGGTGGTCCCACAGGCATGGGACCCAAGACGACGACGTGTCAAGGACCCAGTACCCAGCAGATTATTTGACTTGGTACGCCATTGTGTTACCTCAGCATCTTACCATCCCGGAGGAGGCTGGGTAGCAGGTACCCAACTGCCCATAGAGATCTGGCATGGTTTGGAGTGGAGAGAGAGAGAGAGAGCAAAGGGGCTTGATTGAGGATCCATTTGATGGCCTACCACATGATGAGCGAGGGTGCCCCATAGGCACAGGGACCGAGGCCATAGGGCCCTAAAGTACATGTACCAGCAAAAATCTCGAGAGACATGGTCCTAGAGTAGGTCCATTCATCCATAGTGCCATAGGGACCAAGTGTTAAGAGATAACCAAAGTGGCCTCGCACCACATTACAAAGCAATAAGTTACAACAGCCCTAGGCGAGAGGGATCAAGCTAGGAAAAGAGAGATGAGACCCGAGGTGGTGTGTGACCGCGATAGCCGAGCAAGATCGGAGATCAGGACCCAGTTGTGAAATTATTATTAGAGTGAGACCGAGGCTTAGGCCCAGCTGGCTTAGGAGGTGATAACATGGTGCTCTTCCTATAGATTCGACAAATGGCTGCTCGGATGGCCTGAGGTGATAGGTTTGCACCAACAGACATAGGATCATTTGTAGCCTATGATATTAGAGTGAGACAAAGCTTAAGGCGAGCATGTAATAGGCTGTGAGTGGCCCGAGCTACATCAGAGATAGCTCCCCAACCGACTTGAGGTACCTAATGACCACCTGGACACGTAGAGATTATGTGATATCGAGAGGCGAGCCTCATACTACATGTATTTATATTTTGAGGCAGTGCCTCCTAAGTGACGGGCACCATCCTATAGTCGTGTAGTCTAATAAGGGCATAAGATCTCAAAGGCCTCGAGGCCTCGGTGGAGTAGCCAAGACCGGAGAGATCCAATAATGCTCACCACGCAACCTCCATGGGATAGGCTAGCTACTCCTTCAGAGGGCTCGAGTCAGCCCTGATATTTTGTATATCTACGTATGCCTCTTCATGAAGGCTATGAGCATATTGTGCTCCATGTATATCAATTTTGTATTTGTATAGTAGTTTTTGACACATGCCTCTGATGAAGGATTTTATTCTGTTATAGATGTATCACCTTTGTATGCCTCAGATGAAGGATTTTTATTCTGTTATAGATGTATCACCTTTGTACACCTCAGATGAAAGAATTTTTGATATAGAGTAGTTTTGATACATGCCTCTGATGAAGGATTTTATTCCTTTACTACATGTACCATTCTTTTGTATGCCTCAGATGAAGGCTTTTTTGATGTACTTCCGTGATGTGAATCCATTTTTGTTACAGATATACCACACATGTATGATTTGGACATTTATAACATGATATATGTGTATATGAGATGGAAATTTATTATTTCTCATGGATAGATAGATGTGCTTATGATGTTTTCTGATGTGACATGTATATGTATCATGATCTTGGTGATGTATCACATGTGTTTTGATTTCTAGATGATGTGATCCTGTAGAATATATCAAATGTTGTTTTTTTTATGTGATGTGCCATACTTAGTGGATGGGATGATATGATGATAAGCGTGTGTGGGGGATAGATTTTGATATTTGTGATACCTCTTGCCCCCATTTGATGATACAATATGTGATGATTAGCTTAGCATTCATGTATGATGTATACTTAGCTTTTTCTTGATATATGATGTATAGATGATGTTAGATGTGATGATATGATGGTAATGTGATAATGTGATAACAAAACACTACACATGCAACAAACACAATCAAATGCTAACAAAGAACATAATGAATTAACATAATAATGCACCATGAGTTACTAGCATGCAAAAACACACCTCAATATGCACAAGTAAGAATAAATCTAATCTAAGAAAGAAAAGATGAATTCTAACAAAGTACACCCAAACAACAAACAACCCAAAAGCAAAAACATGAAGTAACAAGAAAAGCAAGAAATAAGACAATGCAAGTAAATGTAAGTAAATGTTTTTGTAAGTTTGTTTTCATGCAACAATTTTCTATTGTTTTTGGTTCAAGAAACAATTCTCAATTGTTTTTGTGTTTTGAAACCATTTTATATCATTTTTATGTTTTTGGAAACAATTCTCAATTGTTTTTGTGTTTTGAAACAATTTTCTATTGTTTTTGTGTTTTTGGATATTTTGAATGTTTTTGCAATATTTTTGAAACAATTTTCACTATTTTTGGTTGATGTTATTTTCCAACGGTTTTCCAGAGTTATGCATAGCTAACAAGAAAGCACGGATGTCGTAACCATTAGATGGGGAATGTAGGGCAAGGCGAGAGGCTACACGCTTATGAACAAGAAGGTGAAGTCATTGAATTGCCCCAACGTAAGATGGGGAATAGTGAAATACCATGCCCCTCACATATGAATAAAAGAAGACAAAGCTGGGTCAAGGCCTGACAAGATTGGGCTTACAAGGAATCTCGAAGGTAGAACTAGGGCTAGGCCAAGTAAAACTACCCTCTAGATGCAAGATGCTTGTGAACAAAAAATCCTCGCGAGGCACCAGAAACTAGTTTTCACCTAAGGACCTATCCAAAGTGCCATAATTGCATGATTTTCACTTGTGGATGACTTTTTTTCTCTTTCTCTCTTTTTTTTTTTTTGTATTTTTTTATCATTTTACCATGTTTTTTTATTTTTTTGCTTTTCTGATTTTGCGCCATGTTTAAACATAGAACTGCTTAAGATGCATGGTGTTCATGGGCTCACGGAGCTCATCACCATTGGGGTGAGCAAGTTTGTATATCCCTATGCCGTATTTGGCCACAATAACGTAGGGTCCTAACCAATGTGGTTCAAACTTTCCTTTCTTTTCTCGTTCCTCTCTTGTGTTAAACCGGTTCTCCTTCATGACTAAATCACCAACCTCAAAATGACGAGGTATGATTCTCTTTTTGTATTTTTTGGAGACTTTTTGATATAATCGAGGTGATTAAGATCACGGATGCACTTCTCATCTAGAGCTCTTATTCAACTAGTCTTGCTACCCGGTAATCCTCATCTTTATCAAATAGTCCCTAAGAGAGATTCTTAGGGAAGGAAGTTCTATTTCTAGTGGGATGATGGATTCTGTCCTAAATACTAGAGAATATGGTGTCACACCCATAGGAGTGCGAATGGAGGTCCCGTAAGCCCAAACAACAGGGCGGATTTGCAAGTGCCAATTATGACCTATTTTGCTGACCATCTTCTCCATTATTCTCACCAAAGTCTTGTTTGTGGCTTTGGCCTATCCATTACCTTGGGGGTAATATGGTGTAGACCATTTTAACCTAATTTGGAACCACTAACAAAGACCTTTCACTATTTTGTTCTTAAATGAATTCCCATTATCTGTAATAATGGCCACAGGAATGCCATATCGACAAATGATATGATTCATGATAAATTTGGAAATTTGAGCTCCTATTACATAGGTTAAAGGGACAACCTCCACCCACTTTGTAAATTATTCAGTAGCTGTGATGATGTGGGTATGACCATCAGATGAGGTAGGAGTAAGTTTCCCTATCAAGTCAAGTCCCCACTTAGAAAATGGCCATGGGGTAGTGATAGGTTGTAATGGTTGCGATGGAGCATGGATGAAGTTTCCATACTTCTGGCAGAGTACACACTTCCTGACATAATTGCAACAATTAGTTTCCATGGTAGGCCAATAGTAGCCTACTCTCAACAATTTCTTGGCCAAAACAATTCCATTTGTATGTGCTCCACACACCCCTTCATGTACTTCCTTTATCGCTTGGGTTAACTCCGTCATATAAAGACAATGTAACAGATTCACATCATAGCCACGATGATAAAAATACCTCCTAAAAGGGTGTAACGGGATTTTGGTGAATCAAACTTTGTTTCTCCGAATGGCAGATATCGGAGAGGAACGTGTTGTCCTTGAGAAAGGTAAAGGTGGGCTCATAGCATGGCGAATTGGGACCAACAACATCACAAGCCGCAGACAAGATTCTAGCATGTCATATGCGGTGGCGTAAATTTTCTACAAAGAATGGCATGTCATTATTCCCTGGTGGAATGTACGAGGCATAGAACCCACTTGTCACCATAGAATCTTCTGATTTGTTCTCATGCTCTTGGAATTTTTCAAATGTAATGCACTTGAAGTACTCCTTTAGAGTTTCTACTAGCTTTTTGTAAGGTATGATCTTGTCATCCTTAACCTTATATTCATCATTAACCTATTTGATAATTAAGCGAGAATCACCCACAACCTTGACATGATGAATGTTCCACTTGATAACTAGCTTCTTCCCTAGGATAAGTGCCTCATATTTTGTGATATTTTTGTGTAGGAAAACCCATGCAAAAATCCGTGGTGTAGAGTCACGAAGGAGTAATGAGGACTACCCGCACTGAATCTGTGAAAATTAAAGGACTTGTGAAAGTGTATCTCGCCACATGACAAAATTTTCAATGTAGAGAAAGGAGGCATCCGGCGAGATCCATATTTAAAGTTTCAAGTACCTTCCAAATGTGTTTTTTGCATAGCTGGTCATCGGTGAGTACTTGTCGTTTAACTCGACTTCGATGCACAAATTCTATGTCAAACTCACATAGTAAAATGATCCAATTAGTGATTCTACTGTGAGGGCTTGTTTAGATAATGTACTTGAGTGGGTCAACTTTGGATATCAGCTTGGTTTTGGTATTCAATAGGTAATGGTGAAGTTTTTAAAAAGTAAAAACAATGACCAAGAAATCTTTCTCAATTTGGGGATAATTGAGCTCATAAGCGATGAGAGTGTGAATGAGATAATACACCGCTTTTTTTTCTTATGACCAAGGTCATATTAGGTGAGCATCGCACCAATAGAAAATTACGTAGCTTGAGATATATAGAGCAAGAGTTTCTCTACGAAGTTGGAGGCATGAGGACGGGCGGATTGGCCAAGTATTGTTTCAAAAAACAAAGGCTTGTTGTTGCTTTGGTCCCTAGATGAAGGCAACGTCCTTTTTAAGCAAGTGGGTGAATGAGTGGCATTTATCTGCAAGCTGGGAGATGAAGCAATGGATATCTTGTATTTTCCCCTGTAAGCTACGTAATTGCTTAATATTCTTAGGTGGAGGCATTTCAATAATAGTAGACACTTTAGCAGTGTCTACCTCAATTCCTCTTCGTGATACAATGAAGCCCAACAATTTTCCTAATAACACACCGAATACACACTTATTTGGGTTCATCCTAATCTTATATTCTCGTAGGCACTCAAAGATATGCCTCAAAATGACAGGGTGATCTTCTCTTGTCTTAGACTTTCTGAGGATGTCATCTTCATAGTCCTCCATGATATCATGAAAAATCACTGTCATTACACGCCGATACATAGATCCCGCATTTTGAGACCAAATGGCATCACCTGATAATAGAAGGTACCCCAAGGAGGCATGAAATCCGTTTTGTGCTGATCTTCATCAGCAATCTTGATTTGGTTGTATCCCGAAAAGCCATCCATGAGAGATAACATCTCGTATCTTGCAGTTGAATTGAAAATCATGTCAATATTTGGAAGCAGAAAATCATCCTTAGGGCAAGCCTTATTAATGTCTCTAAAATACGTGTAGATTCTGATCCCGACAAGATTTTTCTTTATAGGGATGATGTTAGATATCCATTCAGAATAATCAATAGACAAGGATGAATCCTGCCGTAAACAATCTTTCTAATTCCTCTTTAACTAGTAAGGCTACCCTTGGGTGCATCTTTCTGAGCTTCTGTTTGATAGGCTTAGCATCTACATGCATAACTAGGTTGTGCAAAACTAAAGTTGGGTCTAAGCCTGGCATGTCTTTGTAGGACATGCACGCAAACACATCGATAAACTCTCAGAAGTAAAGTAGCATAGTGAATGTCTTCTGTTCTCTAGCTGAGAGTGAAGCTCCTAATTTTACTATTTTCGGATCCTCCTCTATACCAATATTGACATCGATAGTATCCTCTACTAGTAACTTTGACAAGTCCTCCATACATGTAGGATTGAGAGGAAGGTTGAGATCTTCATCCAAGGATGTCTCCACGAGATTTTCATCCTTGGTGTGGTCACTTTTATTGTCCATTGATTTTTGCACCTGTTTGTCGGCTAGTGCCTCAAAGAGGTTTTCACTATGCGACTTGGACTTTGATTTTTGCCGAGGCTTTACGTTAGAACTTTTTCCCTCACATTTTCTTAATTTTTGTTGACCATGAAGCTCATCCTTCTCACCGAAGTAGGCATAGGTATCCAAGTCAATAAAGAAACACTTCTTGTGGTCTCCAATGGGAATTGTATCCATTATGCCCATGAACTTTGCAATAGCCTCATCATTCTCAAAAAAATCTAGCGACATGTGACGTTATTGGTTCCATTCAACAAGGGAAGGGTAAACAAGGTCAAGGGTTGGTTCCGTGGAGGTTATGGTTAGGGCAACGTTGTTCATGAATAGGTTTATGGAGACAAGATCCCGATATTGGCTACAATGGGAATTTGTATCACCTGCCTAGATAGTCGAGCTATCCCTCGCGTTTAAAACAAGTAGCATCTTGGTCATTGGGGTGTGCTCCATAAGGGTGAATCCCAATGTCATATCTTTCTGTTTTTAAAATGAGGAAGATGCGCTGGATCACTTTGTCCTTATTTGTTTCTTCCACATCCTAGGCCCTTGTAGCCCTTGGAGTAGATCATTTTACTATATTTCTCATATGTAGGGGTTCGATAACAAGATGAATGATTATCCTTTAGGACCCAAGTTATAGGTGGATGCAACAATTTTTCTTCAGCTAACAAGCCTCCAAGTAAGAATGAGCCAATAGTGTGTTCATTTCTAGGTCTTCTGAAGCAGTAGTTGAGTCAACTTCTAGTCTTGGGTGATAAGGAGAGATTTGAAATGAAGAGAAATTGTTGTATATTATATTCTCCATAGCCATATCCAAGGATTTTCATCTCCCATGAATCAAAAGGTGAGGCTGATGTTAACACACAATGGGTGTAACAACTAAGAGAATTTGAATCTACCCAAGATTCTATGGCATCGATTAGAGAGGGAAAACTATATCGGTGGAGGGACACGCATATGTGTCCTTATGTGTAAAGATATTGAGAGCTTTGTAGTGAGTGAAGGGCTCAAAATCTCATCAGTATCTTAATGGTGTGTTCCTCATGCTTCAATTTAATGTATTGATGAAATGTCGATGACACGACCTACATGGCATGAATCCATGGGTGGCCTAGAAGCATGTTATACGGAAGTTCCAAGTCCAGGACATGAAACTTTGTTTGATGGAAAGTAGGACCCACCTCCATGGGAAATGTGATTTTGCCCATTGACTCCCTTTTTTCATTGTCGTATGTGGTGATAGTGATGATATTTGACTCAAGATCGGCCTCAGTATGTCCGAGCTGTTTAACCAACTTTAGTGTGTAGATGTTCAACCCTGATCCATTATCCACAAGCACCCATTTGATCTTCCTATGGGTAATAACTACCTCAATGTACAAAGGAAGATTATGCATTGGATTCTCAGTAGGGATCTCCCTATGGTTGAATGCAATATGTTCATTTGGTATGATGTTGGCCACTGCGGCTTGAAGGTGTATAGGATCGACCTCTAATGACACTCCCGACCCCTAAAGAGTTTGGTATAGAATGTATTTATGTATATTGGATATCTTAAGAAGATCTAAGATTGAAATCTTAGCAGACGTCTTCTCAAGTTGCTCTAAGAGGTTGTATTTACCAGTTTGTGGGGTTGATGGAGAAGGTTCTAAATCATGAGGTGGGCACGCCTTGTTACCACGGTGCAATCCTTTCCCTTGATTCAGATGGTATTGACATGGTCAGTAGGAGAGAGAATACATCCAATAAGTGAATCATAATGATTGTTGTCTTTTTGGTGTATAAGTAATTCACTGCTTTATAACCTTGGGATGACTCTCCCTGATCTGGCTTTGACTTTTCCATTTTATCATGATTGAGGAATGGCTCTTTATATATCCCCATTTTCTCATTGGGTGTCTGAGTTTTGCCTTAGTTTTCCACCTCTATTTCCCCATTGTTGATGAGGTCTTGGATATAATGGCAAAGGCACAAAAATTTGTTTGTCTTATGTCCTTTGACATGATGCATTTTGTAATATTAATGCTCCTTGTACCATGAAGGTTTTGGAGCATTTTCATCAAATGGTTGCGTCATAGGATATGTCATCATGTGAGCCGCATCTAATTGTTTTAGTATAACCGACAAAGGTTCATTAAGAGAGGTGATCATTCTTCATTTTGGTGGTGGTTGAATTGGTCCTTTGGTTAGTTTAAAAGGTTGACCGGTTTGGACCATTTATACACATTTGGAATCAGTGATCCCATCTCCCACCACATTTTTGTTTTTGTTAAAAACCTTTGGCTTCTCCATGGGTTTAACATTTTGATTATCTCTAGATTGGGACTTGAGATTTCCTTTTGCAATGAGAGCTTTCTCTATTTGAACCCCCTTTTCAATGACCTCCTCAAAAGTGTGAACACAATGCATTTGGAGGTGGAAAGCTATATCCGGATTGAGGTTGGGTACAAAAATACTAACCAACTATTTTTCTAGGGAAAGCGTAAGGGAAGTGGTTAGCTATCTCTCTCCACCATTGCGAGGAAGTTGGCAAAAGTCTCATTAGGGCATTATTTGGCACCACATAAATCGCCATGGTGAGATCACTCTCTATATTGTATAATAAGTGACACACAAACCATTCGCCAATTCTAGCCAAGTGAAAATTGATCCCTAAGGTAAACGTGTAAAACACTCCAATGGTTGACCTCCTAGACTCTTGGGAAAAAGTCTTATGAGATAATTGTCACTATAGGGCACCTCTTGACATGCCATATAGAAATCTTTGACATGATCCCATGGATCCCATTTCCCTTTATATTTATCAAATTTTGGCATATCTAATTTCTTAGGAAAGGGTTGAAGGGTAAGAGTCTTGTCAAAAGGATAGGGTATAATTCTTCATATTGATACTTTCTAATGCTCCCTATATTGCTCTCTTTAAGGCTTGCATGAGCATTACTTCCATACACTTTGTACCTCTTGTATGAGTAATTTTTCTCTAGTGGGAGAAGCTGGGAGATATACTCGGTGATACACTGTATCATCTTCTTCTTGATTTTCTCTATTGCATTCATTGATCTTAACCTTAGGCTTTGAATTTTTGATGTTTTTGCTTGCTTCCTTCTCGCACATGAGAGGTTAGAAAAGCTAATTGTCGGCTTAGGCTACTAATATGCTGTTGAATTTTGGTTTCTTCTTCTAAAGGCTCCTCCTCTTCCTCGTTTTGTGGGGGTTCTTCACCATTCTCATGTCCCATTGTGTTTTTACGTGGCACTTTGATAAAGGGTATTCTATGTCCCACTATCTTATTATTTCCTGCGTTGGAGGTAGAAGCATTTCCATGAGTCAAAATATCCTCCATGTTGATGAGGGGTTGTTCTTCCTCATTAGCGTTATTCACAAGTGGGATTGCTTCACTTTTAGTGGGAATTTTGGTCCCTAATTCCACGACTTGTGCTTAGCACTCTATCCTTATTTCTGAAAATAAATTTGTCTAATAAAGTGGGGTCAAAGTCAAATTTTGCGTGTGGGAATTATAATTCATTACCACTATGATCGACCATATCTTCTATCTCTTTTTCTGCAGAAAACAGAGGCCCTAGATCATGTCCAATGAAAGGGTTTGACCCTTTTTCATTAGAGGCTTCCCAAGATTTCACTTTTTGTTCATCATATGTTTGTTTCTCTAGTCCTAATCATGTTTTAGGAGCCATTATTGGTGATATTTTCACTAGGGTAAGTTGTAAATGTGTACACAAATTTGTGACCACACCTAAGTGAAACGCAAGACAATTTTTCAAGAATATGAATAAAAATGTGAGAATACCAATGTGATAGAGTGATAAATAACCAAATGAGATAAATGTTTGATATTTAAGCCTTTCAAATGAAGTACCTCCTAGAATACGTCTCAAAAAAAGTAGTATAGCATCACAAGATACTTATCAAGATGTTCTCACTTATGCCAAGTTTAAGAGAATGAACAAGACGTAAGTAAATACAAAAATTTAAGGTGACCTCCTAACAAGATATACTAAAAGCAAGTTCAAATTCGATTAAGATCTATATCTCAAAAGTGACAGCGATTAATTCTGAGTGACACAAAAATATCACCAAGATATGTTAACCAAAATTTGCGAGAAGGTAAGGTATTGATATCAAGATGCTATTGATATAACATGCACAGCTGCGGTAATACCTAGCACTCTTGAAAATTGAGGTAATAATAGGATCAAACTAAAATCTCAAAGTATAGCTAGGAATAGTTAAAATGTGTGTAGTGTAACCTTACAATATAGATATTTGTGTCGATTTTACAAGAAACAAGGTGTAAATATGAAAATTGTAGTGATACAATACAAACAAGGTATCCCTTCTAAGGAAGTTCAAGATGATGAACCATGCCTAACTACACAATGATGTTCTTGACATGGGTATTAAGATCAAAATGACCAAGTAATGATATGAACATGTCTTTGTGCACTTTAGGCGTTTAACTTACCCGGCCGCAAAAATGGGTGGGTGTAAATAGATAGAAAAGTGCTAGAAACAATCAATTGGTAACACAGAGGTAGTCACATTTCTTCTAATCAACAAAGTGTCAAAATAATGTGAAGGAATCAACTCAAAATGGGGATGAAAAATACTGGCCTCACTTCGGTAGAGTTTCACCTCACCTTAAGGCAAGTAAAAACTAAGCGAAAGTAACACGTCACACGTTTTGCAATGAAAAGATGGTTCACAACTCAACACTATTTTTAGAATGGTCAAAGTTGGCTCTTAGCCAAAGTATATTTTCCTATGTGGTTCTCTCATCCTAGGTGTTACAAAAAATTATCCACGAGCGGGACGATTTACTCAAATAGTCCCGACTATCTTGGGAGTATCTCAACTTTACCCCCTTCAAGCACAATGGGTAGTAAATACATCCATCATGTATTTAAAAGGGTCTCGTAGGGACAACTTGTAATGCTATCTCACAAAGGAATCACTAGTTAGATAGGTAGTGCGGAGCACTTCCCGTTTCGTCCACAAGGTTCCCTCTTAAGTGGACTACTTTGGGGTTCCTTGAACCACCCCCATTGCTGAATCTTAAGCGCTATGCCAAAGGGGTTATGTTCTAATTAAGCGGAGAAGGACGTACCCTCTTTTCGAAACTCGTGTAATACAATTTTTGAATATGTTGTTCTTTTTATCTTGTTTAATTATGTGTGGTTTGCTCAAAACACCTTTTAGCAACATGTATAACAACTATATTTGTAGTTTTTGAATTCATTTTGATTCCTCCATTCTTTAGCAAGCATAGTGTTTTGGTCTTGTATGATGATTTTTATAAGTTTTCCTTCAAAAGAGTAAACACCGTTTCTAATTCTCTAGATCATCCAAGGATGCAAGAGAAGAGCATACGCGGTGTTTCAAAAACCCAAAAAGATATCAAATGGAAAAAACTTTAATTCAAACACATCAAGCTAACAAATTCCATTTCAAATATTCCTAACAACCTCAAAGCATCAAAAGGACTTAAGAATTGTTTCGATTCGAATACCACCCCAAGGGATGTGAGGGAAGAGCATACATGATCTTATTCCTATAAGTAAAAAGCATAAAGCTTATCTAATCAAGTAAAAGCATGTAAAAATAGCATGCAAACACGATTATGTGATTAGATAAAATATGGAATAATGTTAGCACCTCAACATATTAATGTCAAGAAAAAGAAGGACACCTACGGCCCTATTTTGGCATCTGCACGTGGGTTAGGGCGTATACACCACTCTATGTTTTTTGATTTACAGTGCACCTACGCCACTCGAGAGGTGTGTGCACCAACATAAAAAAATGTGCGCTACTCTGTGTGATTTTGGCTTACCATGTACCTACGCCACCCGAGAGGCATGTGTGCCACAAAAAGAATGTATGCACTACCTTCGATAAAAATAGGTGGAAATTCAGATAGAAATTCTTGCGTTACGAGAAAAGCGTGTGCACCACCGCTTTGTAAAATATTTTCAGATTCCAACAGAATGCTTGTGCCACTAGAAATGTATCTGTGCCACCAAAACAACATATGCGCTCAAGTTAGGGTGTATGCACTAATCGCAGGTTTTAAATTGTAGTGAAGGTATAGTACAAAAATGTGCATGCACCCATGTTAGTGCATGTACGTGCTGGGTTAAGATTATGTGCACTGGGGTTAGTGTGTATGCGCCATGATCGATAAACAGAGAAACAAGTTTTGATAGTGCACCTGTGCCACTTGAGAGGTGCCTGCACCACCAAAACCATGCCTATGCTCCTGAAAGTGTGCCTACACCACCCCACCAACAACAAATATATGGCAAAAATCAATAGAAAGCTCACAATACTTCAAATTTTGACAAGTTAGTTTTAAAATGGCAACAACCCTTTAAAATTATGGCTATGAACAAGAACTTACACATATAAAATTAGTAAAAATTCCAAGAAATTGGACATTAATTACTATATGTGTAAATCAAAAGTTAGCCAAAACAATGAAATTTAAACTAAAATGCTAAGGGACTAGCATCCCACCGGGCGTGCCAAATGTGTGCATGTGTTGTTTTTAAACCAATGCTAATGTAAGTAAAGACTAACACCTAAATAGCCTTAATTAGCAAAAAATAAACAAACTACTTAGCACCATCATGATAAGAATTAAACAAGGGTTAGATGCTAACATTCATCAATATACAAAACTTTGAAACTAACAATGTTAAGCATCTAAATCCTCTATTCTCTAACAACAAATAAATGAATGGACCTAAGTAGGCAACATGACGATAAAAATGGTTGTCTTTAGTATTCCATGAACCTAGGAATGAGGGCTTGTCAAAATTAGGCTCAACACCCTTTTGACACCTCCCATATGACCTAAGAACTTAAGAAATATGCTTAACTCTTTAAGATGATGAACTCTCAAGAAAACAAAAGGCAAGCTCTTAGTCTATTTTGCTATATGCTTTGCATTTGCTTTCAAGAAGTTTAGGTGTAGGCATAAAGGTAGAAGGAGGACTCCTTATATAGCCCAATGGATAAAGGAAACACTTCATCCCTTTGCATGTGGGATAAAGGTAAAACATGATTAGGAATGGATAAGGTTGCTTTATAAAAGGTAAACTTACTTTATAAGGGTTTAATATATGCTTAGCAAGTCATGGGAGTTAGGGGGTGTTTTAATTAATCAAAGGCGATTAACTAATAGGTAGATGTAAGTTTATAGAAGCTACTTAGAAGAGAATATTAGTACGATTTAGGCTATTAGAAGGATTAAATCAATTAAATTTTGATTTATTAGTTAAATGGAAGGAAAGCTAATTAATTAATAATAATTAATTAGTTTAGATAGAAAGGGTGTATAATTAGAAGGTCGTTAATCGGGATGTTAGTTGGATAGGCAACTTAATTAATTAGTGTATTATAATTAATTAATGACAATAAGAGGAAAATGAGCACCTTTGATGATATTTCGTCAATTTTCAAGAAAGGAGATTATTGGCACAATTTAAGTATTTAAATTGCTCGGTGTAATTATGGGTGTCTACAGTGGAAATTCCACCATCATATGACATGCTCTTGAGTAGGAATATTTGGAGAGAATTAGGAGGGGAGGTTCAAATTTACTAGTCTCATGCTCTCATCCTATTCAATGGATGGATGAAGATGTTGTTGCCATATAAACAAGGAGAATATATTGTTCAGAAGACAAATGATCCTAAGGCACATATTTGGTACGATGATAATTGTCATGGAAACTATATGGTTATGTCTGAAAATTAGGCTAAGACTCCCAAGGTAGTGGTTGATGATCCCAATGATGTTTGGATCCTCAAGTTCAACAAAATTTGTTCATCAGCTGGTTCTAGAGCTAGTGTTGTTATGAGTTCTACTAAAGGTAAGTCCCACCCATTCTCTTACAAGCTTCATTTGAAAACACAAATAATAGTCTCAAATAGGAGGCCATCCTTCTTGACCTAGCGGTAGCAATATAAATGGGGATCAAGAATCTTTGTGCTCATGGGGATGATAAGCTTATTATTAATAAGGTCAGAGGGGTGTCCCAAGTAAAAACTAAATACTGAAGCACTATTGAAACTTTGTCTAGTATTTAGTTTAATCATTTGACACATTTTTCAGCGTTGTACCAAGAGAAGAGAATACAAGGGAATATTATCTAGAATTTTCTGGATCATTGCTTAATCCCTATCCATACTTTTCTCAGGATAAGTTTATAATTGAAATGATATATTGAGCCTAGTATTCTTGATAATGTTAACAACAAGATTTTTTTTAAAAATGATTAGTACTTGATCTCCTTCCTAGAACTCAAGGAAAATTTTAGTTTGATTTATTTCAAAGGAAGTGAGGTTGGTTATCATGATTATGTTTCACCCTTTTTGTTTGAAGAAGGAGTTTAAGAAGAATATATCAAAGATGGCTACATAAAACTAAAAGGAAATAAGATACCTATTTGTCTAGAGAGCATGGAATATTTGTTTGACAAGAATGAATGGTATATCAAAGGAAATGTATCACAAGAGGTCCATAAATCAATTGAACATAAAAATATTAATATAGGGAGTGAAGAGGAGCCAAAATTGGTCAACATTGGAAAATGTTTTACCCAGGAAGAAAGAATGAAAATGATTGAATTGCTAAGGAAATATGCAGATGTAATAGCCTATTCATATGATGACCTGAAAACCTTAAAACCAAAGCAAATGCAACACTATATTCCTTTGAAGCCAGGTATAAAGACATTCCAAAAAAACATAGACAATAAAATCCTAAGATCACAGGTACAATTTATCAGGAAAATTTTAAAGTTGCTAAATGCCTGAATAATTTTTTCCCATTCATCATTTGACATGGGTGGAAAATATTGTGCATGTGAGAAAGAAGAGTAGTGAAATACACATCTACGTAGATTTTCTCAATCAGTAATCTCTCAAAGATAACTATCCTCTCCCCATTATGGATCAGATCTTGCAAGTTGTCACTGGTTCAGAAATGTTATCCATGCTTGATGGATTCTCATGTTATAACCAAATCAAGGTAGATGTTAATTATCAAAACAAAATAACATTCACAACTCCATGTGGAAACTATTCCTATAGAAGGATTTCATTTGGTCTCATCATGGGGAGAGGATAGTTTGTTGTGATCTATCTTGACGATCTAACTATTTTCTCGAAAAAGAGAGAAGATCACTTTCAACACCTAGGATTTGTTCTTCAAAAGTGTAGAGACCTTGGAATCTATTTTAACCCAAAGTAATTTATCTTTGGTGTCATGGAATGAAAATTTCTCGGGAACATTGTTTCGGAGGAAGGAACCAAGATAGATCCATAGAGGATTCAGGCCATTTAGAAGATTCCTCTTCTTAAAAGCAAGAAAGGTGTGCTCTCATTATTTGGAAAAATTAATTTTCTAAGGATATTTATCCCTAATTTTGTAGAGTTGACTAAGAGTATAGCTCAAATGATGAAAGAAAAGAAATACTTTTTCGGAATAATGAAGGAAAAGGAGCCTTTGAAGACATTAAAGAAGTGATTGTCAGTACTTCCATCCTTACTTTCCCTTACTTTTATGAGGATTTCATAATCTATTGCTATGCTTCTGAGCACACCTTGATAGATATCTTAGTGTATAAAAACCCAAAAGGATATGAAATTCATATAGCCTTCATGAGTTATGTATTCAAGGCTCATGAACTGAAATATACACAAATGGAAAAACATGCTTTTGCAGTAGTAAAAGAATTGAAGAAGTTCGATTCTATATCCTAAACTTTGATTTCATTGTGTTTGGGACTGATAAAATTATCAAGTCAATCCTCATACAATAGGAATTTGGGTCAAAACGAGGCAACTGGGTAGGAAAGGTTCAAGAATATGACCTTGATATCAAGCCAACCAAGCTTATTGGGGGTTAAGGAATCTATGAATTGCTTATCAGCGAAGTGCCAAGAATGAATCATATAAAGAAGAAGCTACTATTATCCCATCCATCCTTTTTCTCATTTCTATAGATCAATGGTATGTAGATATTGCTCATTTCCTCACTTACGGAGAGTGCCTAGTGCATTTAAGTACCAAAGAAAAGAGAGTTGTCAAGATTATATCTACATAGTATGTACTCTGGGACAATTCATTTTTCAAGAGGGGAATCTATGGAAGATTTCTTAGGTGTGTCGATAGAGAGCATCAATAAAATTTACTTGGTGCTTTTCATGATCAAGTCTGTGGAGGTATCTTTTCTTCATCTGTAACAACTCATAAGATCCTCTGAGCAATGTATTATTGGCCAACCCTCTTTAAAGGTGCTACCAAATTGTTCTCAAAGTGTGAAGCATGTCAAACCTTTGTGGGCGGACCCAAACTTGTCACCCTGCCTCTCAAACTAGTGGTAATTGAAGAATCCTTTCAACAATGGGGGCTGGATTTTATATGTATTCTCTAGCCTACTTCAAGTGCATGACATACACATGTCTTGACAACCAATGACTATTTCACAAAGTGGATAGAAGTCGTTTTGGTCAAGAGGAAAACTTCTGAAGTAATATGTGACTTCATCAAAGAAAACATCATGGTTAGATTTAGAGTCCCAAACAAGATTGTTACAGACAATGCCACAAATTTCTCCTCCCATGAGTTGATCGATTTTACTATGGCTACAGAATCTCCCTTGCACTTTCTTCATACTATTATCCATAAGGGAATGGGAAAGCTGAATCAACCAAAAAAATCGAGTGATAATTATTAGAAATCGTTTTGGTGAGTCAAAGAAGAATTTGCACAAAAAGCTTTATGATTCTCTCTGGGAAAACATGATCACTCCAAAGAGATCAATTTGGAATGTCCTCATTTCAATCACTATATGGGACAAAAGCTCAACCTCCGATGATAGTGGAATTTCCTGCATTATAGTTGATGAAAGCCATTGAGGATGAGAACCTCACCAGTGCCATGGAAAAGAGAGTAATGTACCTAAAAAAGTTAGATGAGGACATATTATCGGTAGTTGAGAGGATTATTGCACACCAGCAAAAAGTGAAATAGCAATTTGATAAAAAGGCCACACAAAGAGACTTCTAGGTTGGAGACATCGTCTTACTTTGGGATAAAAGGAGAGAACAATGAGGAAGTCACGGTACATTTGATTCTCTCTCGCTTGTACCTTTCAAAATTAGAAACTTTTCTCGTGAGAAATCATGTTACTTAAGCTATATAGATGGGACCTTGTTTCCATTGCCATTTAGTGGGTAGTACTTAAAATTGTTCCAATCTTGAAGAAGACAACAATCTTTTCTAGATAGTTTTGTAAACAGTTTTTATTTGTCCTTGCTTTTCTTGTTTGTGTTTTTATTTTTGTCCCATGTGCCTTCTGTATTGACTTATGTTGTACTCTATCACTGAATGGATAAGTACTCATCCTTTAATCTGAGATTTTGAGGATCTTTGTCCTTCCTTGTCTTCATGGAAGCTTCAAGTGAGTCTAATCCTCATAATGAGCCAGTTGTTGTCACCTATCAAGAATTTGTGTGATTTTTGAAAAAATTTAAAACTTTTCTTAGAATGATTATTTTGTACTTTTGTCATTCTTTTTGAAGTCCCTTGAAGTAAAATTATCTCTATCCTTTTTTTTAGGAATTTGAATTCTTTGGGGCGAAGATATTTATCTTGCGGTGATTGCAGTCCGAAGGAACAAGTGGTACTTGTTCCCAGGGGTTAAATTTGATGCCCATTTAGACGTTTTTATGTTTTTAACCATAAAATATAGGAAAAATATTATTTATCCCATATCAAAGGATGGTCAATTTGTGTTGCAAACTGTCATATTGATATTTACTTTATAAAATCAACCATATCAAAATTTATATGTGTAATATATGTTTTTGTAGTTCACAGCCAAGACCGAAAAGATCTTTAAAAAAATTAATTATTCTTTGAACTCAGAGGGAACTTGAAGTGACCGTTGTCAGCGTGAGATTGTGGGAAGGCACTCCGGACATCGGACATCACACAACTACCAATTTAACCCCTTGTCAATAATGACCATCCTTGATTTGTCAAATCACAATAAATGTTGTTGTGTGTCACTCTTTTTGGGGATTTCAAGTTGCCACCTTGTTAATTCAAACAAAAACTCGTAGTTGTTCCTTTTGGTTTGTGTTCTTCCTGATTCTTTCCGCTCAGCCTCCCATGACAACTGCATTGCTAAGAAAGGTAAAAATGCCCTCTCCCTCCTCTCTCGTATTGCATCTACTATTATGAGAATGTGGAGGTTGGCGTTTGACAAATAGTAGGAGTGGAAACTAGTAGAAGTGGATGGAGGCTAATGAGTGCGAGGATGGGCTTTTACAGCAGCCCGT